>VXAY01007657.1:1368834-1463614 GCA_013399855.1 Oxyruncus cristatus
GTTTTTTTTTTTTTTTTTTTTTTTTTTTTTTTTTAAAGTCTGAAATGCATTCTCCTTCTTAAAACAAGTGAATTGAACTATTTGACCAATGAATCAAAATACGTCATTGTTACCAAATGATATTGCTTGAAGAAACAGTGTGAAATTCAAAATCCTTAAATTCTTATTAGAGAGAGAAAAAAAGGGAAAAAAGAATCATTTTTGTATTAAAAGAACATGTTGTTATTGATAAATTGAGTCCTCATTGTTCATATGATAAGCATTTGAATGACCAATAGCCACTCAAAATGGTGTGATTAATAGTGTGATTACAACAGCTAGCGCTACTTACCCCCCACCCCCCATTTGCAATGCCATGTGTTCAGCCTTTTTTCCCTTTAGCAGTATGCAGCTGTCAACACAGACAGTGGCAGGAGAATGTTAAGAGCTCACAAATCATATGTATTTTTCCTTATTGGTGTGGAAGGGGAGGCTGCTTACTTTCTGTGACCATACCTGTGAACCTGTCATGTCAAGATGTCATGTTTCCCACTTTGAATTATGACACCTCTTAAAATGTAGTTAGACTTTGAAGAAAATTTGCTATTCAGGAGGGAAATTAAAAAATATTTTCAGTTTTGAATTTTTGGGGGTGCTTGAATGCAGATGTTGGGATGATAGGGAAGTATAGGGATGATTATGAAATCAAGGATCTCCTTAAGTTTGCACTTTGCACTTGAAAAATATTGACCAGCACTAGTATGACTTGATATTTCTCTTTAATAGTTCCTGTTTTTTTCTGCTTTTATTTAGCATGATCTATCTATGATGCACTTAATTGATATCCACAGTATAGTTCCAGGTTATCTGGACTATTTTTTCTAATTGTAGTGTTTCAGCAACTGTAATTGTAATTCATATATTCTAATTTTCATCCTCCTGCCATCTCGAGTATAAATATTTCTTTCTTTTTCTCCTCTGCTTTCTACAAAATCAATGGGAGTATAAATTGTCACTGCTTATCAACTCTTGTGCTTTTCACAGCAGATGCTTTGAACCTCCCACTGAACAGCATTACGTCTTGCTAGCAGCCATGATGGAAATGAATAATTTCATAGTGATGCATTTCATAAATACGATCAAGATAGCTCTAGCAGATTTGGAAGCCTTATTATTTTTGAGAATTTTATGCAGTAAGATGTTGTTAAGTGCAAACATAATTCTTACTGTAGTGGTTCCAAATAATGACCTTATACCAGTCTCTCAACATTCTAATATTTAAGAATTATGATTTCTTTATGTCTGTGTCTTGAAAAATTTTCAGCAGGAAATATATTCCTTTTTACTTTTTGTCTGAAAATAATGAATTACTAGCGACTGTATAGTTCAAAGTAATAGACATCTTCCCCCTCCTCATTTTCTTTCTACTGGCCTCAGAAAGTGTGTTTTCTTATTGGCATTAGTACCCTTAATATGGTAAATTGAGATAATGCTGTTGTCCAGCAGTTTTCATGTGTAAACATTGAAAACAAGAGTACTTTGTAGTCAGACATTTTCTGGTTTAAAGTGTTAGAAGACTTGTTGTGCCCCTGCCCTCCTACTCCCCCCATTTTTTTTTCCCTTGATACCACATTTCCTTTACTAGGAAGCCAGTACAGGCTGGGGAGAATGTTTCAAAGATATTTGCTATGCAGCTGTTTGTAGCTGTCCAACAACTCAAACTGTGTAGGAAGTCTGGCTGAAATGTAAGCTATATGAACACTAAAATATATTCTAATGAAGTACAAATTCATAACACCTCACAAATATCGACATGTTACAAATTTTCCATGACACTGACATTATGCTACGTGGCTAAACCTGTAACATACGAAGACTTTTGATTGGAAATTTGCTGTCTGGAAGACTCATGATAACAAAAGCCTGCAATGAATTTGACTGGTTTATTTTTCGAAAAATATCAGTTCTACTTAGAAGCACAAGTTTTACTGATGTCTTTAGGGATGCATGCTAATTTTGTAAACCTCATGCATAAATTTGCATGTGGCAGTGGTAGGTCTCAGGTGCCAGTGTTTGAAAGACAATGATGTCCAACTGTTAGCTTTGCTATGTGGTAGAAGGTGTAGGTCCAGTTCCTGCATTTCATGTCTTCCCTCTGTGAAAGCACTAAGATTGAAATGATGTCCCCAGCCCCAGTTATTCATCCATTCATCCCCATAGAGAACTTTTCAGAGGGCAGGCACTATACTTTCTTGCATTGTAAGGGATTTGGTAGAGAGAAGTTAAGGATTACTCTCACATCTTAATCTGTTTCAGAAAAAAGAAACATTCTGCAGCATAGTAAGTCATACCACTTGCACTAAATTGAAAATAAATTTGCCTTTTTAATAATTCATCCATAACTTCATTTTGTAGTTTGAATTCCTTTATAAAACAAACTCTTGGGAATGGATGGAGCATCTGTGTTTGTACAGCAGCAAACATGAGGAAGAAACTAATTTTACTTTACCTCTCTTGGCTTTAGTATACCTAACAAACATAGATAAGGTTCCACTGATAGCAAAAAACTATGTAGTATTGTCTGTGACAAGAAATGGTTGAATGCCAGAAAATAAATAATGACTTAGTGTTTAGTCTGCATTAGTGATATAAGTGGATCTGCAGCCTGTGATCAGAGATTTTTCATTTGTGCCACAGCATGCCATTAAAGGAGAGCTTTAGGCAGAGTTTTGGAAGAAAATCATAAGGAGTTTAGGATGCTATCAGTACTATGTACACACAGCTCCTGCTCCTTCAGCCATGAGAGGTTGAATTGTTTCCTCTTACTTTTTGGAAAATGGCAGACTCTGACTAGAAGAATCCTGTAGACTAGATGAAAGTGAGATGTTTTATTTCATATTAAGAAATAAACCAACAACCAAATAGTCAAAACACTGCTGGCATCCTTTGTAAGTTGATCTTCTAAATATTTTTATTTACTTCTGAGAGAGAAGAGTTGTCCAGTTTCCCTTTTGACAGTTGCCACAAAGTTGGTTAAAATAAAAATGAGAAAATATCAATATTTTGCACTTTGATTTTGTTTGGTGACTATACTTGTAAATAAAGCAGAGAAGTTATTTTTCATTCTTTAATGTATATATCACACTAAGTGTAGGACATGCTTGTATCTTCAGTTAGATCCTTTTTATATGACCATCTGTAAGAACCTTTTATATTGTTAGTATTATGTCTAGTCTTATTGGACCTCTGAAGTGGGATCAGTTTCATGAGCAATTTGGAAATGGTTTTTAAATTTGGCCTTTTAAGTCGAAGTAGCAGACATTTGCTGCCTGATATATTTCATACAAAACGTGGATTTGTAATGCTTCATTCTTAAAGAAAATATTATGGACAGAGGTCAATCTCTACTTTGGGAATATATTTTCAACTGTAGGGTTAGTTCCCAAGCTTGTGGTCAGATTGTATTTTTGCAAGTTGCTTCAGAGTAGTATGGTCTTAACTTTCACCATGTTTATTGTTGCCTGTTCTTAAAAGTGTGTGTGTTATAAGAGCATCAGATAAAATGCTCACTCACTTAACAAAGTCCCTAACAGAGTAAATAACTTTCCTTATTAATCAATATTAGATATGAAAGTAAATTTTAGCATCTGGCATTGTATCTCACTGTATTTCCTGCTTAATACTGCTTAGTAGTTAATCCATATGGTTTATTAAAGAAAAATGCGATAACATTCAATATGAATTTAAACTTAATTGTTTTAATACTGTAAGAGTTATTCTCCTTTATGTAGTAACTACAGGCTACCTTACTTTATATTCTTACATTAGGAGCAGTGAGTTGTAGAGCTGAAATTTGAATACGTTATTATTCAATACATTAGGCTTTTATTCATAGATAATGATGTAAATAAATTTAGTCTTGCTTGCTTATTTAATCTTTAACATTGAAGTGTCTCTGTTAACAGTAGAAAACTTTGTATTTCTTACAGGCTTAACATTATACTAGTCCTAGGCATGAAAATCCAGCATTAATAGGACCTAATTGAAATTTTATATACTCTCTTACAGGGCAAAAAGTATTCCAGCTGCCCTAAGGCAGATGGAATCCTCAATTCAATGTGTGAAAATTTAAGTCTTCATGGTAATTTTGACACTTGAAAGTCAATTTCATAAATAAGCTATATCAAAAAGATTTTTTATAAGAGATGTAAATTCTTGGGAAAAAAAAAGTGTTGAATGTATTTTAAATTAATGATAATTTTTTAAAAAATACTGTATCAACATAGCAATATGAATTTATAAAAAACTTTTTCTACCCTTTGTGAAAGTAAAGGCTCACCTTTTGGAAAAAAGGGCTGCTCTGGTTTTCTTATTAGTCTGAAAAAAAAAAGCATTTAATAAGGACAATGCAATACCGTATATTCAACAAAATTAAATTTGATTCAGCTTAGTGCTTAGGCTCCTTATGGAGAATCACTGAGGCACTGTTATACCTAATATCTGAAAACTATTAATTTTAGATTGTGACTATGAATTAATTTCTGATAAGTACCTTAAAAAATTTAGCAATGTGACTTTGTAATCTGTTTTGAGTTGCCTACAACTGCACTAAAATTCAAGATGGAAGGATGGATGGAATGCTGCTGGCCTCACATAGCAATGATTTCTTGATACAATAGTTTTTAGCTATTATTTCTCCCTATATAGGCAGGTGATAATATGCTTTTTTGTCCTAGTAGTTTTATACAGTGGATTAAGTAGAAAATACAAAAAGTAAAAAATACACATCTTTGGTCCATTCTGCCTCAGACTGTAGACACTGATAATGATTTTATAAAACCTATAAAGAATATGGGCATCTGATAGGCTTTGAAAATCAGAATGTAAAAAGGCAAAGGAGAATATTCTCCTTTGCCTTTTTACATTCTGATTTATATCTTATATCATCTTTATATCTTATATCTTATATCAAACATTTTTTCAGTTCATCTTCTGTTTGAACAATTCTTTTTCAGAATAGTTTTCAGCAAATCCAAGCAACTAAAATGCATAGTTCCTGTTGATATCTTATGGCTGATTTCTGAGACAGGGCAGCAAGTCCCAAACTGATGTGTTGTCACAAATCTTTTGCTTGGGAAGCGGACAGTTATAGACACTTCAGTTTGGCTACATAAGGAACAAGGAATAAGTCCTGTCATTTTCTCAGCTGGAGAGAGATCAAACTCAGAGCATCAAAATTGTGAAGGTCAGAGATATACATCAAATAGGAATTAACAAAACTGATTTTTTCTGTACATGTGCTCTAGGGCCTTATGAAGGAACAGCACTGACACAAAATAAAATGGCTCAAGTATCCTCTTAGCTTGTCCATAACAACTCCTATGCTTCAATGCACTGCCTCAAGAAGGCTAAATTTTATATTCTCTTTTTCCTCTAAAATTTTCATCTCCTTCCTACTAGTTATCGTGTGGGAGTACAGTACTCCTCCCAAAATTTGTACTGCAGCCATCTGGGGCAACATTTTTCCAAATAACAGTTTCTAAGATACAACTGCTACTCAGTGCAAGCTTTATTTTTCTCTTTACAGTTATAATACACCTGATATTTGCACTTGTGCAGTTTCTGAAGATTTTTTTATTTGGTTCTCATAGTGAAAGTTTCATTTTTTTCCCAGTAGTGATAACAATAAAACTGTAAATCAAAGAAATATCACAATAAATTTAGTATCGATTTGAACAAAATTCTGTCTTTCTAATAGTGGCGTGAGGGGGGCAGTTAATTTGCTGCAGTTCTGGTATAAAACTAGACTTCAACAGAAGATGCATTTGCTGCACTTTAGGTGTATGAGCTTTGATGAGAGGTCCTACTGCCAGAATGTAAACAAACTCGTGGAAAATATACTATTTTCCCCCCTCATTTATCAGTATCTTCCTATTTTTCCCCCAAGAGTATGTTTTATTTTTATTCCTCTTCCTTAAAAAAAGCTCTTTGTGATTGATTTCTATCCTGCTTTTCAATTTTCTGTGGAAGCACTTTCTTTTTAGCACCTGGAAGGCTTGGAAATTAAATTCTGCAATATTTTTTAATTTCTTCTGGGAACATGTAACATAAGATGATAAGTGCTGCATGTTTATTAATTAAGTCATAGCTGGTTACATCCTAATTCTCAGATTGCAGCACAATGACTTTATATAGGTAAAATTGGACATTAAGGAGGAATTTGAAGAAAAACAGTATAGTAGCATAGTGAAGTGGTTAAGCAGGGATTGCTCTGCATTGAGACACAATGGGAAAAAAGTAGAGATGATTGATGATTATGCTGATAGACATTCAAGAGAGCTAATGCAATGAAAAGAAGAAAGTAGTAAGCAATATAATTTGAAAGACTTTAGGAGGGCTTCTGAAGTTTAAAACTGATATGGAAATAGGGGAATCATAGAATTGTTTATGTTGGAACAGACCTCTGAAGTCATCGGGTCCAACCATAAGCCCAGCACTCCACCACTAAACCATGGTGGAAGACAGTATTAGAGTTAAAAGAATGTTTAACAAGTTTTATAAGAAGTTATTAGGGGCATAAATTTGTATTATCTTTTTAAAATAGTGAATATCTAATTTTAGGAACATTTTTTCCCCCAAGTAAAGCAGCAGCCATGTTCATGGCTACTATGATAATACTGTAATATTACTATGGCAGTATTGTAACTGTGGGCACTTTCCATCTATTGAAGTTATAGGTGAGGGAAAGAGGGCGAGCAAGTCTATTTTTATACAAAAGTGATGAGAGATAGGAAAGATTCCTTTAGTTGGAAAAGGAAAGTATATCACTTCACATTCGTGGAAAAGACTTATCACAGTTGACCTGTTGGCCTAGTTTCTCTGGTGAAAGAAGCTAGTACTGTATACCCTTGCTTAGCAAGGTGATGTAGCCAGTGTGGGAAGCTCCACAGTGTAGTGACACCCTCTACTACTGGTGAATCAGCTTAGCTTTCTTTATGTAGCTCATCAAAACCTCCCACCCCCTGATTTCCCACCAAATCTACTCTTACTCTATTAAGATACATGCAATAGTAAGCACCTGCCATAATACTGAATCAATTTAAAAGCCTTTAGAAAACAACCATGGGAAGAGCTTGGGGTATATCTTTGCAGCTCTCAAGTGAGGTCGTGTTTGGTCATAGCTAAGAACTTAGGCTTGATTATTTTTATAAAGGATTAGTTCCTGAGTTTCTGATGTCATGGTTTTTATTGTTATCACAGTGTGAGATGATGAAACTATCCAAACTACATACTTATCCCTATGTTTGGATGGCATAAAGCTCTGAGTCACATCTCTCCAGAAGAAAGCTGATGCTGTTACATGCTGTTATGTTTGCTCCCCATCTCTTTACCCTTCTATGACACATTTTACTCCAAAGAACCTTTGACCTTCAATAGATCTTCCACTCTGTTACAATGAAAGTTACTCTCAGTAGCCTGAACGCTTTGGGAGCGTTTGTGGTTACCTAACTAACTGTGAAGTCATTCAGTTGAGGATTCCTTTCCTTGTCAGAGAATGCCAATAGACAAGGTGAAATTACCTTAACCTTTCCAGAAAATTAATCCTTGCCTTTTGCCAGTTAAATACCATAATGTTTCCTCACATCATATGTACTAGGTGATTTATATTCAGCAGCTCCTTGCTCTTTACTGGCCTTCTTGTTCTGTGACCTCTATGATGAGCATTTATTTCCAACTACATTTTTTGTAGCTGGCAATAAGTTATTTGCCATGTTCATGGGTGCAGTTGGGATCTGGTCTGTGGGATGCTTACATTTGATATACCCCCTTTTCAATAGAGGAGGTGGGGAACAACTGAGCTGAAGGTGCTGCTGTCACTTGGAGCAGACAAATTCTTTTGTGCCCTACCTGTGTAGGGTTAGGTAGCTGTAGTAGAAGAAAGAGGATGCGGTAGCTGGCACTGGATGCAATGAGCCCAAATTCAACCTCTTTGCCTGCTGGATTAGTGCATTATGAAAAACCTTAATCTGTAAACAGATTTTTATTTTTACTGATAACTATAATGGTACGATAAACAATATTCTTAATTCTGCATATGGTATGAACAAATTTACAAACTTTAAAAGGATAGCATTTTTCAAAAAGGTTATATACTGATAAAGAGCATGTACTTGAACATGGGGTTAGTAGGTTGATAAGTCGTTGTAAATAGTAACACAATATGCATAACTGAGGATGAAAGTAGCTGTCTGAAATTGCCTTGAGAAAAGGACACTAGCCACTGTGTTGGTCATAAAGGTATTCAATTATGTTATTGAATGTTGTATTATTGATTTTTAAACTGAGTAGCTTTAGTGTGAAATGCTTCCCACTTAACATGGTGTTCATGACTTGTTGATAAACTGCTCCTGTACAGAAAAGGAACTTACATTTCTAGCTAAATGACACGAATACAGTGATTTACTTTATCATGAAATAGTGTATGTTAGATATATAAAATGCTTTCCTAATTGTTGTGGTGCTTCAATAAAGCAGTACAATAATCTTCAGAGACTTTCTCAGCCTTCTAATTTCTTACTGAGAGGTTGACCACTACTTCTGATCAACATACACGTTTGACGTCATAAAAAAACATAACCATGATTTCCTCTTAGTTGTAGGTTGCAGTTCCCTGTAAACATCTGCAGATTCTCTTCGCAGTTCTCATGCTCGTGAAGTATGGTACTGGTATGTTACTTAATGAGGTGGCTGAACTAGACTGAGATGAAACAGTATCCTGTTTTCCAAGTGTTCATAATCAGTTTGAGATCTACCCCTCTGAGCCGTAAAACCTCTCTACTATTTAGTCTTGACTATATTTGCTACATAATGCTTGGCTTTTTGCTGGAAAATTCGTAGTCCTGTAGAGCGTTAAGGACCCCTTTCATTCCACTGCCCACCAACATCGGGCAATGACTAGGATTTGCTTCTAAGTGCATGTATTGCCCTTGATTACTTCCAGAATTATACACATAAGTAACTTAAAAATGTGAAAAATCAATGACTAAGGCTTTGATCCTACAAAGACTTAAATATAGATCTTTGATGTCCTGTACTGTGAGTTATCCCATTGGTTTCATACCCATGTAAGCAAAAAAGGAAGCACATGCAGTCTCTGAGATTAAGACCTAACAATACCATGGAGTAATTTGCATGTTGCTGTCAGGTTTTTGGCAGGAAATCTGTGAGAGGATATGATGATGCAATTTAGTAGGGCCTGAAAGGAGACTAGAAGGAAAGTTGAATGGAGTTTGTTTATCAACTGTGGGGATTTTTTGTTTGTTTTATGTGGTATTACATATATTAATATGCTTTGGGGTCTCCTGTAGCTGTCTTCAGGTTTCAAAAAAATTTTTTTTCTTCTTAAGTGCTTTATTTTTTAAGGGTTTTTGTTTGTGGTTTTCCTTTGAATTAGTAGAATTTGGTTTTACTCCTGGGCAGGGAATACTGGACCTTGTAGTGGTATTAAGCAATTTTGCTAGTGTGTCTTGTTCACATACTTTAGCAAAGATGATCATGAAAATTTCTGTGCAGATGGAATTTTTCCCAAGGCAGGCTACTAGTGACCTTCTTTTTACCTTTTTTTTTCCCTGCAACATGGTCATGGTCTGCTTTCTAAGATTATCTGGGAGTTTACTTTTATTAAATGTCTACTGCTCATGCAAGGGCTAACACTGGTGTTATCCTTTGTGCTGTCCTCAAGTAACAAATATAGATGAGATTTTTGGTCTTTGAATGCAGGTCTGGAGCAGCATCTTGGTTATTTGCCTGTGTTAGATAGATGGAGTAAATTTAGTAAATCCTTCTGAACTGAGGATCTATTACAAGGCTTTCTGTTATTAGAAGGTTCTGGACTCTGGCAATGTCTAGTGTTAGCAGCAGGCATTTTTTTCTGACATTTTTACCATAAAACTGTACTGTTTAAAATTTTAAAGGGAAAAAAGGTACTATTTTTAGCTATGTGTGGAGTTTGTGTGAGTATCTTCTAGTTTTATTACACCATTTTACTTATACAGATAAAACTAATTTAAAACGTGCTCATCACTGTGACTATCCTAAGAGTTCAGCAAAACATGGATGCTACAACCACACCTATAACAAGTGGTACAAAGGCCAGAAAGTAAAAATTAATTTCAGCTGTTCGACAGCATATGGAGACTACCATTTCTCAGAGATGTTATCTTTCAATCTTTCAAAATTATTCTAGATTTATGGACACTGCTTACTTGTGAAAACACTGGAATAATTATAACCCAGTGGTGAGCAGGTCTTTTAGGTCAACTGTGTTTATGCTAGTGGTTCAGACAAGACATTTTCTCCCCCCATCCCATCTGGTACAGTCATCAAATATTTAAGACACAGGGGAACCTGTTAAGGACATTTGGGCTTTTTTATCTGCTTTATGGATGTGTTTGCACATGGGGGACTTTTGCTATTAATATTTTTTTTCATTTGATCTGCTACATATCTCTATCATCTGTATTGTCTGTGCTTCCTTCAGATATCCTTCCTTTATTACCTGTCATATCCCTTTCTAGAAGTTGCATACATGTACTTTATTGCATATTTATTGACAGTATTAACTTCTAAAGTCCAGTTCAGACACCTCTAAACTGGATCTGATGATTTTAATAAGTAGATTTCAAGACTTAAAAGTACCTGTATCTAGGTCTGTGTGTGTTTTGTTAATATTATACATAACCAAAGAGCTAAAATACACTTTTCTTTCCTGAAAGAAGTAGCTGTATCTGTGCCTGGGGAGTTACCTTCTAATACACAGTTATTCCTGCTTGTCTGTCTTGATTTATTCCTCATACTGTTTTATTTTTGTTATTATCTTTTAGTGTAGACTCAATGAGATTTGATGTAGCTGCTGCAGTTGCTAAATCTTGTGATATCCTCTGGGATATCATTTTTCTCCCTTGGTTATTCTTGACTTCATCATTCCTGATCTTTTTTTGACTGTGTACAAACTCTGTACCTCAAGTTAGAAAGATGGACTGTCTCCTACTAGAGCTATGAAAGCACTGGCACTCCAGAATCGCTGATCTGTAATCATTCCTCTAATCTAATATCCTGACAAGGTCATAGACTTCAATGTTTCTACAGAATTTGGTTGTTTTATTTCTAAAGGGATAATTTTACTAGGCTTTTTGTGATCCTTCAGGGACAGTGAATTACACAATGGTCCAGATGTAACAAGCAATATAACGTAGCAGCCATTAAACTAAATTATTGCAGTCATCCTTACTGTGCCTGATCTGTTAACGTTTTTTTTTTTTTTTCCATAACAACCTCAGTGTGATAAACTATATAATTTAAAAGCTTCCGTACAGAAGTGTGATTAAGAATAATTTGACTAGGGTAATAGTGGATCATAATGATACAGAGCTTATCCAGGTAGGCATGGTCATAAATTCTAAAATAAATTAAACCAGTAAGTAGTAAAATATAGAATACTTGCATAGAATGAATATAATGAAACAGATTTTCTCTCTGTATGTGGGAAAACATGTTAGAAACTTCCACAGCAATTTGTTCACTCTTGTCAGAATATGAAATACTTTCAATATATTTTGTTTTAATGATATTATGTAAAAGAGGGTAATTATTTGAATTTGCTCTATGCAGTTGCTTTGACTGTTTGTTTTTATGCTTTGTGCATTATGACTCATTTTATGAAATTGTTTGTTTTACCTTTGTCAAGGAGAATTAAGAAAACACCTCTTTTCTAAGTGTCTGTATGACTGTTGGGGTAGAATAGCAGTTGCTCTGTCAGTGTCACAGTGTTTATTTTAATCTCTGAATTAATTTTCTTGGTTGCTAGGCAATTCTACTTCATAGTTTTAATGGAAATGACTCATTCAGTGTGCTCTCATTTCATAATATGCAATCGTTTGCTTTAAAACTGAAACTAGGTTTCTCTATGACATAATGCCTGATAAATGCTCGTGTTGTTGGTGTGTGATTTTATTATGATAGCTAATAAAATATCCATGTTTCTGTTATTCAGTCCTGCATTTCTTGTACGTTCCAACAAAGCTATTGTAAATCTGAATTATTCAATAGGGGAAGAATTGGCCTTTTATGTGTATGTAGAGGATATATGGCCTAACGTCTGACATTTTACAACTTTTTTTTAAAGCAGCTTATGGAGCTGGTTCTGTAGTATGTATTTATACTGGTATCACTTAAGTCTTTTTACGTCCTCGATAGCAGTGGTGTAGTAAGTACTCTGTATCTCAGTTACTCAGCCTACAGACACATTCAGCAGATCCTACTTATTAACAGTTCAGAGAAGCTGAAAAATAGGTGTGAATATCCAAAGTAATAATAACCATATTTTAAAGAAAACTTCTCAGCAGTTGGTAGTTCTGGAGGTTTTTCATACTGTAAAAATATAATGCCTGAGGACAGTTTCTTTAAACTTTAAAATATTGTTTTCTGCTATTTCGACACTATTCTTATTTCAGGGCAAATATATAGGAAAAAGAACTTAAAAGAAACTTCACAGGTTTCTCAATATCAACCTGGTGCAGAAGTGTGTGCTTTTTTTTTATTTTGTTGCTATCAGTTATGCTTTCATTTATTCTATCCGCTAGTGAAATACTGTCTTTTGGCTTGTTATCTCTATTCCACTCTTATGTTTCTGTGTTGATGAACTGCACGGCTTGGAAATGAATGAAATCCACCCTGCTTCTCTGTAGAAGGAAAGGATCGTGTGGGCCAGAATGCCAATGATGTCCCCCATAGTCTCGGGGCTTCTGACATTGGTTTGGGTTTATCAGCTCAGCGTCTTTTGCCAGAGCATCATTCTACTTGCTTAGTTGCTCTTTATTTTCCTTCTCTCTAGTTTATAATAAACTTATCCTCCCTTTTGGTACAGTTAGTGCACAGAGGACCACAGCTGATTCAGTTTATCTATGTAGTTTGTGGCCATCGAAATGCTAAATGTTGAGTCCAGTTCACAATCACATAATATGTTATCAAGACAGAGAAAACCGGGAGTGCTGTATATTTTAAAGATTTTGTATTTAGTACACAGTCTTTCAGTATCTATTGATACAAAAAACCTCTGGCAAAATCTTCCAGTTGCTATCTTACAACTTAAATATTGCTAATGGTAGTGTAAGGTAAGCAAAAATACTGTGATATTTTTGAGCCTTTTAATTGGATTTGAGAGAAAATAAACTACAAAAAAATCACACAATTAAAAGTATTTTCAAGATTTTTTCAAAAGGATATAGAAGGAAAAAAATTACATCATTCAGCTGTATTCCTTACAGCACAAAATGCTTTTGTTCAGTTTTTTGTTATATTTGAGCTAATAAGGTGGGTAGTTAGCCAGAATCTTTGCAGTTGTAATGGTAATGGACACTGAAAGCAAGAAGTTGGATCATTTGTATTCGATGCATACTTGGGAGACTGTCTCACTTTCTGTAAATGAGAGATGCAATATGCAGCCAAAATTAATAAGATTATGTTAGTGAGCTCTCACAGCTCATCTTAATCTATTTTAACACTTAAAGAAAGCAGTACTGAGGTGATAGTTTTCAGTTTGTGAAACTGAGTTATGAGATTCCTGCAGCAGAAGTATAAAAATGTTAATGTGGCTGAAAGCAAACCTCTAGGGAAAATGAAATAAATTTCTTAATGAACATGCGCCATACCCCAGGCTTCATGAGGCAGAACAATTACTTGGATAAACTTGTCGTAAAAACAATTGCTTTAGTGTACTAGCTTTACAAAATACCAACAACAAATGCCTTACAACCAAGGGGTTAAAGCAAAAAAAAAAAACAAAACCAAAACCAAACCAAACCAAACAAAAAGAAAACACCCCCAAAAAACCAAACAAAAATTCAATCAAAGGCTTTAAGGTAGTTTCAGTAGTGTGAGCTTCAGTAGGTACAAACGTTGGACCTTTGTCCAATAGATGAATTCTCTGTGCCAGAGGAGGTTTAGGTTAGATAATAGAAAAAGGTTCTTCACCCAGAGGGTGGTTGGGTACTGGAACAGGCTTGCCAGGGAAGTAAGCGGTCACAACACCAAACCTGACCGAGTTCAAGAAGCATTTGCACAATACTCTCAGGCACATGGTGTGATTCTTGGGCCTGGTCCTGTGCAGGGCCAGAAGCTGGCCTTTGATGTTCCTAGTGTGTCCCTTCCAACTCTGGATATTCTATGATTCTAAGTATACACAGTTACAAAAAGGAAATATGTCACAGCAATAATTTCCATCATACTTGGTAATTCTGAGGAATGAAATCATTTAAGATTCTGAATCGAGAGACGAAATATCTGAAACAGATTATCTGTGCCCTTGAAAAATTCTACTGGAACACACTGTGTCTTGATTTCCCATCTGTGAAAAGTCATATAGGACATACATAAGCTTTCATTTCCTCCACTCATTCTATGACTTGTTTATCACTTTAATAGGTAGTAGTCTTTATATTTCTACTATGGAAATCTTAGCTGAGGCCTCTAGATACTAAAGCAACTTGAAGTATGCCAGGGAATGCTTACTGATTTGTAAATAAATAAAAAAATTGCAGGCATTAAATGTTGTTTTCTATTGAAGGTGAAATCTTGTCATCTGTCCCACCTTAGTTTCTAACCAAATATTTTATTAAAATGAACAAAACTAAAGGAGTTGCATTCATGATGCATATGGCATATGTGTTGTTAAAATGAGGAGTGGAAGACCTTTGATTTTTAGCAGTGACATAATCTAAGGCAAAATGCTGTGACATACATATGGTGAATGCCTGTACAGCATGCCAAAGGAAGGAACAGTTCAGAAAGTTGTTAACTTCATTCACTTCAAAAGAACTGAATTTCTTAGCAATAATAGACATGTGGAATGGAAAGTTCAGGACAGATATTATTCTGCTAGGCATTAGTACCTTTTTTACTCATTTCACAGAAGTGATACCCAACAGTGACAAATTAGCCTGTGTTTGCTCATTTACTTTTAAAAATATGCATTTTCCTCAGATGAATAGCTATTTTTCTTTAGGAAGGTGGCTGTAACTTTTTCTCAGCTATTGAAATGATGAAAAAATTTGTTCTATCTTTGGCAGCAGAAAAACAAACTGTTATATCAGCACATAACCCTGAGTATATCAGAGCATATCCCTGAACATGAAGAAAATTTCAGGCTGAAAATTAACAGACCTAAATCTTAATAGAAATGTGCTCAAAAGACTGTTTCTTAAACATATCTGCTTTCTTTAAATAAATTTGGTGTAGTGCCGATGCAAAGAGAGTCTCTGAGCACCTTCTCCTGTGGTGCGTGGGATGTGGTCCCATCATGTCCTAGTGCATCCAGTCTCTATCCGAAACTGTAAGCACCACCATCTAACTTTTCTTAGTGGAAAGAGCTCACTGTGGTGAGCTCTGCACTGTTATAGCAAGATTTATTTGTGCTATTTAGGCTATATTGTTTAAATGTTGTTTATAGACCTTTCTTTAACACTGCTGTCTGCTAACTAGATGTATGATTAGATTAGTTGTTGAAACCGGCAGCCTTCTGCATACCCCCTGCTTTGCTGCAAGTTTGAAGTCCTCTTAAATAGCAGCTCCAGAAATCATGTGATATGAACAAAATCTCAGCAGTTTCAATACAAAAGCAAATTTTTGGCCTTCATGGTTTCAATAAAAAAGTTATCCTTAAAATTACACATATAATGTATTGTATTAATAGGATATGGATTATATGGATGCCCTGACAGGGTTGGTGACACTTTCAGCATGCATGGGCCTATTCTTGTTTTTGTTTGCATGCTTCTAAATAATTTGAAATAGGTTGGTTTGGGTTTTTTCTCCTTTTTTGTTTCTTTTTCTTTTTTTTCTGTGGTAAATAAGAGTAGCCCTCAGGCCTTGGTATTTTAGTTTTAATGTCAAAGCACATGAGGGATCTAGTGTTTGCCACTAATTTGCTGAGTAACACTGAAGAGCAGTTCTGTCCTCAAACAACAAATGTTGCAAATAGAATGATTGAAAGCAATGTCAAACTATCATAAACTTCTCTAGATATAAAAGTAGGCTGGAAGGACTTATTACAGTTTAAACAGATGAAGTGCAGAACATAAAGTTTCTGAAGTTTTCTTGAAGTACGTGAGTTAAAGTGGATGAACCTTCATATTCAACATCCACTCAGAAATTGTAGTAGAACGGTAAGCTCGCTAGACAGGATTAATGATAATGCTAAGTCACTCCACTGAAGTATATTTCCAATTATTTCCAGTCTTTTTTTTGAAGAAAAAGTATTCAAAGGAAAGATTTGCATTAATTTTATACAAATTTGGCGCTAACCTATGAAATTCCATTTATTAATTCAAAAATTTTTGAAAAAGATTTTTGTCTTCAAAATTCTATCCAAACTTAAAGAAATTTTTTGGGAAGTCTGAAAGAAGTTTCTGCTTGATTTCTTTCCCCATACATGAGTGTAGTGCTTTCTTTCTACTGTGACATGCTGTCATGGTTTAGCTCCAGCCATCAGCCAAGCCCCACCCAGTGGCTCACTCGCTCCCCCGTCAGCAGGATGGGGGAGAGAATCAGGAGGGTAAAAGCTAGAAAATTCATGGGTTGAGATAAAGACAGTTTAATAGGAAAAGCAAAAGTGACATGCACAAGCAAAAGAAAACAAGGAATTAATTCACTGCTTCCCATGGGCAGTCAGGTGTTCAGCCATCTCCAGGAGAACGGGGCCTCATCTCATGTAATGGTTGTTTGGGAAGACAAATGCCAGCACTCAAAATGTTCCCCCCTTCCTCCTTCTTCCCCCCAGTATATATACTGAGTGTGATGGTGTGGAATATCCCTTTGGTAGTCTGAAGGTACCTGTCCTGACTGTGTCTCCTCCCAACTTCTCATGCACTTCCAACCTCTTTGCCAGTGTGGTAGTATGGAAAGCAGAAAAGGTCTAGGATCTGTGTAAGCACTGGTCAGCAATAACAAAGACATCTCTATATTATCATCACTGTGTCCAGCATAAATCCAAAGCGCAGCCCCATACCAGTCACTGAAGAAAATTATCTTTACCCCAGCCCAAAACTAGCACACACACACACATAGAAAACTATTTAACCATAAGTAAACACAGTTATTTGTGGGAGAGAGATATACTGGTGGAAGAGGTAGTAAACAGAGAGTGGATTGGTTTAGTCATGAAATAGTGCTTTTCTGAGTCCTGACTAGAGACAGGTGAAGTTGTATCAAATGATGCTTAGGAAAAGAATGTAACATGAGTTTGCAGTCTTGGGCTATAATCCGTAGTAGGTTGTACTAGCTGTGCAATAACTATCTTATTTTCTATGTATAACTATACTGTATTTGCTAGAAAAGTAGGATATATAACATTTTGCTAAACAGTTTGGTTTTCTCAGTTCTGTGGAACAAATTAAGTCCAATAAATTATGATGAACAGAGCTTCAAGAGTATATTTTGAGACAAAAAATGCATTTTGTAGAATATCTGCCTTTGTTGTGAATCAAAGAGTAAGCCATAATATTTCGGAGTCATGAAAGAGAATTATTTTGTGCTATCAGCAGGGGTAGAGCACAGTTGTATATTGGTATCCCTCACCAAGTAAAATTAGTAAAGAGGAAAATAGAAAGTGATTGCAGGTTTCTCATGCTCCAGTGTTCAGCAAAGCCAATTAGATCTGAGGGTGAACTAGTCTGGAAGAGACAAATGATTATCGTTATTCATTACCACCAGAAAATGAAAGAACAACAAAAGAGTGAAGAGGACTTTCATCAGGAGGGATTTTTGAACATCTACGCAGTACATAAGATGGCTGCTGCCTGAAGTTGTATGTCATGTCTGCTTATACTTGCAAAATTTCCAAGGACTAAGTAATAAGGATTAAATGAAAATATCAGTCTTAATGTCATAAAAACTTGAAGCATCTTGAAAGTGTGAAGTGGATGGATTCTTCAGACTCAGGAACCAGAAAATGAGTGAAAGAATGGGAGACCTTTTAAAAACAAACAGAAAAAGAAAGCAAATGAACAAAATACAAACACACACACACACAAAGGCAAAACTAAAAGACCCCAAACTTGTTTTGAGTTGCATGAGGAGGCCTGATTTTCCTGTCTTTACAGTTGATGACAATTAATGTACTCTTATACAGTTAACTGTTTTATGATAGTAAGGCTTGTGACTCCCTGCAGCTGCTGCTTGGGCAAAAGCTGTCCTTTAGCAGTTCCTTTCATTTTAATAATTGTTTTTCTGGCTCTGGTAATAACAGGGCTACTGAGGGCATATAGTTGGAGGCTCTTTATCTAGGGATGTAGTAAAATGCAGTGGGGGGATAGAGGCAATGTGTAGTGTTAGGTCATTATTCAATGAAGATCTGCACTTGCAGGAGCTGTATAGTGGAGAACATCGGAAGGACTGTCAGGGCTGTATGGTCTTACATGGAGTCAGAGGGTGGATAGCTGCTGCAATTGCCAGTGGTTGGCAAATTAGGTAACTATATGGCTTGGGAGTGTTTTAATGTAGAGAGGGATTTGTTAGGACAGGAGGGTCTCCATCTTTTATTCTGTTTCTAGGGAATGTGATATATCTTCATGATATTTTACTTCTGCTGCTTGCTACTGAAGCAAGAAACTGAGAGAAGAAAACCAAAATCATTTTTCAGCCAAAAGATGTTTCTGTAGCAGTTATACTGGATCTGTGCAAAGCTGTTAGGGGCTACATCGACACTCAGACTTTAGCCAGATAGGAAGTCTCAAGGTCTGTAGCAATTCCCCCAGGCAACAGCAAAAGACAGACAGAAAATGCTATGTCTGCTCCTAGCTGCAGTGTTCCCATGGACTCTTAGCCCTGTAGCAAAGACATGCTGAGTTGGAAGGAACCCATAGGGATCAGAGTCCAGCTCCTGGCCCTGCACAGGACACCCCAAAAATCACACTATATGCCTGATAGCATTGTCCAAATGCTTCTTGAACTCTGGCAGGCAGGCTTGGTGCTATGACCACTTCCCTGGGGAGGCTGTTCAGTGGTCAACCACCCTCTGGGTGAAGAATCTTTTTCTAATATCCAGTCTATTGTTGAGTCCTATCAGTGATCACAACAGAGAAGAGTTTGGTGCCTGCCCCTACCTCTTCTTCCCCTCACGGGGAAGTTGTAACTGCAATGAGGTCTCCCCTCAGTCTCCTCTTCTCCAGGTTGAACAGACCAAGTGACTTCAGCCGCTCCTCACACAGCTTCCCCTCAAGGCCCTTCACCATCTTTGTTGCTCTCCTTTGGACCCCCTAAGAACTCAATCTCTTTCTTATATTGCAGTGCCCACAACTGCACACAATATTCAAGTTGAGGCTTCCCCAGTGCAGAGTTGAGTCCCTCTACTGGCTGGCAATGCTTTGTCTGATGCCCCCCAGGCTGCCAGGGCACTACTGACTCATATTCTACTTGCCTTTGACCAGGACTTCCAGGTTCCTTTCCGTGGCACTGCTTTCCAGCATCTCATTCCCCAGTCTGTACAAAGGTCTGGGGTTGCCCCATCTGTAGTGGTTTTTTACCCTGGCTGGATTTCAAATCCCCACCAAAAATCACTACATTCCCTCTCCCTCTGCAACTCTACAGAGGAGAGAAGACACCATCCCAGGTGCAGATTCCATCACTTTCCCTCCCAGTTTTGTGTCATCTGCAAACTTGCTCAGTATCCCTTCCAGTCCTGTGTCCAAGTCATTTATGAAGATATGAAGATATGAAGAGCTCTGGGGGTAAGATGGAGCCTTGTGGAACCCCACTAGTGACGAGTCACCAGTCTGATGTTCCCCCATTCACTATTACCCTCTGCTCAACCCATGAGCCAACTGCTCAGCCAGCTCATGATGTGTTTATCCAGCTGTTTGCTGGACAGTTTGTCCAAAAGGATCTTGTGAGAGCCAGTATCAAAAGCTTTGCTGAAATCCCAAAAGAGTACATCAACTGGCTTCCCTTGATCACTTAGGTGGGTTATCTTGTCATGAAAGGAAATCAGGTTTGATAAGCAGAACTTTCTTCTCATGAAGCCATGCTGGCTGTGACCAATGACTGTGTTGTCTTTCAGGTGTTTTTCAATGTCTCCCAGAATAATCTTCTCCATAACTTTACCAGGCACTGCAGTGAGACTGACAGGCCCATAGTTTCCAGGGTCATCCTTCTTGCCCTTCTTGAAAATCGGAACAATATTTACCAGCTTCCCATCAGCTGGAACCTTTCTGGATTTCCAAGACTGCTCACAAATCATTGCTAGAGGTTTTGTGATGACATCAACTAGCTCTTTGAGGATTCTGGGATGAATCCCATCACGCCCCATAGTTTCGAAGGCATCCAGCTGGAGCAGCAGATGCCACACAATTTCCGGGTCATCTGGAAGTTGGTCATTCTCAGAGTCTTGGTCTTCCAGCTATCTGGTATTATTAGCTATCTTGCAGTGCTGCATAGGACGTGAACATTAATTTTTATAAAAACATTGCTTTGCTTTGAGCAGCAACTTCAGCATAATCCACTGCTAAAGCTGTTCTTTGGAGCTATTTCCCAAAAGCTGAGTGCAGTATGTGCAATTAATTGTAAAATGTTCCTCTACTACAAAAGAGTGAATTATCTCATTTTTACTCCCCTCAGTCTTTGACTTTGGGAAATGCAGCATAGTCTCAGGAAGCACTTGTTACCATTTAAAGTATTTTGCTGCTGTTTCTCATGGAGATGTGGTTTGAAAAGTGGAGAGAAAGCTGAAGTAGTACTTTCCTTCCGATTTTGCATTGTTGGCATTTGGAAAGCTCCACTTCCATGGAGGCAAAAATTCTGAAATCATTTTCTCACGAAGATTCTCACTTAAGGATGTGTTGAGGAGAAACCTAGGTACTTCTTAGTCACTGGCAGATGCAAAGCAGATGACTTGGGGTGGGGTGGGTAGGGGAACTGGAAGCCTTGTATGTCCTGCAATCAAGAACAGCAGACGGGGCTGTACAAATTCTTACAGAGTTGCCAAGAAATGGAGAACATGGTGAGCATTTGGTAAACTACCAGATACTCTCTCTTCATAAGGGCACCATAGGCTTCCTACAGGCAGTCAGTTTAGGATGATTCTTCTGATGTCCTGTTTTGCAGAGATGCAGGAGGTGCTGTGTCTGTGGAACAGCTGCTGTCAGGAAAGCAGTCCGTGTCAGCTGGGGCACAGCAAACCTCTGAGTGTATGCGTGTGTACCACAAATTTCAAGGAACAAGTCTGAGGGAATTTTTAGGAATGTTTCAAAGCACACACCTCTGAGATTATGCCTATCCCACTGCCATTTTCAAGTCCCTCTTGCAAATCCTAGAAGAAATCTTGAAGTTGTTCAAAGAAAAGCTTGCTAGATTTCCCATCCCTGAGAGCAAATTAATATATTTTTCTTTACCTTCACTCTTTGGAATAGTGGGAGGCTTTTTGGCTGTAACTTTAGAGATTGCAGCCTAGAGGGACACCATGCATAGCCAATTGCATCCTTAATAATTGATTTTGAAAAATTAGTAAATAAAAACAGTGTTTCAGTTTGGAAAATATTGGCATAATGATGCAAGTCCTGACATTTGAGAGAAGTTGAGTATAAGGAACAGGGGGAAAGAGCAGAAAGAGGAAATCAACACAGCTGAATATCTGTATTACTACTATGTAATATCTGTGAAGAATGAGAGCTTATGGATTTGATAAAATATGTATTGTGTATCTAACTTATGTGGTTTTAGACTATTCTGATACTTTGAACTGCAAATGGAGACATGAATTCACTGTGTAGGGATCAAGGCAAGATTATAAACAAAGAAACCCTCCTGGGAGATAGAAAGGAAAGCCCCTATGTTACTTTTGCATGGCATAGTAGCATGGGCCTAAGGAGCCCTTTGAAGGTATGACAGATTTAGGATTTAATTTTGTGAAAAGAAATAAAACTGGAAGATCCCAGAGGAAGGACCAAGTGCTCAGTAGTGTGGAATATAAAGAATGTGCATGGGAAAGGTGCCTAGAAGTAAAAGGATAGTGTGTGGTTCACCATATCTCTAAGCTAGCTGAACTATTAGACAATACTGCACAGGGATATTATGAATAATCTATTTACCACTCACTTATGCTGAATTTTCTAGAATAAAGTTTTCACCTTTAAGTTTGACTGATATCAGTGGTCTCGGGTAGGATAAGCAATATTTACATTGCCTCCCCACCTCCTGAATAATCAAAAAAAAAAAATGTTATAGAGGAAGTATGGGTGTCTGCACGCCATGTAAGGTTTGAAACCATCAGTTTCAAGACATGAAGCAATACCCACTGTAAGGGTTAATCAGAAAAGTATTCATGCTGGATGTAGGTTGTGGAGAAACAGTTCAAAACAAGAATTTTGTTAATATCAGATTGGTATATTATGGGTTCTTGTAGCCAGGCAAACTAATACAAATATACAAAACATTAGGAGTAAACACATAAATAAGCCCTTTGTGGATTAAAAAATAGCCTTTTCTACAGATACTGCAGAAGGCTGCAGCTATTTTTTGCTCACTGCATGGTTCCTCAGATAATTCCATTTGGTAACTGGTGACACATGCCTTTAAAAAAAATGCTGACTTTCATTTAAAGTGACAGTATTATTGCTAAGAAATTGAAGAATGTAAGTAAACATATATTAAATATATATTCTTTTGCATTTGGTAATATGCCATTGTGTATATTTCTCTTGGTAGTTGCCAGTGTCTTCAAGCAAATTATTTGTGTTTGAATAATCTATTTGCAGAGAATAAAAAGAACAGAAGGAAACTGGGAAATGAAGGGAGGGGGAAGATTTTTGATCATGCCTACAATAACATATTTGTGAAGAGACAGAATTGCATGGAACACCAGTAACTAGACTGCATATATTTAATTTTTAAATTTAAGTGCATGATCTAACTGTCTTGCAGAAATTATTGTGGGGGTTTTTTTAAAGATTTGCTCCTAAGATGGCCATCTGTACAAATATATTCTAAATTAACTATTAGATTCTTATAGCTTGAAAGAAGGTTTTTATGTCTTAGTTCTCCTCAGCTCTAGCCAAAAATGCAATATACAAAAGCTATTTAAATCCCATTATTCTTATAGCAATATTGACTTAGTTCTGTGAACCTGGTTAAAAAAATAAATACACGGTATAACGAATACAGATTATTATGGTGGAAATTTCTCCTTTAATGTAACAAATACATTGGAGGATTAAAACATATTAGAGATAACTCTGTTTATAGTCTTCTAGCCTTTCAAACTGACAAAGATGTTTTCCAGACATCTTTGTAGTTCGGTCCCTGAGATTTAATCTCTGTAATGTGTTACGCTCACTATTGTCCCAGTGAATTTGTTGACAGACAGTAAGTGGGTCACTGCATTAAAATGCCTGATGTAAGCCCCGAGTTCTCCCTTCGCGTTGGCAAGGCAACGGCAGTGGTCCAGGAATCATGCGCAGAGCAGGCTCCTGGCCTGCTGCTCTCACAGGGTCTTGCTGGACGACAAGGAGGAAAAATCCCTTGGATGCTGAAACAGGCAACGAACAGATACTTCCTTGTTTTTTTTAATATGTCTATCAGTGGTGGTGGGAGGGACAGAGATGCAAACTTACAAATAAAATGAAACAAGCACAGCAATTGACTCTATTATTGCTTTGTTTTCAAGTCTTTGGATATTATTTTAGTTTGGAGGGATTGAATACATTATACATCAGTTGGACCTAGTTGTTCTAATGTATGACAGAAGAAAGATAAATATTTTATAACTGCTTTAGATCTTGCAATGATTTGTTATTCTCTACGCCCCCTCTTCACAACACTGTACAGAAAAGCAACTGACAAAGTACTGTATTATATGAATCTATAAAGAAGCAGAATTCCACATGTTGGAATTCTTATGTATACTAACGTTCAAAAAACATCAGTGATAATTAAATTCATAACAGTTTCTGAGAAGTAGTCTATGCACAGAGAAAACTTGAATCTGAACACCCACAAGTTCATAGTCATAACTGTTGATCTAATGTTGATTTCTACAGTTGACACTGACCACCAGTAAGTTACCTCTAAAACTGCAAGAGAAGGGATGTGAAGGGAAAAGGAAGAAATTTTTTAATTGCAGAGAGATTAAAATCTTTCCCACTGACCATGTCACAGCACCAATGAAAGTCCTACATCTCAGGGAAACAGCTTTGTTAGTGACAATGCTCCATGGACTATGTGTTCATTAGCTTCGTTTGAGTAGTTGATGACTGGAAGAGATATGGCTGTTGGTAAAAACATCTATTTTTGTAAAATAAAAACATTGTACAGAGCTGAGGGCATGTAATGTTGTCTAGCGACAAAGCTTTTTAAAAAAATTGTAATCAAGTAGGAATTTCTCATGACTGCAACCACAGAGCTGGCAACAGTAGCAACAGCCAGCTCAGTTTTGCCATTCATGCTGGCATGGGAAGCCAGGACTGTATGTTTCACACAGGTCTCAGCTATTAAAAAAAAAACAAACTAAGAGTGCAAATGTTATAATGCTGCACATCTGGACCTGATACAGCACTTAGCTTTTGTCACCTTCACAACTCAAATGCTTTCCATCCTCATCAGCTGATCGATTGCAATTACTTCTGCTGAAGAATAAACTCACATTGCATCAAATGCAATATTTTATACTTCGTGTTTTGGGCCTGCAGGTGTTTCAGAAGTACCAAAAATAGAGTTTGGAAACCTCATTACATACAAACAAAAATTCAAACTACTTGGGAATATCAGAAGGGTATAAAAGTATTTCTAAGTAAATGTGCTAATAAACAATGGCACACTGGACCAATAAGAAGTAGGTAGGCTCCAGTTCAAAATAGCGGAAAATAGAAAGTGGGCAAATGAGTTATAAAAATTATTAAAGTTTAAAACTGAGGCTAGATGAACACTGAGTCGTAATCTGGTGCAATGCCATGTTATGTTCTGTATATATTTTAAACAAAAGGGAAAAAAAATGTGGAGCTAAAAAGTCTCACAGTATTCTTTGTAGCTTATCTTTCTTTTCTTTCTTTGTCTGACTTAATTCTTGCCTTGTATAGTTTAACTAAACCGACCTTTGAATAGAAGAACAAAAATTAGTTAATTATTCTACTACTAATAATAAAGAAAAGGGAGAAGAACAGGAGGTTTTGATTTTTTTTTTAAATGTTATTACAGTTTCTAAACTAGTTGACTGTTTTAACCTTTCACCTTCATTGATTTATCACCTAGGCAATTAAAGGTAAGGCTTTAGTAAGAAAGTAAAATCCAACCAACCACGCATGAGCATTTTTAAAGGCTGGCATACATGGCAAGTCTATATTTTGTTCTTTGTCAAAAGAGAAGAGAAAAATTTTCATTTGTTTTCAATTCAAATTTGGAGAAACTCCATAGCTTTTGAAAACATTGCTTGTTCCTTGATAAATTGAAAGTAATCTTGTGTAAAAAAATTTTCAACTGGTTACTACTATTTTTTATAAAAGAATTGTCTTTTTCTCTCTGAAGGAAGTTTCCAGTTTCTTACAGTCTCTTTCTTTAATACTGTCTTGCTGTTTGTTTCTCTTCTGAGCAAAATAGCTAGACACACTCCTGTTCAGTTTGACCCCAGTAGTCCTGTGATTCTAACTCTTTTTGTTCTGCTTTTACAGAAATTGGTAAAACTGTACAAAATTCACTTATGTATAGTCAGATCTTAAATTATTCACCTCTGCAGTGGTTTAAATCTCTCCAGGTTTATGAATAAAAACATCATATTTCATTTTAACATGTTAAAGGATGTGAGAGAAAGAGCTGCAAAACAAGCCAGGGACAGTAAATAAGATGACCACAACTCCAGCCATTCATAGGGAGGACCCAGATTTCTAGAGGCTGTGCTTAAGGAGTTTATTTTCAAGTGGATGCACAAGATAGTGGAGTACATATGGCACAGTCTTAAATCTCACAACTTTTTCTGCTTTTATTTCCCATTTATTCCCATTTATCTCACTGTTATTTTCAATGTGCTGCATATTTTCCAACATTAACTTTTGATTGTCAAAAGACTTGGGAATTCAATTTTGTTCACCTACAGTAATGTCCTTTCCTCCCTTAGGCCATGTATGTCGAGACAGCTAGTAGCTGTAGCAAAGCATATCTTAAATTCTCACTGGATATCTGTTTTGACAGATGGACTGCAGTGAGTGTACAGGAAGCTGGTGCCAACTTCCAAACAGCAAAGCGTGTCAGGGATAACGATACCTTTAAGAGGTTGAGGAAAAATAACTTTCTCCTGCACCAAAAATGCCCAGGTCCCCCAAATGAAATAAGCCTAAAAATTCTACCAGTTTGATTTTTGACAAGCGATTTATTGCATAACTAAATAAAATGACATATAGTTTTCCAGAGCAGAAATGCATTTTAATTTTGAAATTATTTTGATTAAATATTTTACTTATAACAAGGTGAAATGCTCATCTCTTTCTTGGCCTGGCTGTCATGTCTTTGGAATAGCCTACTAGAAGTGAAAGGTAGAACAGATATGTAAAGTACTGTAAAGAGATGTGGAGAAGATACTTTTTTTTGCTGGGTTCCAGCAAGGTGGGGTTTCTTCCAGTATCTTTTCCAATTATCTTTGATTGGTGGTTTTGAAAGTGCCAGATATGATTTCTGCATTCTTAGGTACATAGTACATAGCCTAGTGGGTCAAAACATCACAGAGACTATTTACATTTTTTTGTATTTTAAGACCTTTCAGAGTTAATGGAATGCCACTGAAGTTAATGGAATGCCACATCTCTCTCCATGTTTCTTATCTGCATAGTAGACAGTGTTATTGTAACATATGCTGCTGTTGCCTTTTATTTGAAAGTTTCTTTGTAAACTCAGAGGTCTCTTCCTCCCCCCCATTTCTCTTCTGTAGTTGGACAGAATAAAAGCTGAAGTCAAAAAACTTCAATAGAATGGAAGGAAACAACAACTCTTATTGTGATATCTTTCTGCAGTAGAAATGTTGGGACCTGACAATAATTTTGTCAGAGTTCATATGCAGAAGAAAATATGAATGCCTTTACTCTATTTCAACATGTATGCAACCTGAAGTCACAGATATGTTAGCTGTACTCTTGGACATTTTTTGCCACAAAATATTCACCAGTCCTCCTCAAGGGCTTGTATCAAGTGTTTACACATGAACTTCCAAAGAGGCTTGCCTTAAAGCATATCTGCATTATCAAATATTGAAAAGCTAACTCTACTCCTTGCAAAAGAAATTATGGGAATAAAAACTATCTAGTACCAACAGGAAGATCTAAAATCTTCTGATCATGGTGTTTGGCTTCATGGTTTGGTTTTTTGCAGGCTTTTATTTTTCCCCCTTACTCCTCCTCTAAAGTTTCCTAGGTACTTGTCCCCAGAGAACCTCCACAGTTTTGGATTAGATCAGGAAGGGAGGCTTCCTGTGGCAGCAGTTTCATGTAGGCTGTGATGGACAGCAGTGCTAGATTTTCAGGTTTCCAGCCTGAATCTCTTGCAGTTGTCTGTATAAAAGGAGTGGAAGACTGAGGACTCATCCAAAAGTGCGTTAGAGTTTACATATGTGCATTTTAATCTGATCCTCACTAAACCTCATGAATTTTTGCCTGATCCTGGTGTCTTCTAAAATGTGTATGTACCAAAATATCTTAAGTTGTATTAGAGACATCCTGGATATGGAGCTGCCAGTAATGGGTTTAATGGTTTCACATCTTTGTGCAGTTCATCTACGTGCAGAGTGTAGCCTGTGCTCACTTACAGGTTTCATCTTGAGAAGTGTGATCTGAAAATGCATCAAAGAGTGCTAAGTTATTGGATACAGCATATGCTTGGGATCAATTCCCTTCTCACCCACATTTCCTATGTCCCTAAATATATTCTAACAATTGAGCTGTATATCAGATTGAAATGGGAGCCATTCCATCTCTCCTGAAACTGTTGGGTTTTAATGAAAGTATAGATTCAGTAGAATAGAGACAAGAAGAATAGAAAAAAAAAGAAAAAAGGAAAAGTAGAGGGAACATATGATGAAGACTAGTGTTTGTATGCATATTTCAAATTAGATGTCACTAAATAAATTATTGAAATAAGAATTTGAAATAAGTTTGCTTATTGCGCTGGACTATCACAGTTTACTTTCTTGTAATTCTTGCCCTTATCCTAACTAGGGATAGTGTATCTTACAAAAAAAGTCACATACTGCAAAAAAGATATGATCCCAAGGTCATTTTGGACTTCTAGGTTAGTGTGTGTAAGTCTTGATACCCAAGTGAAAAAAAAACTTCAGTTTTGATATAGCAACAGTAACCACTATGTACGATATAGTTTGATTTGGAAGGGACCTGTAAAGATGATCCATTTCCAACCACCACCTTCCTCTAGACAAGGCTGCTCAAAGCCCCATCCAACCTGGCCTTCAACACTTCCAGAGACAGGACATCCACAGCTTCTCTGGGCAACCTGTTTGGAACAGGTTGTATGTGTCTCACCACCCTCAAAATAAAGAATATCTCCCTAACATCTAATCTAAATCTTCCCACTGTCAGTTTAAAGCCTTGTTCTATCACTACAAGTCTTTATAGAAAGTCCCTCTCTGCCTTTCTTGTCAGCCCCTTTTAGGTACTGGAAGGCTTCTGAAAGGTCTCTTCAGAGCCTTCTCTTCTCCAGGCTGAACAACCCCAACTGTCTCAGCCTGTCTTCATAGGAGAAGACATCATCATCTTCATGGCCTTCCTCTGGACATGCTCCAACAGGTCCCTATCCTTCTTTTGTTAGGAGCCCAGGAGTTGGAAATACAATAAAATGAATGCAAAACCCTCTAAAAATACAGCTCATACTCCCAGTTGCCCAGATTCCAGTGCTGTTGGCCTTTTGAACCTTCAAAGATTGTTTCAGTTTAGTGTACACATAATGTGTTTTCAGTCCTGTAGCATTAGGATACATGGGACACTAAATTCAAAATCTTAATGGGTACATTTTTTGTATATTACTAAAGCACTTAAAATCTATTAGATTCTAACCACATTTATGAAAAAGGAACCTTTTTTCTAAAAAGTTTAAATCTTAAATATTGTGGCAAATGAAGTGTGAAAGATGAAGTATGTAGTTTACACATTCCTATGCAAATATTAGGTGTCTTAATTTTTTCTTTTTCCTTTGAGATATTTGAAAGAAAAATAAAATACTAGCTTGTAGTAGTTAATGGAAGATGATTTAGGATGAATGTGCTGGGGGGAAAATGAAGCTTATATAATGAGCAAGACATCACAAAGGAAACAGTGAAATGCTTTGTTCTGATGTCTTCCATGTTTGAAGTTGCTTTATTTATATATCATTAGTAAATGAAGTATTCATAAAAAAGGAATAATTTTGTGAAATGTGATAAAGTAACAAAGTTGTATAGATTTTAAATTGTTCTAGTCTGTTGTCTCATTGTTATGAGTGCATTAAAAAAACTAGAAAAAAAAGGGATCCAAATCCTTTTCTGATACAGTTCTGGTAACTGGTATTAAATAGGCCAGGGAAGAAATCCTGAAGAAAACAGATTAGTTAACGACCATAACTCATACTGAGCTTACAAAATAACTAACTCAATATGAAGGAGGATGAATATCTTAAATGCCTATTTTATATTATTGCAGCTACACCTAATAGCTTTCTAAAGAGGAGATATTTATTTATTTATTTATTTGCCTATTTTATTCTAGTATAATTCTCTCCACCTGGGTTCATACCACTGTGTATGACTTTTCATAGAATCACAGAACATGCTGAGTTGAAAGGGACCTACAAGGATCATTCAAATCCAATTCCTTGCCCTGCCTAGGACCAGCCCAAAGAATCCCACCATGTGCCTGAGAGTATTGCCCAAACTGTTCTCAAACTCTTGTCAGGTTTGGTGCTGTGACCACTTCCCTGGGGAGCCTGTTCCATTGCCCAAACACCCTGTGGGTAAAGAACCTTTTCCTGGTATCCAACCTAAGCCTTTTTGACACAGCTTCATGCTGTTCCCTGAGGTCATATCGGTGGTCACCACAGAGAAGAGAACAATGCCTTCCCTTCCGCTTCCCCTCATGAGGAAGCTGTAGATTGTGATGAGGTCTCCCCTCAAAACTGCACACAGAACTCAAAGTGAGGCCACACTAGTGGAGAGCAGAACAGGACAATCACCTTCTTTGACCGGCTGGCAATGTTTTGCCTGATGTCCCGCAGGACAATGTTGGCCCTCCTGGCTACCCAGGCACTGCTGACTCATATTCAGCTTGCTGTCAACCAGGACCCCCAGGTCCCTTTTCATAGTGCTGCTCTCCAGACCCTCATTACCCAGTCTGTACGTAAACTGAGGGTTGCCCCATCTCTGGTGGTCAGAATTAGACTTCTGCCTGAATAGACTACTTCAGCTACACTAATCAACTAAAACATTATTTGACCTATTAATATTTAAAACATACCTTCCTTTTACCATCAGTGTCCAGAAAATATGAAGAAGCACCTAAGTTAATTAAACTGAAGATGCCTAGTTTGCTCGTAAAAAATATATGATTAAGATGGCACAGAAAAAAAATTTCCAAGAGTACAATGACTTATTAATGTATTGAAGGCAAATAATTCGTGGATGAGGAGCTTGGCATGTCTTAGCAATGTGCACTTGCAGCACAGAAAGCAAACTACATCCTGGAGTACATCAAAAGAAGTGTACTCTTCTCTCATGAGACCCCATCTGGAAAACTGTCCAGTTCTGGCACCCGCAACACAGGAAAAGTATGGACCTGTTGGAACAAGTCCAGAGAAGGGCCATTAAGTTATCAAAGGGCTGGAGCTACTTTCCTGTGAGGAAAGGCTGAGAGAGCTTTATAGAAACTGCTATGAAACTTGTAATTTTAACCTCTTTACTGCTAGGGTTGTATTGCAGCTTTATTTTTTTAGCCTTAGTATTGCAGTGGTGTTTTGCTTACTCTCCTATTTTTTTATTAAGCAGAACTGAGAAAAGGAAATTTTCTGGGAACTTAGTTCTTAGGACGGGGGCTAGGGGTTTGGTTTTTTTGGGTTTTTTTTTTTGTGAATTTGAGTTTTATTCTCTTGCCCTTTCTTATTGCAGCACAGCACTGCTTTGGTAAGTTCAGAGTGCTTGCTTCCCTGTGTTGACTGATAGGAGAAGCTAATGCTGAAAAACATACTTCCTCTCGAGTCCATCTTGTACTTTCCTAACTGAATTAATCTCTGCTCCATCAGAGAGTCCAAGTCTCAAACCTGTTCCTTAACCCAGTCTATTAGTCTGATGAGAAATATGCCACAAGGGGTCCTTGATTTGTCTGTCTTTATTGACTTAAAAAAGCCAGCAGCCAAGTAACCTTAATCTTTGCCGCATTACAAAGCTGTGGACATAGGCTTATATCACTCTGAAGCAGGCTAATACAGACATTGGCAACTGATTTGTTTGAAGAGTTTAGATGAAAAACTGAGGCTTAACTGTGGCTTTTTTTTTTTTCTAAATTGTGAAACAAAAATATGACAAAAGAGCATTTTGTTTCCACTTGTTTTTGTCTATGCAATAACTATGCAAGACCAAAGACAAGTCCATTAATTTTAACTTGTTCAGTAAGAAATAGTAAAAACCAGTTTTCTTCCCAAAAATACTTTTCTCCAACTGATTGTACTTCTGAAATCTGAACCTGGAGTTCTTTCTCAGACTGATTTATTCTTTCCCTGTATTGATATTTTCATATTTGATTTTCTGTTCTTTACATTGTATATGATCAAATTTAAATTTCTGTAAATGCACTTGCAGTACAGAGTTGTGATGGGTGTATTGACATCTAAATGGACATGGTTGCATGGTGATTGATAGCCATACTGACTTCCACATTTGAAATTTTTTCTAAGAAGTTTGGATTGTCTCTCTGACCACTGATAACCTTTCTTGGCCTTACCAGTACAAAACTGCTGCATATGATGGTGACACTGCTGATTTGTGCTTACACAGAGGAAGAATCAAATGCAGCTGTTTAAGTTACTTTTTCTGTTGATACAGTCTTCTCCACTAAGAGTATTTTAAACCATGCTTTTGTGTCATGTCATTTAACTGTTAGTTGTTTCTTCTAGTTCAAAACTGCTAGTTTTTTTGGGGTTATGGCCATCAACTAATTTTCAGTAAGAAAGCTGGCTACTTAAATTTTACTTAAGTTTCTTAAGCCACGTTTAATGTGAACATACTCCTTCATTCTGTAGTAGAAATATGTATTTCTGGCTGGCATCTGAAGTATCTCTCTTCTAGGCATCCCTCCTACCTGCACAGTTACATTCTGCCATAATTTTAAATGTGAAAGCTAAAATAAACAGTCTAGACAAGAAAGATTTAAAGAATCTCTCAGCTGTATTTTTATTTAGTAATTTGCGTGTACTGAGGAAGAGTATAAATCTCTGAGCCGTGAGGTGTCAGGAAGCTGAATAACCAGACACACAATTGTATTTCAGACCATGGTAGCCTTGGCTGTACCATGCTCTGCTGCATGTAGCCAGTCATCACTCCTCTGCTTAGCAGTTCTATCAAGCGTTACAATCACAGAAAAAATAAGTGTTCATCCCACAAGTCAGTTGGAGGAAATAATTTGATGATGAAGGCAAAGAATACACATATGCTGGATGTGAGGCAGAAGAGATTCATAGGTGCAAAATAATGTTTATGAAAACGTTACTGTTACAGGTACCTAACCCTGTTTATTCACTGTCTTACTTCTAGAAATATTCTAGGTAACACAGTGTTGTGAAACATGTGGGGGTGAGCCTATCAGCATGCCTTTTTAATTGCAATTAATCATACACATGTATTTTGGGTGTTTTGGTTTTATATGAGTTGTGGTTTAGTATATATGCAGTAGTTTATTTATGGTACACATGATGTACTTTTCACTTTCAAATGCTTTATGTTACATTTGTATGTGTATGACTTTGCCCTTATTAAAATCTTCAGTACTAGCACAAAGCTTCTCAGTGTGTGCATGCTGAATTTGTTAATATTTGAAATGCCTGGCATGATAAATTATTGAATATATTTATCTGGTTCGACTTTTCAGGGTTTGCTAGTAAAAAGGAATATTTTTTACCTGAAATTGGCTTCACGCTAGGAAGGTTTTGAAGGCATTCCCTATGCACAGAGTACTTGTGATATAATCCATTTAAATCCTATCTATTTCATTGGAACGGTAAAGTCAGGTACTAGTCAGGTCTTATGCATTAGCATGTCTGGTGTTCTGTCTGCGTTAGCACGTGATAACGCTACTACTTTGCATATATTTCAGCTTCATATGGGCAGCAGCTCATTCAAGACAAAACCAATTTGCATTTGTGGCTTACTCTTTAAGAGCTACCTCTTCACATTCTCTTCATGTCAATAATTATTGCAGTGATACTTCTGAGACCCAGAAAGATTACTTGGCTCTGCAAGGATTACTGGTGCGAGTACTACTGGTGCTATACAACTCTAGTCTCAGTTATTTATTTGTTGTGTGCTTGGACAGCACTTTTAGACACATTCAAAACCAGTTTTAAGCTACATTTTCAGTCAGCTGGGTGATATTTCTTAAAAATACAGTACTCACTGGCAGTTATTTGTTATAATCAGCATCAGCTTTTATATGATTCTGTGATTTTATAAGTATTTTTTTAGCAAAACACAGCTGTATCCTCTTTGGATCGTGTGGCCGTGGTAACTGAGTGGTTAGAATGAAGTGTAGGGTAAAGTCCCCGCCCCCAGCATTAATTATCTGCATATGGAAAACATAGGTCTAAGTATATTGTAAGGAGGATAAAAGTCTCTATTTAACTTTCCAGATGAGAGCTGCACATTTCAGTAAATAACTCATCTGTGGTTTTCATAGCATATTAGGACTCTAGATGTTATAGTGTTTATAACTCATATCTGAACATGAAAACACCAAATTGGAACCAAATAGTAGTACTTCTCATCTAGTAGTACTCTTCTAGTGGTACTACTATGATGTCCATTCCAGAGGTTTCCAGAGGAAAATGCGTGAGGGAGAAAAGGTAACAATATTTCAACCTTGAAGGAAAGTCTGTCTGTAGTATAACAGAGAAGATTTTTCATTCAAAGACAGTTCTTTATCATTTTTTTAAAGCCTATACTTGTATTGTTTCCAGCATCTATACCTGAGTAAGTTATACACAAACTAAGCTAAGGCATTGCAGGAATGTTTTTCATGTTTGTCTTTTTTTTTGGAACCCATCCAAATTGGTTCAGTTTTCTGTGTTAATTAGTCCAAATCATTCTATTTCTCCAATCCCATCTGAATTTACCTCCTTTCTGTTCCTAACAAGCCGAGTCACTGCTTTGTATGCCAAGTGTCATGATAAATACCTAGTTTTGTATGAGTTACATGAAAAAGGTGTGATATGATTTTCTCACTTCTTTTGCATATTAACTTACATGGTATGGTGTAGCTAATTAAAAAAAAAATAATTCTTGGGTTGTATTACTTAAGACAACTAAATATTTGGCCACAGAAGATAAAAAACCTTAGAGAATAAAAAGAGTATGATCATACTTTAGTTAAATACACAGGAATGCACCAAGTAATACAAAAAAATGTCCAGGTTTATATTTCTGTTCTAATACTTACCCGCTCAGAAAATACCTTTTGAGCCATAGTTAAATGGGATTAATGTACTTAAATACCATGCCTTGCTACTCATGTGAGTAAGATTCAATGAAAAATGCCTGTTCTGATCTATTTAATAAAGTGGTCAAATACACCTAGTTGTCAAATGATTTTATGTAAATGCTTTTTAATTATTTTTATTTTTTTTTTAAATTTATTTGGTGATAATTCTTTTTCCTTGTAGATACTAAAATAAGTTTATGAAAGAGATAATCTGTTGTTGAACTATGTCTTCCAGATTACTTTATTCTTCCTATATAAGCAGTGTCCCTCATAATAGGTCCTTTTTCCATACTAGGGAATAGAAGACTAGGATGTTAAGATTTCTAGTAAAACCTTTGGGGCAGCACAGCTCCTCATTGTATGGTTATATACCGCCTTGCAGCCATTAGAGATTTCCCTAGCTTTGCCTTTTGGGACATGGTTTTTTCACCAGTCATAAGTTATGGCCCATGATAGATCTTCCTGAGCTGTCCTGGCCATCTTGGGAACCAAGACAACAGCTGGGCCTGTTTGACATTACATTTTTTAAAGCTGCTTGGAAGTTTTTACATGTGTAGCTTTTAGATCTTTTCTGGAGTAAATGGATCAGCTCTTCCATTGGATCTCCCCCATAACCTTATAAATCTAGTATAATTGCCAATTATGGGCACTTTCTTCTTTCAAAACCCTATGTGTTTCATCTTTCCTCATCAAGACATGCTGACCAGACTTATTGAATAATGAGTTTTAATAAGAGATCGAAGGTGCTAAAGCTACTAAACCTCAATCATTTTCATCAAGGCACTGTCTGTTGTTTCTCAACAAAAAATTAGTTTCTGAAAAAATGCTTATTCTTAATTTGGGGAATATTTTGTTATATAATTCCATTTACTATTACAACAATAATCTTTTTTATGTGTGAAAAATAATCTAAGAGATTGTCTAGAACTTGAATAATTAATTTTCAGTGTGTACAATAAGGAACCTCCCCCATGAGACTTCTTCCTTATACTAACTTCAAAGAAACATATGGGCAGTTTTTCCAATGGGTACCTATTTTTCCATTTTCTGTGCCCTTCACATTCAAAAGTGATACAACATATACATGAATCATGTCTGTTTACCAAGAATTATTGAGATTATTTGTAATCTAGAAGTTTTGAATACATTCTTTAAGAAAATAAATTTATTTTGCTGCCAGCTTTCCATTCCACAATATTGTGATACACAAAGAAAATATTGAGGCTGTTTGCCTTAATGAGTTTCTATGTCCCATGAAATAGTTCATGGGACCTTGGCCGCTGTTTAAGAACTCTCCAACTTTTGTATGTTTGGGTTTTGTGTTGTAAGTATAATAATCTTGCTAAGAAGGAATGGTACTGTACAGGCTTCACTTAATGGCCTGAGGGAGGTGTGTTTGGTCTCCCTGTGGGATATAAGCCATGTTTCCAAGGCCATTTGTATGGTGGGGTTTCCTCTGTTAAATGCTAATGATTTTAACATTTTAAAAGCTATTTTAAAAGCCAATCTTGTGTGTGGCTCTGCAGAACAGGGAAGAACTTGGTGACTGTACTGGTACAGAACAGTAGAAAGAGTTAGGTAGCCCTCTGGGAACTAATATTTCCTTGTGAGCACAGAGATTCCCATTTGCAATGCAGATCCTACTTCTCCTGCATCCTGTAAGAGTATTCATTGGTTACTAAGAAAAACACTGTAATTTTCTCCAGAACAGTCTTATGTGCTATGCCACTGCAGCCTGGTATAAAGATTTGACCTATTGGATGAAGAGGGAACTTCATGTATATTGTCAACAAGTGGCGCAACTGAATTGGTTCTAAACCTGTTTTTGTCCCAGTGGAAGCTCTGTGGGTTTTTGCAGTAGAAAAGTCAGACAGGAAATGATGAATTCACTTTCTTTCTGGTTTTTTTTTTTTGCATATTTAGGCCACAGATCTAAAAATCTGAAATGAAAGCATTACAGATGTACTGCCACTGTTTAAACAGAATTAACTTTTTGTCCTAGTTAATTATTTTGTTTAGTCTGGTTATTTTGGTTTAGAATTGTACCTTCACTTAGGCTGAAAATATCAGCTGGATTATTGTATGTGATGCTGGCATGCTCAGGTTTTTTTTTTTTTTTTCTTTTCTCTTTATAAAACATGCTTTTGGAACTGTGTATTTTTAAAGAGAGTTATATAAATATGGGTTTAAAAGGACCACTTTTTTTTCCCAATGGTGTATACTCTTAACAGCATGTTTAATTCATCCCCTGAAGAACATGACAGTTCACTTTTAAGATTTATTTTAGCTTTTGCAGTGGAAAACAGGGGTTTGAAATTTTGATAAGTATCTTTGCACAATACATGCATATTCTTTTCAGCCTTATGACAGTTGGTGTGCATTAAGAGATCATCTTCCTGTTCCCCACAGGAGATCACCTCCACACAACATATGCAGCATTTATCTGCCAAAATTCAGAAGTCTCTTGAATCAAGCTTTTCAAAAAATTCTTCCATCTGGAGCTCTTAGTGTTTTCCAGAGATTCTAGAAATCTACCAAAAGAAAAATCAGAATGTTTCAGAAGCTTAGTTAAGCTGAAATATTTTTTTTTTTATAGGAAAAGTAGGGTGAAATAAGCAGGACATATTTTTAAAGAGCTGTGTGTGTATTTCTGTGTTTTAATATACAAAATGCTCTTTTCATGCAGGTAAAATGCATATATTCCATATACAAACAAAGAGAAATAAACTTTAGTGCATTTTTATTACTATAATTATTTTTCTTCCCAGTTGTAAAGAGGTCAATACATAGGACTAGTGTCACAAAAAGGATATACACTCCCTGGGAGATTGCTTGTGATGTTCTTAGTACATCATTAATTTGATAGTAATACAGATTGCAAGTTCGTAGTATTGGCAAGTGAAAAATTTATGCTTCTTTTAGATGTGAGAACTTCAAAAACAGAAGTGAAAATGGAGTGACAAAAATAAGTGGAAATTGAAAAGCCTTTCTTCTCACAGTATTCTCTTTGGTTTATATACACAGGATCTAACTCCCTAGTTGCCTAGACAGGGCAAGGAAGGATAGAAGTGATATTATGAATACTAAATACTCTCCTCAGTTCAGCTTTTTGGCTGGGAAAATGTTAACCTTTTTGTGGTAGCTCTGCAAAAGTATGCTTTTGGTTATGGTGATCAGCACAATGAAAATGAGTATTGAAGAATACAGAAGGGGAAAGGATTACTGAGTCCGTTGCCTAGATTATGACTATTTATTTGGAGAATGAAAATTGCAGACTATGACAGTGGTCAACATTCACAGACCAAATGGGTGCAACTTGTTTTAATTGAAAATGAGGTAATTTTAGAGTTATATCATATCAGATGACTTCATTTAGCCAAAGGCTCATATTATAGACTACTTGTTTCCTAACAGATTTTGACAATCTGATTTTATGAAACGGTTGTCTTGGTAACCCATCCACTTTGCTTACATCTATGAAAAGGCAAATGAGAAAACAGTAATCTGGCTAGAATTGTTTCTTAAATCTTCCACCATTCACATGTTTTTATTTTCATGTCAGAAAACATACAAACTGGAACCCGAAGTAATATAAATATGTAATAAGTAACCCTGAATAATGTTGCCTATATAGCTCACAGGCAGATAGATATACTATCCTCACTTACTCCATATATAATTCACAGGGGGGTTAATTATAAGCTCTTCAAGGCAGTGACCTCATTTTTTGAGACATCTGTAAAGTGCCAAGCATAATAATGGTACTATCTGAATAATAACACAAAAACTCTGCAAAAAATAATTTGTGAATGAGAAATTAAATTCCTCTTTGTACATTAAAAATATATACTATGCTTTTCTTTATTTGCATATTTGTTTAATGGTTATTTTTTGTCAAAATGCATTTGCATGGCATTATTCGTGTATATTGTGTTTTCAACATGTGTACTGTGATTATCTGTAGTATGATTGAGCATTTGTTTTTCCTAAGGTACAATACTTTGGGGGGTTTAAATGCCATAGGAAGAGTTGATTACAAAAAGAATTAACAGAAAATAAACTTTTATGATTTACCAGAAACTGTATGAAATTAGGACATTTAATATCAGTGTTAGCAGCCTTCTTGGATTCAGCCTGGATGCAATAGCTCTAATAGCATGTATCCACACAGGAATTTTAGAATTTGGGAAAGCAAATTTTAAAGGAACTGAGAAATTTAGTTAGTAAAGTGAAAAATTGGTTAAAAATTGTGCAAAAATGGAACACAGCTGAGCGGTCTTAAAAAGCACGCTGGTTAAGGCATGACTGATCACATCTTCAAGTGAACAGAATGAAAGAAAGAGAAAAAAAGCCATGTGCCTTCATGATGCAGTTAAAGATGTAAGGATGAGAAAAAAAAATAGCTACCAAAGAAAAGAAAAGCAACAAATTAATATGTCAGCATTAGTTAAACTGGAAATGAAGAAAATAAGGAGAGCACAAAAGGAAAATTAATTCATTTTCATAAAAAAGGTTAGATGATCTATGAAAAGCTTTTGGAACAGTATGAAGGGATAAAGAGAAAATAAAACCATATTAGGAAAGGTAGGTAAAATGAATTATTCTTTCCTTAAGAAGAAAAACTTGGTCCCCAAATCCTAAGATTAAATCACTTGATTTTTTAATCAGATTTTTCTTGTAGAAATTTGAAACAAAAGTGGATTCCTTTATTTTCCTCTTTCTCTGTTTTCTCCACTAAATCCCACAGGAATTATAGCTCATAAAAGTAAAAAAAAAAGGAAAAAAAAAGAAAAAAAAAGGAAAGAAAAAATACTTTCACATGTGAAGCAGAAGATTTTCTTTCTTGCTTTTATTGGGAAAGAGAATGGATTTCATTTTCTACAGCTTGTTTCCTAAGATGTTGTTTGGGCAAGTGGCTCTAAAAGTTTGATGCCATGCAAGAGCTCAGGATTAGCTTTTCATAAGTTCTGTCTTATACCTTACCTGAGCTCCATAGGGTAGAAATTTTTTTTCTTTGTTATGAATGTGAGAAATTGACGTTTTTCTCCTTATACACAAGTAATCACTTTCCAGTTCCAAATTACTGGAAACCAGTAGAAACAGAAAAGGGGAAGGTGGTGTAGAAATACAATCTGCACAAAGTTAGTCTTCTTGTTGGTTTTGGTTTTAGTTTTATAATTAATATATCTAATTAATATATAATATGCTTTTTCTCAATCTGAATATGACATGAAGACTTGCAAAAGACCAAGCATATTTTCTCTAATAGTTGTAGTCACCTTGTGTGGTTTAACAGCCCGCGTTGGTTTGTGGACTCCTTACTGTTTCAGTACCTACATTCAGTTCCATAGCGCTGGGAGTGAAGGAGATATCCAATATTTTACAGAGTTCCAGAGTGTCTCAAGCCTTACTCAAGTCGCTTTCACTTCTCTTGATCCCTGCTGCTGATCCCAGATTTTATCTGGCTTGTGCAACTCCAGTGAGGTCCCTGCTTTATACCATGGAGGATGTCCTGGAGATATAGTTAAGGACACCTAAGGCCTTAAAAACTATAAACTCTCCATGTGCTTTTTGTGAGGAATTCCTTGACATTGTCCATTCCCTGAAATAATATTTTACTTGAACTAAAGGGATGAAAACTGCAAGCATAAGAAATCACTTATAACACTTAAATCAGGCATTATGGCTACAAGTTATTATAAAATGCTCAGGTAAAGAATCATAACAAAAAATGCTCTTAGATATTCACGGAGTTGTATCATGATAAAGCTTTTCCTCTTTTTTCTTCTGACTTTTTTTCCTTCTTGACCAAATGATAGCAATAATTTCAGAATTTTTTCATGCCTTTTCATTTTGTGTTTTGATTTTATTGCCAGACAACTCTTTCAGGTCTTCTCAGGTTTAATCGTTTTTCTTGAAAATCCTTCATTTGTTTCATTCAGTGGGTGACAAATGTCATTTGGCATAACAAGTTTGACTGACTTTCCCCAAATTCTTCCTTTGGTGAAAACCACCCATATTTAGTGAAAACTTACTGTGCCAGTAGCATTGTCATAGTAGGAAATTTTCAAAGTCCCTCATACTTATTTCTCAATGGCGTTCATGCTCCCTATTTTGGTAAGTCCCTGTACTGCACCAGCAGTCTTAATATTGCTGAAGGCACACAAGTCATGTGTGAGTGCTGTGCATAGCTGGCTGGGTGCCCAAAATCATTGTTCCGTGGACTTGCTGGATAGGAGAAAATCCTGATGCCTGAGCACATGGCTGTGCATTGCGTTATGTGGTAGGTAAGATTTTGGCCTTAGGCACAGATGGATAATATGAACACATACATTTTTTATTTTAATATTAATAAAATAATAATTATAAAATGTGGGATATATAATACAAGATGACATACAGGGGGATTAAACGTATTAATATTCATTTGGAAAGATCGTTAGTACTCGGTGAGACATCCTGCTGATGGTCTTTACACTACTTCCTCATGTATATATTATCTCTTCCCCTTAATGGACCAAATTTTCCAGAGGCTCAGAACCTTGTCTTCCTGCTCAACTAGTGATATAAAATGGGACATATTTTAGTTTTTTGAGGAATTTTTTACATTAGCCTTTGTAAGTATCACTTCACAAGGCTAATTATTGCCTCTCAGTTGTGTAATGAAATATTAATTTATAATTGCTTACTGATTAAAAGTGTCAGAGAAGAAGTTTAGCTAGTATAAACAGAAATGTCACAAATCCCTGTTGTTTCTTTCTGGATTACTCAATAGTCAGGGAAATGTGGTCTAAACAAATACTTATAATTGATACCCAGCAATAGCTACCTCTTTACTTTCTTGCTTATCTTGTAACTGTACAAAGATTATAACATAATTTATGAATATTCGTCCTTCCCCCCCCCCCTTTTGTAAATTCATTTGGTAGTTTATAGAAAACAATTTATGTTTGGGAGCAATTAATCACTGAATGGGGAGTCAAAAATGCCTGTATATTTCTGGCACTCCACTAATGTTTTGCATGTTACATACTGCAGGCCTTTAAGTTGAGCTGAATTTCCATCTGGTTCCAATGGCTTGTCATGAAGTAATTTGACAGAAACAAATCCAAGTCTAAGTTAGCTGTGTATAGATAATGCAGGAAACCTGATGTGGATTTGGCATGTGTGTACCTAATAGCTTAAAATTTTGTTATGCTGAAATGCTGCTGCAGACTGCTAATGGTTTCAAGTGGTCTTCTAGAAAAAAAAAAAAAGTAATTTCTATTTATATAGAAATGCTTTATGTAAGGCAGAATGAATTTCCAGTTTATTCCAACCACACGATGCATCACTGTTGGCTCTCTTAAGTAGGTGGCGGTCATCTGTCAAGAACATGGAGTCGCAGCACAGTGTGATTTCTTCTGGATGCATCAACACTCTCCCCTAGCTGGCATACGCTTCTCATGCAGAGACATCATCAGGGAAGCCTTAAGGATGAAATAGTTGCCTTTCTGGAATATCTGAAAGTACATGCAGGATTTGCTTTCTGGTAACTTGGTTGAAATTTCTCTCTGGAAAGGCCTGGATTTTACTGGATTTACTGGTGCATTCTCCACCATACCGATACATCTGGGAAATTTATGTACCATCCTCATAGGGTTGACATTTAGAAAAGGATTCCCTGAATACTTCTCAAAATGTTTGGGATATCAACCAGCAGATTTGTACTAAGTCTGAGCTTACTCAGAGTGAGATGGAAACCAAGTGCCAGTTTCAGGGATACATACCCAAAACAACTGTTTCCTTGAATAGGTTTGGCAGATACGATTCCCCATATCTCCTTATTTATTGGACTGAACCTCAGTGCGAGTCCCAGAAATGAAATCTTTTTCTCTGAAAATTTGCCTTGCTGTTCAGTGAGGGGAATCCATTCACAATGAGTAGGAGAACCAGTCTGGGCATTTTGGCAGAGGTTCACAGCATGGAAGAATTTTTCAAGGGCTTTGTTTTTGGTGTATACAAGTAAACCTAAGGAAAGCTAATGTTGGTCCAGGATTTAAGGCCAGGGTTTATTAACTGGATTATTGCCAAATGGCTATCTGTGTGCTTAGATGATGTTCGCCGTCTTCTCATAATCTTAAATGGGATGTTCACCCTATCTAAAACTAAATTTAAAAGATAATTAATCTTCTTCTAAGAGCTATGAGAAAGCTCCTTGAATTGCAGTGGGAGGGTCCTTCAAATTTTATTACAAATTCAATATAACCTGGATTTCACAAATTGTGATATGCAATGAAAGTAAAATCCTTTTTTAGTACTGAAATGAGGTCCTTGCGACTGAAAGTTTATATGGTATTATCTATGATGCAACTTTGGAACTGTATTTAAATCATTTGTCTTTGTTCTTTAAGTTCTTATATTTTAGCAATACCTGTTTCTCTCTATGGGTTTGGATGTGTTGTTACATTTTTCAAGGAACACTTTATTTTGAAGGAATGCAAGGCTCAGTTATGCAAGCATCTACAGATGGGTAGATAGTCTTTTGCACATGGGGCAGAGCAAAAGCCATCATGTGAGACACGTGATTGGTCTGTGGTCACATCTCCTTATTGAATTTGCGACTGTTTGAGGGGAGCGAGGGCATGGTAATTGATCATAAGAAAAGGAGAAATGAAGAGGCTGGTATCTACCAGGTCTCTTAGCTGGCATACTTTTTTTCCTCAGGTTCATCCAGTAAAAATATTACCCAAAAGAAATAGATGAGTATGAGTTTCTCTGTTACTTCTATTTTGAGAGGTTTTGGAGTGCCTGTAGGGATGCAGCAGCGAGAGGAAGTGGAGATCTGAGATGACGATGTCACTCTCTGAAGATCATGAAGAAACAGGAGTCATTAAGGCAGGGGTTTTTTTAATTTCTGTAAGTGACAGCCTTGGAAGTGATGACTATTGATTGTTGTAGCAGAAGGTGGGCAGTCCTACCCTCCAAGTAGCAAGAAACACTGGAAATAAAAATGTCTGTTCTAACCATGATCTCAGGAAGCCTGTGCCAGTTCTTTCCAGAAGGCTCTCAGTATATTCTGGCAATACATTGCAGATTCCTATGCTGCTCCTGCAGCTGTGAAAATCTGCAAATCAGGAGCAGGAGGGGAGAGCAACAATCATTGTACTTGAGCAGAATCCTGATAAGACTGAGAATTGAATTTTCCCCCAGAATATTGTTGTTGTCTTGTATCTTGTTGAAATGTGTACACAGAGGAAAAAATGGTAAGTAGAAAATTCATACTGCAGTATGTGACTAAAATACAATTCAGTATTTACTTTACTATAATTCTCTGGTCTGTAAGGCAGAAAAGCCTTAGGGCATTTTTCTCCATCATTTAAAAAAATTCATTATTTCCATTTGTAATTCACATCAGAGTACGTGCTTTGTGTGGTTGAAATTACTTGCATTTTAAAAAAAAAATCCATTCATTTTAATTGAAAGTGATGTACATACATGGTGCTGATACCGTAATTATAAAATATATATGATACCTAAGTTTTTAGGTGCTTTCACGAGTGTGACGCTGTAAATAACCCATAGTTGATTTGTTGATTTTTTTAGCAACCAGCCAGATTAGAGCTTTTCCTCCACTTGCTTCTCTCACTCATATTGCCCCATTCATGTCTCCCCAGCAGAGCTCCCCAACAGAGATGTGTTCAGTAGATCAGAACTTCCCTGCACAGAAATTGTTGCTGTTCCAGGATGGCTGGGCAGAAGGTTGTACTGCTTCCTGTGCTGCTTGGGCAGTTTTAGCCAAGGACCCTGGGTGGCCATAACGTTCATCTCCATAACCATCTGCCTGATCTCCTGGATCTCCCCTCACTTCCAGGATCTTTACTCCATGCAGGATCTTCACCACTTTCTCTCCAGGTCCCTTCTTTTTGGTCCTCCTTTTCTTTCCACAATCCCAAGGCGCCAGACCTCCCAATTTAAGCACAGTGTGTAATCCGCATCCTAATTTGTGTTTCTGTCTTATGTTTCTAAAAATTGAAATATGTGGGACATGCCACTTGCATACAGATGTTAGAAAAATTTGCAACCAGACTGTACTTGCAGCTGGGAAATAGCAAACTTCTTGAAAGTTCAAAACCTGACTTTTTGACATTCAACTCTCCTATACAAATCCACTCAATTATCTTGCACCTGTTAATGTTCTCAGTTGAAGATGGAAGATTTCTTTTTTGTCTGTGACAGGTGCTGATACTCCTAAAATATCTGCAGTTGGGTGTCCTGCAGATTGACCCAGTCCCATGCTGTTTGCTGCACCTCTGCCCTTCCCTAGAGCTGGGTGATGTGTGGGGTCAGTAGAAGGGACAACTTTCCAAAGTTCCTTTGAACTTCACCCTAGAAGTGTAGTAATATTTTAAAGGTAGGTGATGACATCAGACTTTCAATAATTGCATAAAAAAGATTAAGAAAATTTTTGCCCTCATTATTGGACTGCGCAGAAAATAATTCCCATCAATAATGTCATTGATAATGTTGTGCAACTGTCTTATCTTGAAGCTCTGAAGCATTTCAGTGAAGAAATACAAACATTCACACACCTCTGGCCTGGGAAGTACACCTAAGATAGCCCACAGTATTATCAAACTATAATTTCAAATTTTTTTCACCATGTTAAACTAGAGTTGACGAAGCAAGGAAAGTTTGACATATTTTGCAAGAATAGTCAAAATGCCTAAAACATTTTTTTTCTAGTTTCTTATAAAAATGTGCTTGTAATTTATATGGTCGGGGTTCTCTTATTATGTGGTAAATAGAAAATTTAATAGAACACTGGCTGTACTTTAATGATTTTCACTTACTTAGAGTAAGCAGTCTTCATTTATCTCAGATGAAGTCTTTATATGGAACAGACATCCTTTGTTACTTGTATAACTGCACATGCTTTTTTTGGACAATGTGCATTTATAAAGTGCCTTTATAAATACTTTGGTGCATTAGAAAAATCACTGATATCCAAAGAAATATGCAGAAAAGTCCGCTGACATCAACATCAAGTGAGTATACAAATTCTTTGCCAGTATTTCTGGTGGTCAGTATTTCATTAGAAATCTCCTATTTATTCATAAACTTCTTTTTTTTTTTTTTAAAAACTTCTTTTTTTTTTTAAAATTTTTTTTTTTTTTTTTTTTTTTTTTTTTTAAACCACTGCACTATCACACATTCTGGATTCTAAATTTTGAGTAAAGACAGTCTTATAAGAACAGCTCATTCAAGGCGTTTGTGTTAAAGAGAATTTGTATTCTGACTATATCCACAGTGACAGCTGAAGTGAACCCAGTCAAACAATTTCAGGCATAAAGCTGTGCTAGTTGTAGCTTGTCTGTGGATTTAGTCACTAAAAAATTGTAGATAAATGGTGGGAACTACTGCTTCTGAATTTTCATATATCAAGCATTGGGGGATTATATCTTTGAATAAATAAGCATAAAAATGAGTCAAAGTTTATTTATTTTACCAATGATCCAGAATTTGTCCAAGTTATGCCTAAGCTGGTGTTCACTGACTGAAAGGCTGATGTTTAACTTATGTTGTCTTCTACCTGAATTGATGGTCCTGTGCAGGGCTAGGAGTTGGACTTGGTGATCCTTTTGAATCCCTTCCAACTCAGCATATTCTGTGATTCTGTGATATGAGTAAAAATCTTAAATATTTTTTATATGGAATTTCTTTTTAATAAATTAGTTGCTAAATCAGCATAATACAGAAATATGCTTCTGATGTTTCTTTCTCTTCATAAATGCTAGATATAAAACAGAATCTATATTTTCAGAGTGTACATCATAGTTTGCCATTTAGCAATTGAAGTTAAATGAATATGACCATGAGTAATTTCTGTAAGCATCATGACTGTTCACATCTGTTTATGTGGGACAATAAAGCAACTACCATTACTAGACAAATTAGTGAATGCAAAAAAACCCAAAATAATCCCAAAGTTTGCTGATTACAATTTTGTTCTTTTTCATTGACACTGTTTCACGTAATCACAGGATCACAGAATCATCAAAGTTGAAAGAGACTTTCATCTAATCCAAGCATCAATTTAGCACCACCATAATCACTCCTAAACCATATCCCCAAATACCATATGTGTAGGTCCATAATGAAGACAAACATTTCTAAAATCTTTGGAAGGTTTATTTTAGTGTGAGAGATTTTGTTTTGTTTTGAATACCTGCAGATTTCCTTGTATGATATGCCACGTCAGAAAGGCACAAGTGGGTAACAAGTATACTTAGGGAAACTTGTAGTGTTGGTAGCATCTGGGATTATTGCCTGTTATTCTCTGGAGCTCTATTTCCATTAAAAGACACTTGTTCCAGAAATACAATGATGACAAATATAAGAGTTGATTCTGTGAATGAAACTGAAACAACAAGCATCAAGTAGCAAAATGTTCTGGTTTTATTGGACTCTATTCATTCTTCCTCAATATTTAGAGAGAGTTTAATCCCATTGTTACCCTGAGGTTCCTTTAAAACCTGAAAAATTTCTAAAAGACAATGGCCTTATGCCATAAATGTGCAATATGAAGTTCTTTCCCATAGTTATGATTTTCAACTAATGGAAGGAGCATTTTGACATTCACTAGGTATTTAATAGGTATAAAAAAATTCAAGTAAAATTGGCTGTTGTAACTCCCATCTGTATGATATGAGTTTACATAGAAATGAATGGGGCATTAAATGAAGGAATTTGGTACTAATTAGATGGCTTTTGTAGAAAAAATTGTTTAAAAATCCTCAGGCTAAAATAGGCAAAAATATTACAGTGTTACTACAGCTGAGGAATTTTTAGAGGTTTTTCTGAATGTTCAGGAGCTGATTGCTTAAGTCCTGCTGTGTATTTGCTGTAGAGAAGGTAGTATTGTGGTTTATCATATTTTACAAAGTGAAGCCTGAAGTCTTCAGCCTCAAAAAGTGTACATATGATAACTGTCTTCTACCAAGTATTTCTACCCATCAGAGAAGTTCTTTTAATACCCTGAAGTGCAAATCAGCATGTAGAAATCCATATTGTTTATGTTTTATTGTGGTTTTGACAGAGTTCTAAACATGCCAGTGAGCTCAGTGGATTCCTCACCTGTATCTATTACCAATTTGAAAAACCCAGCCCATGCTTTTCATTCCTCTTGAAAGATTCTTCCTCTTCTATAAAAAAAAGAGATGCTAAGGTTTTCCCTTTATTTAGCATTTTTCAACACCATTTTGCATTTTTCTGCCTGTAGATAGATTTCCCAGTAAAATGGGAGTACAGCTGAAAAAAATTCTCCTTTGTATTGAAGCCTTTTTTCAGCTGTAGAGGGAGCTTAACAAAGCAGTTTTTCCATTGGAACATTTTCTTGGACTGTGCAAGTGAAATTGTCTGCAATATGTGAAAATTCCTCTGGAAATGATTGTAGGTTCCAGATCTTGGTTATGTGTTGTCTCCCTAGCTTTGTTTTTGTCTTCCTGATATGTTTTTCGCAAAACAAGAGTTTCATAGTTTAATTTACTACATAGTATGTCATATATTGAAGTAATTTTCATATTTAACAAGAAAGTAATTATAATAAATAATATAACATATTATTTATAGTATGGTGATTGACCTAAACTATATTCGGGGACAAATATAACACTTGGATCTTATTTCTCTTGACTTTTTTTTTATCTTGAAGGTCTGTTTTCCACAAGTATTCCTGGTTTATTTCTAGAACCTTTTCTACCTTTAAAGACTTTTTTCTCTATTCTTTTATCTTCTTGATTTTGAAATAGGAAGAGGGGACATACCTTTGTTAACTGTTACATGAGTAGACAAGAATGATGGCTGTTAGGTGTATGAAAAGCTAATCCAAACAAATCTCTTTAAAAGGAAGTATATGGAATACCTATTGGCAAGAAATTTTCTGGTCAGCATACTAGAAAGTTGATATAAAGACATCGGGTATGATTGGTTTCTCTGTTGTGGTAGGAAATGATCTAGACAGCTCTTTGAGGCCTCTACTTTTTCATATTACATCATATGATAGAAATTAAAATATCTACATACTATACTCTTGTCCATATAGAAGTTACAGACAGCTCTGCAGTACCATTCTGGGTTAAAACAAATGAAGAAAAGAGTAAAGGGGGATGGGAAGAATTCAGCATATGTTACTCCTATACTGGCCTCATGCCATCTAGTAGAACACTACAACTCAGTGTCATCAGTAAGCTGGGACTGGAAATTACCCATATAGTTTGTGAGCTTCATAAGTCATTATGGTTTTTGGTTTTTTTTTGTTTTTTTTTTTTTTTTCTTTAATATCATGAGAAGAATGAATATGTTAGAACAAAATCTGCTTTTCATAGTTTGTGAAGTTCCAGGAGCCTCTAGGAGCTGAGGCTGTGTAGCCCGTGTTGTGTCCATGTTGTGATTTGAGCACTAAGCCATTAAATCCTTTGGAAAAAAAGCAATAAATTAAAGAAAAAAAGTCTTAAACCTTCAGTTTCATAAACTGGTGCTGTAAAGACTAAAGTGAAATCAGCTTTGCTAGGCAGGGGCAACGCTGCTGCAACTAGAAATCCATACAAGTTGAAATTTGAGCTAATTGTTCAATGGTAAACACTAAAATATCTTTAGGCCATTATCTTTAAATCGACATCTGCTCTACTGACCTCACATGGTTACTGAGAATTTAGTGTTCTACTTCTGTAGTGGAGAACATGTGTAATTAATTGCGCAAAACCAAACAGTATCAAAACCAGACTAGAGGAAGCCTTTACTGAAGATCGAGAAACCCTCTGGCATTTCCTTGCCAAATTTGTCAAGAATATCATTAAATCTCTCTCAAACCCTATACTGGTTTTTAAGAGCACCATGTCTTTGGAGGGCAGAGCAGGATATTCTGTAAAGTTGTCCCTGAGAGGTTTCTCTTGAGCTGGGAAGTTAGTCCCACTTTTAGCTTCACCTCAGGGCTCTGACATTTAACATGCAAATAAGGCAAATAACTTAATAATGAGTCTTATCAAGAACAAAAATTCTTGTTAACCTCTTTATTTGTAGGAGAAAAAAAAATTGCTCCACCCTAAAATTACAGCTATAGACACTCATCTAGATTGCTTTCTTATTAACTTTTACAAGACTTTGTGCTCTCTTTAAAAATCTGGTGAAAGCTTTTCCAGATTTACATGCCAAAGTTGCATCTTACACTCAACTGAATTCTGCAATGATCTGACTTTGCAGTCATCAAGAACAAAGAGATTTTGTTGAAGAAATCAGTAGAAATCTTGTAAGGAGCTGTCTCAGTCTCAGACCAATACGCAGAGACAATATGAACAGAACAGAGAAAATGTGGTGAAGTTTTGCTAAAGCTCTGTTATCTGACCATTGCTTGAAGAGAAGACAAAATAATGGTCAGCTGAGCAAGCACATGCTTGTCTTGAATATGCCAAATATGTCATGAAGAAAGAAAACAACCCTTGACAGTCTTCCATGTTCAAGTAAGGAAAAGCAGAATTTGATGCTATCTTTAGAAGAAAGTTACTGTTTTATTTAATAGTTTTCTTTATAAATAGAAAAAAAATATTCCTATCTTTTCAATATATTCAAAACAAAATTTAAGACTCTATCCAAGAGAATTGTATTCCTGAAAGATGCTGACAGAGAAGACTCTGTCTTTAAACAATTACCAAGCCAGAAGAAATTTCATAAATTGTATGAGAATAATTTTTACAGAAGTAGCAGATACTGTTTGTATGGCCCTGTTGTGAATGGCCCTTATGAATTTTTCTTTCCACTCCTTAAAAGTTGCTCAATAATTTGTTCCTTAAAGATACCTATTTTTGCTATAGACATTCATGTTATTCTTTTGGGGATATGTGGGTGGGTTTTTTAGCTTTTTTTTTTTTTTGTGAGATATGGAAAAAGTGTTTACTCATTATTTTGTACTGAGGAGCACAGTTATTTTCTGAACAAAGGGAATTATGCGCTTACATATAATTTTTCATTTCTTTGACTAATAGAATCTGCTTGAATGAATTACACAAACTTTAAAAAATAAGACTTCCAAACACAGACTATACATGCCTTTGAGGTTAGTGTGTTCTCTTAAACATAGATTTCAGGAACTATGAATTAGTTATATATGTTATATATTTCCTCATTAAATGCTGACAGCCAAAATTTAATAATATCATTCTCATGAAACTTATTAGGCCACTATTTTGTTTGCAGAAATAGTTTTTGAATTTTTGACTAAAATGTTTGACTAAACTTGTATTATTTGTAGCTTACAGTTCCTTGAGAGAATGAAATTCAACCTGCATGAATTTATTTGCAATGCTTTTGTGACGGGATATGTATGCGTTGTTTCGTCATAAGTAACTCTCTCCCAAATAAATTTTTTTTTCTTTAAACATTTTGAGACCGGAAATAAAATTGTAGGTTACTGCTTCTGAATTTCATCTCTCTCTATTTCTTTCTGATACTGAATTTCACTTTTTTTTTCTTTTTTTTTCCTTTTCTTTTCCTGTATGTCTCATTACCAGAATACACAAAAATTAATTTAAATAGTCAGACTTCTTTGGATACAAATTTCAGTATTCTTTACTTCACTACAAAATACAGGAGCTTAAGGGAGGTTTTGTACCAGATTTTTGCCATCAAATCCAGTTTGTTGCAAAGTATGTTGAACAATTTTTCCTCCCTGAGGAGAATAATAAACTTATGACTCAGTTCTGACTGAATCATTACTCAGTGTATCAATGAGATATTTCTAGCTGTTTAGAAGTAGTAGGAAAGAAGGAACTCAAATCTATTTATTTGCAAATTTTTTTCGAATGTATGCTTTATGACCATTGTGGGTTTCTTCCCCCTTTGGCTGGGTTCTTTGTCTTAAGACAAATTATTGACAGCAGTTTTAACCTGTGCTTCACAGGGAACAAATGCCTTGGCAGCTGGCCATTGTAACAGATTTTCTGGGTGACATGCATATTCTATACTGATCTTGCCAAAGCCTGGTGTTTCAGATAGCTTCCTTTTCAGGAGCAGGTGTTCATTTATTCCACATCATTCTGCAACCCTGGCAGATGAGATAAAATTCAGAACTAGTGCAAAAGAGCTCATTGATCCAGCTCCATAGAAATAAATCTTAACACTTGGAGCTTGTAGTAGAAAATCCAGAAAGAGGAAGAGTGTGAAGTGGTGAAGTAGCTGATTAGGTATAGGAAAAAATGGTGAGTTATACCAGACCATATTATACCATTAATTTGTGTGGATTCCACACTTTTCAATAGAATATGACAATTTTCTGGATAGGAATCTTACAGTATTAGCAAAAGTCCCTTTACAGCCATTCTTCCATCCTTAGAAACACTGAATATATTTTAATTGCAATAGTTTTATTCTTCGTTAAAATAAATATTGCCACTCTTCTTATTTTATTTTTAATATCTTGAATTTATCAATGTTATTTTAATTACACATATTGTAAACTATCAAAATTTGTCATTAGTGCAAAACATCTGCTGGGATTTGATAGTGAAACAGTGCTTGAGAAATGAATGTGTGCTAAACCCCTCAAACTAATAGGGAAAATATTTTCAGACTGTGCAGTTCCATGGATATTGTACACTTCAGGGAGGTAAATATTTGATGAGTTTCATACTGTAGTAAACTCTATTTTCCCATTTACTTTGATTGCCACAACCTCTGTTAGCTTGCTTAGAAAATAGTAGATGCATTTTAACCTTACGTTATTCCTTTGCCTTTGCACAGGCCGTGACAAATTAAACCAGCTGCAAAAAACATTTGTCTTATGCACTTCTTTATTTATCCAATGGTCACTATAAATTTTTGAGAGAGAAAATAAGCTTGCTATAAAAGCTACATGGTATGCGTCTAAACTAAAATACCAATAGAGCCACCTAGCTTATTCACCTGCTCTGTGATGATTCAGAGTCTTCTCAACACAATGATGCAAGAACGAGCTAGGTGTGTCCAGAGGACCTATTGTAACATGATGGTACTTTTAAGGGGAGGAAAAAATAAGAAGCTAAAATATGACTGCAGCTCTTGGAGACATCTCTGATCTTCCTTCATGCATAAAAAACCTGCATAGGCATTCTTATCAGTGTACACTGGGAAGAATGTAGGCCAATAACCAAGTGGGTTTCTCAGGTGGATTAAGGAACTTGTGTTGCTATGTGATAACACAACTGCTCTGAACAAGATATCTGAGCTTACTGCAGTGTATATCTGTATGATTTAGAGTTCCAGAAATTACTGTGGTACAGTAATTACAGAAATTTACTGGGATACAGTAATTTCCAACTGTGAACTTGAGCTGCAAATGCTTTAGTGGTCCTACTATTTGGGATGTGCTTAAAGGCAACTTTTCTACAAGACCTGAACAGAGAACATACTTTCCACTTTTCAGGATTTGGGATTCCAGACATTTTTTATCAAAATAAAACTTAAGTTTACAAAAGCAAGAAAAATATAGCTTTATGAGAAGTAAATATCTACCTTCTAAAATAGATTTGCATCTTACCTTTGAATGTAACCTCAAGGCAGGTCTTAATGTTTCTGCTGTACTTTTGAACATACATTCCAGTCTAGAAATGGCAAAAGAAAATTTATCAAATCAGATATGTTCCTGCAAAATATTTTATTCCCATTGAACTAGCTTCTTTGTAATGACTTTTTTAAGCAAAACTACTTTAAAAAGTCTGATCAACCCAACCCTTTTTGAAGAAAAAAAAATTATTTATTTTTGGATTATAGCTTGTAAGCTTGTAAGATTTTCTTCAGCAGTTCAAGACAAAAATGTGTAGTTACATTTATCAGTGTCATGCTAACACTAGTCTCACAGTCACATACTTTTTCTCCAATATTCTGGAATCCTTTTTCATCTGCAAAACAGTAGAAAAAGAAACTAATTTTGGACTGACTTCATTTGTTGTAGCATGCATAATTTTGATTTTACATAATTAGAAAGAAAAAGAATTGCCAGAACACTTTGATATTACAGCATAAAGATGTGCATGGGGCAATGCAGGGGAAGGAATATGGCGAAAAAAAACCATTAAGTACTCAAAATATGAAATTGTATTCTGAAATAATAGAAGACTAAAGGATTTCTATTTGGTACCTCAACCTAATTAAATTTCGCTAGTGATCTTGGCACAAACATGTTTCAGAGAAGAATGAGAAATTATGTGTGAAATATTCAAAAAATTTTGTACAGAGCATATAAAAAATATATGCCCTTCTTAGTATTGGGAATATCTGTTCTGAGTCTTTCTTCCCATGCTTTTTTCCTGTGCTTTGTCTTTTTTTTAAGACTTTTTTCCTCCTGAAAGGAAGTCTAAAGCAATGTAAACAACCTCATGAGGTTTTAAGAACAGGTTTTAATGAAAAAAACTGACCAAAAAAGTTTCATAAAATTTAACTTACGTTGTCTTGGGTTTGTCCACTAAATATCCCTCTCATGTAAGTGTAGTTGTTTTCCCCTCCATCTCTGGCTGCCTCTTGCTCTCTTAACAGCTCTTTTACTTTCGTTCTGTAGTACATTTGCTCAGGATATACAAGGAAAACACTTGTGTAGCTAGGGAAGATAACCATGGGTACTGGAGAAACTGGACATTTTAAATCTAGTTATGAGGACTCTAGAGAGGAAAGAAGGGATCCCAGTTGGGAAACATCTGGGGTCAGGAGGAAGTAAACTGCAGAGTACCCAAATGCTGACAGATGCCTATGATCAGTCAAAGAACAGTGTAACTATTTTTATTCTTCTGCAGGCAACAGAAGTATTGACATATAATCCTGGTTTTGGTGATAAAGTGTTTTTCATAGCATCATGAACACATATGCTTGTATTTGCATTTTAATAGAGAAAATTGTGGTGACCTATCGAGCCTGTGTTTCTCTTTTAGGATCTTTTTTAGGGTAATCTTATCTGCCACCACCACCAAATAGCTGTATAAAGTACTAGAGTTTCAGAATAAAACTATTTCTGGAGACTTAAAAACTAATATTCTACACCATACAGCTCCTAGAGAATTTCAGTACTGTAAATCTGCTTTTTACCTACAGTTGTCACACAAATGCCTATGGCTGAAACACAGAACAGTGAAAGACAAGAATATAGATTTGGAAATGCAAACTGCACAATAGAAGTAGCTTCTAACATTTTAACTGATTTTGACAAGCAGTAAGTTCATATTTTGTGGCCAATGTCACTATAAGTTTATTTTTCATTTACTGAGACAAAGATGTTGCATGGTCTTTGCTAGAAGATTCTTAAAAAATTTTTTCTACATAAGAGAGCTCACAACAACAATAATAATGATTCTGCAATTTCAATACTGTTCTACTTTAACTTGTGACTTAAGACAGGTTCGTTTTCTCTTTGTTCCAGTTGGTTCATTGTTTTACTGATCTTATTTTTACATTACTTCTGCATTTATATTTGTCTTGTCCTTGTAATACTAGTGCACTGATGACTGCAGAAATACTATTCTCATGAGGACCTGTAATGTGCTGCTATTGACCTTTAAAATATCCAGCTTTTGCTGGGTATTTTCCTCCAGTTGTCAGCTGGAGATCTTCTTTATCCCTCAGAAAAGACATATCTAGACATCTTGAGAACACAACCAGAAGTAATATCTATTAGCCTTTTTGTTGGTGTGTTTGTGTGACCAGGAGACTAAAACTTTAGTCTGTCTTTCTAATGAGGAATTATAATTCCCTTCTTTGCAAGAAAGTGTGTGAATAAATTAACTGGGACATATTCAGTGGTTCCTGAGACCCATCTGGCATTGGATACCAGTATGATGGCCAGGAATAGTTTTTTGGGCTGGGAAAGTGTATGTGTGACAGGGTACCTTAACACTGCATGACAAATAAATGTTTCACCAGACTCCCAGGCAATGTACTGGCTGTTTACTCTGACAAAAATTGCACATGGAGCAGAACGTGAACAAACATCTTGGTGATACTTAACTTGAGGTGTGTGGGCACAGGCATCATGTAGAAAATGAACTGTCTTCTTTTTTTAGTGCAATTTTGGAGCCCATTGAGCCAGCATAGTTCTTCAAAAGCCTGTTGGTAGGAGTCTTTCAAGCTGTAGTAAGGTTTAAAATAAAAAAGGCGAAAACAAAAAAAAACCTCTACAAAAAACCTTCCATCAGCAGAGCTGCAAATTGTTCCATGCTGAAATACCATCTGGTCTCCAAAAGAAAGGATTTTTACTAGAATGCAGTATGTTTGGCTAAAGATGCTCCCTGCTGTGTGTTTTGCAGTTTTCCTTTGTTGTCCTTGCCCTTCCACATTAGATACTTTCCACAGTCTTTGACTCATTAGTTGAGTGGATCTGTCTGAAAGTATGCCCAAGTTTTAGAAGAATTCTTAGGTTCCCTGTCATAGTCCTCTAAAGTATTATATTGACCTTTTCATGTCTTTTAGGGTGATTTTCCTCAGAAGGTACTATTCGAGAAAACAGAAGAAAGTCTTTTAAGGTCATTTAGATGAGCTCATATAAACATATTGCCATTTGTGCTCTGTGGAAATGAGCAGTGTTCTTTCATTAGAGGACATATACTTGTAGATTCATCAGGATTTTTTTTACTGAGCTTGCTGGAACGTGTTGGCAAAATGTATTGCCAACCTTCATGTTTTTGTGCTCTCTTAACCTATAGAAAAGTTTATTTGGTTTGAGGACCTAATGAAAATCATACTGGTTTTGGCCCTGTTTTGCTGGACCTCCTTGTCAGCATTTTAGGGGTATGAAATTTATATTTATTTGCAAATGTAAGCAGAGTAACCTGTCTTTAGAATCAAATATTTAGAAGGAGGTGTGAATCTTCTATACTGACAGCAAATAAAAGCTTCTGGTTGTTATGTTTGACAATTTATGAAAAAAGGAACTTTTTTCTTTGCTTTTCTCTCCAAGAGCTGCCCTTTAATTGAAATCCATTTGCATAAAACTATATGGCTACTTGTATCATACAAATTGCTTTGTATTATATGTGTGCCATTTTTACATGGCTCAGAGTCTGAACACAAGCCAACTTCAAAAAAAATCCAGTTTTAGTCTATTAATTCTAAGGATGGGTTTCAAGAGGCCACTCTGTGTGACTGTACGTAATGTTTACTATATTTTATTCAGAAGGCCATTGGGCTCCTTTCTTTTGGTATCTCATTGAACTGCAGGAATGTAATTATCTGATTGCAGGAATCAGATTCTTTTGTACGCATCATGCTTATTTTTATATCCTCAATTCACTGCTTTTAATGTGCTTATAAAGTTATTTATTTTGTTGTAGGAGATGCATTTGTACTCTCAAATACTACTAGCAGATGATGCCTCAAAAAAGAAGAAAAAAGTAATGTCCATTTTCATCTGCATTGCTTTGAATCTCATATTACCTGGTTTTTTTTGGCTTACTTATGGATTCCTTCAGTTTCTGCTTTGGGTACTAAAATTCTATTTAAAGGTATATGTAAACACTGTGAGATTTTGACTTCACTCAGAATCTTCAGTAGTCTGTAAAGCTGAGTCCACTCTTAGCGGCCTAAACTTTCAGTTTACAGAGTTTGGTGAATAGATTTCAGTAGTGTGTCCCATAAAAAAAACCAAACCAAACCACCACCACCACCACCAACAACAAAACAAACACCAAAAAAACAAGCAAACAAAAAACAAACAAACAAACAAAAACACAACAAAAAAAATATATTTTTTTTTTTGCAATATATAGATTTGGCTATGTAAACCCTCTCTTGGTGTGTAATGTTCAATAAGGATAAGGACAGGCATATGAGAAATTATTAACATTAAAAGGAAGATGTTGCCTCTTAGCTTCTATGTATAGCGTCTACATTCTCAATATGGAAGCTAATCTGTAATGTCTGTTTGGAGCCTTTGTGGTGTTACATGTAAGGTATTCTTGTAACATTGCTGTAACTCTAAATATTTACCCTTTAATATGCCTAGAAAGTGCACATTCACCTCCCTGACCACGCGTCCTGCATCCACACTGAGATTTGCCCATCTGTAATTGTCTGAATATTCAAAAAGCAACTGTGCTCACAGTGTTCAGTGAGTTTTGTGAGCTACACAAGAGAATCATTTAGTGCAAATTGATTTTTTTCCATCATCTCCTTGAAGGATTTCTACTAGCCCAGGAAGCAGATGAAATCCCTGGAGATAGATGAATTCTTATTCCTGTGCTAGTGACTGTAACCTAGCTTGGTTACTATTAATCCATGATTGAAAAGTGATTGGCAAAACCCGTGTAAGATTCCAATATGGTCCTTGGATTAAGATGGAATGGAATGTCAGATTCTATTTTTTTTTATAAGAATGCAGTGGAGTGACTAACAGCGATCTGAGCATAATTTCAGAAATTTCCCTTGATATTTATCTGCAGCATGTGGAATTAGAGTTGTTACAATATCAGAACACTTTTTTTGATGCTCCCTAATGATTTTTGCTGGCAGCACACACAGCTTCAAAATCTTCATGTAGGGAGGAGATTGTTGACTTTGGAAAGAACTCTTGTGCATTCTTCTGCGCTCAGGTGCTGTTAGATTGGACTGCGTGTAATGAAAAAGACTAAAGGATTTGTCTTTAGTAAACTGAAAAAACAGCATTATAAATCCATACCAACATTGTGTCAATGTTATTGGCAAAGTACGTGTAATTCAAATATTTTTATAACATCTGATCAGAGTAGCTAGAGTTCATTTAAAAGTCAGTATTTTAGTCTCTTTTGTTGTAAATACATTGAGGATTTGGTCTGCAAAAGTTAACTCTCTTCCAAATCCTTAAGTATCTCTCTATATGATGTTTACTGCTCTTAGTATTTTTCCTGTATTGCATGTTCAGAGAAGACGTAGTCCATGTGCTTGGCAAGTGAATCAGAATGAGCTTGTCTAGGATGGAGTTAATATAAGTAATTACAAAGGAAAAGTTCATATTCAAATCTTCAATATAAAAACAGTTTAAAAAGAAAATTAGTTTCAAATTTAGCATTTGAAAATGCTAAAACATTTAAAAAAACCCACAAACAACCTTTTGAAAAATCTGTGAAAATCATAATTGCCCTTCCAACAGATTAGTTTAAAGGAATAATATTTTCTGCAATGGTTGGGGAGGGTGGGTGAAAGCATTGCTCAAAACACCTCTTAAGGTAGTCAAAGCTCTTTTGCCAGCCTGTATAGCTCTGTGCAGCTCCTTTGCTACCTCAAAGAGAAGTGTAGTGGCAGTCAAAATTAATGAATTGTCTACTAGTAGTGTGTATGGATTATGTTAGATCACAAACGTGTCTGATTGTTCCATTTTAAAAATTTTGTCTATATTCCCACTGTGAGTAGCCTGACGGTGGCCTGTTATCACATTGTAACAGCTGTTGAGTACAACACAGCTTTGTTCTCTTATGCAAGTGACGAGTTTCCCATGTAAATGTAGGTGAAGGTGTGTGCCTGGAATAATGGCACAGCAAAGGAAACACCGGAAATCCCAGACAGAATTGTTTGGTTTTGCATTCCCAATCCTAGACATAATTGCCATGAACATAAAAATTTATACAGTAGAAAAAACACATTCTCCAGTTGCTTTTCCAAAAACTTCAGAGGATAACATAAATTGAGTTGTATAAATACTTACGGGTAAGTATGTTATGGATACACATAGATACATATCTTTTACATTAGCAAATTATTGTTCTTCAAATATGCTTGTCTTTGTTTTAATTTTTTTTTTTTTTTTTAATCTCAAACCCTTCTGCCTGTTGACCTTTTCACTTCTATATTTTTTTTATTTCCCAGGAGTAATATATATTGCTCTTAGCATAGTGATACAATGAAGAGACTGTACAGGAGCTCAGTAAGACTTCCTGAGACTGTGACCTTTTTTAAATGTTAAATGGCTTATTTCTAGAGATAGTGCTATCCTAATTAAATTTGTGCAGAAAGGATGCAATGGATTAATTTTGACAGTTTCAAGCTTTAAAAAAATTGTGCTTTACAACTATTGTGACTTTAAGTTTAGTGTAAAAGTTTACATGTTTTCATTTCTTCTAAAAAAAAAGGTTTTTTTGACAAAGACATAAAGTTAAACTGCTTTATCGAACATATGTTAATGCTATTCAGCTCATGTTTATTGAGTAAGTAGACTCTTAAATTGAACATAATAAAATGAAAACAAATTTAATATGCACCAACTTTGACCGTAGTTAACACAGGACTTATAACAGCAATCTTAGGTAAAGATCACTGCTGTAAAAAAAGACAAATGCCTTTTATTTGTATAGTAATAACAGCTATGTGTTCCTAAAGTATCTGTTGTTCCCTTTCTGTAGTGACCTTGCTTTAAATCACCAGCATATTTTATAAGATAATATATTACTTTAGAGAGCTCTTAAGCACAAACCTTTTGAGAGTATGAGAAAAATCGTTTGTGCCTCAAAGGCAGACTAATACACTCTCTGGAAATTTTCTGTGTTTAACCATAATAAAACTACAAATCTTTTAAATAAAGAAAATCCAATATAAATCATACATACTATAAATATAATTTGGAAGACTTTGTTTTCACTACAAAAGTACTAATCCTTTTTTTTTGACATATTCTTTTGAACTTATTTTTGAACAAATATATTGTCTTCCTGAGTTTTGCTTTGATTTCTCTTTCTGTAACTGCTTCGGTGAAATAATACACTGGAAGGTAGATATTGCTCTCTGTGAAATCTGAGAGTAGAGAACATTCCATCACACTGGTGTAACTGCAAAGAACTACAGAGCTCTCGGTCTGTAGAGCAAGCCAGCAGAACAGGAGATACGTGAGAAATGAGAGCCAGTCACCCTGTATCATGGCTGCTGGACAATGTTTTCATATTTCAGGATTGGCCTACCTTTTTTTCTGTTTGATGTAAAATGTTTCATTCCCTTGGTATTTGGAGTTTAGGTAAAAGACCAAAATTTGTAATAATAAAACATTCTAAGGCCAGCATAAACCATACATAAAAACTGCAGGCATTTCCTATTTTAAAGTTAGGTAAGGACACAGGACGGTTCAAGTGGTATATAAATGTCAGATGATATCTATATCTATTCAGACTGTTGGTGTACTGCTGAATTTCATGCAGTCTGGTAGTCCTACATTTTGAGCAAATCAAGTGTAGATATGTTTCATTATGCATTATCTGAAATCCATGAAATAATACTTGATTTCTTTCTAAAAAGAAATTTTAGAAATTTTAGAAAGAAAACCCTATTTAACTGTAAGTTGCGGTCTTAACACCATTTTGTGTAAGGTTTAGGTTGGCCCAGCTTGGACTCATAATCAGTGGTTAAAAAAGTGATTAGTCTGTGACCATTAAGATAAAAAAGTATTAAATGGAAACTTTTATTTTTTAGCATATTTCCCAATTTTTATTGCCTTTGCTTTTTCACAGATTTTGTCTTGCTCTTTTGTCTGCCCGTCTGAAAAATAGTTACCTAACCTTAGGTTTCTGTGAGGAAAAAAAGTCTCTGATGCATAATAATTATACTTCACATTCTATGCTCTCAAAGAACTCTTTGCAGTGTTTTATATTACCTTCTCATTCTCCAATTTATGCTTAGCTAAGAAAACAAGCTTTGCTTCTAGATCAACAGGTTCAAGAAAGCACAGAATCCGTAGAACATTCTACTTTTGTGCTTCTTTTAAAAAAAAAATATTTTTTTTCATTGAAGAAAGACTTGGTGGCAAAAAAAACTACTAAAGGGGAGAGCGACAGGATGTCTAACTCGAAAATATATTGAGATTTATTAGTGGCTTTTGGCATCCTATCGAGTTTTGACTAAACTATAAACTTTAATGAAAATGATTGTGCCTAAGTATCTTACAAAAGAACCTTTGTGAAACAGGAAAGCATTTTTCATGGAAAAACAGCAGGTGAGTAAGAGTAATATGAAATATTGTTTCAGAATCTGTTCTTGAAATTAAATTTTCTTGTCTTATTAGTTGTAAATATATTTTAGTATTTCAATACACAAGTATAAATGCTTTTTCCACTCTACATCAAGAGTCAAAATGAAATGCATGCTTAAAGCATATCGGTCTTTCACTAGGTTCTAATCTGTTTGATTGAGAGTCATTTTCCTCAATACAGTTATTCATTCCTTTACTTTAAAAATTGTCACTAAATTAAATACTTGTTGAGATTTCTGTTCCTTGTGGAGTCAGTAATAAAGGCTGTTTAACTCCAGTGGGAGATAACTTAGGTTTTAAATGTATGGCCTTTTTGAAGCCAATAGAAATTGGTTGCAGATGTTTCTGTTCACAAGAAATACATTACTTAACCTGAGATCTTGGTAGGATGAAACTTAATTACTTTGTACCAGTAAAAAACTTTCTGCTTGATGTCACTGAGATTATTAGTTGTAGACTTAAGAAATTCTGTAACGCACTGGTCCACAGAGACTTTACATATGACCTGTATCTTTCAAGTTGCTATCAATAAAAATAAAGAATATGTAAATTTGCACTGACTAAATGGTACCTGTAGATTGTTTATTCTAAGTTCCCTGGCAAACACTTATATTTGTGTTTTATTTATATTTCAAAACTGCTTACTGATAGTTTCATAAGTTTATGATTTTAAATGAGATTAAGCTGTTAATTACTATAGAGAGCAGTTCAAAGTAGTACATTTTAAAGTGTTAAACATATTCTCATGTATATTTTGAAAAATATGTACAATGCATTAATTAGTTTCATGGAGCAGTCTTCCTCCTACCTAGTCATGTCCTGAAGGATAATGGCTATTTGCCCCATCTATTTATTAATATTTTTCCTTTCTGAGGTGTAAGAATGACAGTCATATAATGTTTCTATTAAAAGGTTATGGTTTTCTTTCCAGAAGAATTCAAAATTTCAGACTGAAGCTTTCTACAATTCTTTTCTTTCTACTACTTTAGTTGGAGTTACTCTACCCTTTTGGGTAGTAAACATGACAACCTGTGCATGACTCTTTTATTGAGAAGTATCTCAGTGCCTTGGAGAGGGGTGGTGGAATTAGATAGCTAAAACAAGGGTGGGGAGAGAAGTGGGAAGCTCTGTTCCAGCTGTGCATTCCACAGAACAGATGAGCTTTCTGTCTTCCAGCTTTGAAGAGAAGTAGCAAGATTATCAACTCTGATTTTTTCTCAGGCAAATAGGTGTTTAAGTGAATAGGAGAAGCCAAGATGAAGACAACCTGAGGGTAAAGGGAGCAGATGAAGCAAAGAGAGACTTTTGAGATAAAAGTGATGTAAAACATGAGGACATAGAATCAGAAGTTGCGTATGATATAGAATAAAGAGAAAGGGCTATATAATGCCAAGTAAATGAAAGTTTTAATTGCTACTGTATCCAAAGGTCCAGGATTTTTGAGTTCCAGAAATCTACTGCTATCAGCTAATAGCTGTACAACCTACACCCTCTGTCTGCTTCAGCAGAGAAAAGGTTTGTAAGGTAAAAAAGATCATTTAAGGCAGCTGAATATTTGGTATTTTATTCACATGCTTCTGGCCACTATGCCCTGCACAACTGATGTAAAATGTCTTGAGATCAAGGTATTTACAACTTAGCTTTAATTTTATTTTTGTTATTTCTGAGTTTTAGGCACAGAGAATTAGAAATGTCAACAGCAAAATGTGCTTTCATTATATAAAGAACTACATAAGTGTAAGTATTCTGAGAAGTCATATTAGTCTTGTTCTGAGCGCCAGACTGAAAAGTCACTTGGCAAATAACCTGTTTGTTCCTCTGTTACATTGTCTGAAAAAAAAAGGAGGATGCTACCTTCTCTAAATTGAAGATGTTCAAAACCACAAATACCTATTAAAAATATAAGAGGTTTGTAGAACATTCCATTTAAACAGATGAGTGCACAGAAAATTCATGTAGCAATGTTTTCTCTGTTTGTAAAATTTGGATAATGCAAGAAAAAAGATGTAATTTAAAGCCCAGTATGACTCAGTGTATTTGTGAATGAGAAAAAATTAGTGCACAATTACATTTCAGTACATACTTCATGGTAGCTTTCCATTTGGGAGACATAGCTCTTTTCAAGGCTGAGGAAAAGAATTGAGGAATTGATTCTATGAACTCTAGATGAGAGGGATGAAAAGGATACTTATTTTCTAGTTTTATGATCATAGCCTTGTCATTCACTTTATAATGAGTGTATACTAAATGTTGCAAAAAACTAATGTTCTTACAAAATGTTATTGTTTTCAATCAGATCAAACCAGAAACATTTATAATTGTTTCAATCATCCTCTATGCATTATTGATACATATAACATGTTTATACCCTATTTATTAACATGTTTATAACCTATTTATTAACAATAATGAATTTATTTAATGTGCAAATCTAAGATACATGATATATATAAAATACATGTAATGGGTAAGCTTTTGAATTAATTGACCCACTTCTTCATTATTTCTATCACATTTGTGCAGCTAGTTTGTTTCATTCCTGTCTCTTTAGCTTTAGAATGATTTTGAAGCTGACAAATGTTGTCTGTGTTAAATCAGCCAGAAGGTTTTTTTAAGATTACAAAGATTGACTGTGTTATGCCTGACAGATTTGTATTTCAGGCAGAGACTGCTCTGTGTCAGTAACTTTAATACTTATTAACTGCTAGATTAAGATTCGTCTCATTAAACAGCAATAAACCTAATGTACTGAAGACTCTATAACCGCTAATCACTACACAGTTTTCTGTACATTGAAATAATCATCAATATCGCAAATATAAGTATTTGTTTCTGTTTCTAATTTCTTTCAAAGTTGTGTGTACATTCTTGTATGTATGTACATATATTAGTTGATACTTTCTCTGAAAATTTGCATTGTTCTCAAGCACGTACAGATCCCTCTTCCAACGTTTTCACTTAATAATGTTACTCTCTCATTAGAAATAATCTGTTACTCGCTCTCTCTCTGGGCACAGATAAACAAAACTAGCATAGACATTTATAAATATCTCATATGAAAATTTTTCTTATATGAATGTGGAACAACAAGGGTGTCATATCTAGTGGTATAATGCCATTTAGTTCTGGATATCTACCTCATATTCTGTATATTTTATTGAAGTTACAGTGGTAATTTGATTTTAAGTGGATGAGACAAGCCACATGTTTTCAGTCAAGCACATGCTCAACACCTTACTAAATGAAGCCTTGTGTAGGTACCTAAATAGTAACTGAGCCAATTTCTTTGACAAGCTATGAAGTGTGCACCCAGGAGCTTTTGCTTAAATTAGTTCTTTGTTAAAATTACAATTGACAGGGCTGGGAGAGGTAACACTTATACCTTAAAGGAAGCACACAGCTTGCAGGATGATCATTTACCTGTTCATCAAAGAAGAAGTGAAAAAATAAATATAGTGATGAAAAGGCTAGTTTCCTGTCTGTCTGGAAAAGAAAATGAGAGATTTTTGCTTTAAAAAAGCAGTTTGAGTTAATCCAAGGTAGCTTCCCTTTGTTGTTGAGAGTTATGGAGGAGGAAAGAAATACAGAGCAGCTCTTTGGGATGTTGTGCAGTCTCTGCTAAAGCTTGGAATGCACCTTCACTACATGAAATCTAGACCCTTGATCGTGACTCATGGTGAAACTTTACTGCCAAGCCACAACTTAGATCTGCATTTTACCAAAAGGTAGTAAACAGGTGTAGTGCTTCACAGTGCTCTTTTATTAATATATGATATCTAGTGATTCACATCATTCATTAGAAAGTTATCCAAGTTCAACAAATACTTTGGCAGAATACTGTGGTGCAACAGAGGAATTCAACAAGCTATTTGATCATTAATACAATCCAGTAGGATGGAAAATGAACTTTTGTCCTTCCACCTTTGAGTATTGCTGAAGTATGACCAATGAAAAATGGATGAAATTATTGTACATGGTGGTTAATTCAGGTTTGTCTTTCTACATATATTCGACAGATAGATTGGTAGGTTTTTCATTTAATTCTCTTTCATACTGGGCATTATAATAGAACTCTGTCTGCGCATATATGTGTGTAATGTTATATGTATGTTTATCCATACACAGCTGTGTTTCAGTTATCCAGGAAAAGAGACTGTAGATAGCCTCTTTGTTGTTTTTTTTTTTTATTTTTCCCTCCAGATTTCAGAGCAGTTAAGACAGGTGGAACAAGAGAAGCAAGTTTGTTATCTTGAAAAGAAGGAGGGGTGGGGGAAAGATGTTTTTAAGACTGTTTTATTTCTCACTCTTTGACCCTTATCCTGTTAGTAATAAATTTAAATACTATCTGCACTTTGAATCTGTTTTGCCCATGAAGGTAATCAGTGACCTCTCCCAGCTCTTATCTCTACTTATGAGTCCTTAGTTTTTTTCTCCTTTTCTCTCTTCTCTGTCCAGTTGCAGAGGGAGTGAGAGAGTGGCTTTAGTGCGTAGCTGGTACCCAGCCAGGGTCAACCCACTACAATATATGACTCCCAAACTAGGAGAAAGAGAGGACTTCTTCTTCCTTGTTTAAATAGCCATCCTTTGAGCTTTGATGGGAATAAAACCCATGTTTCTTTGCATTAGCTGTGTCTTTAAACTTATCTGACAATTGATTTTTAATATAATTTAGATAAAATATAAAATACATCTTTAATTTACCTTTGAAAGTTTATTGTATCAGGTGATAGTAACACAAAAATTATAGATCTCTGCTATGTTGCTAAATATAGTTGTTTGAATAGCCCAGTGTTATAGATAAAGATTTCCTGAAACAATATTTCTTCTCATTGACAAAGTAGCTTATTTAATTTTGCTACCACTCTACATTAAAACAGTGGATTATTTAGAATCTATATGAGAAATCCATTCGAGATTTAATTACCTTGAATATGAGTGAAGAAATGTGTTCAATGCACATGATGAAAATGTAAATCTAAGTTATGTATCTGATGTAAGAGGTACCATGATTCGTACTGAGCTTGCTGAATTAATTTTTTTTCCTCTAGTGAATACAGTCTTTTAAACATTACAATTTGAACTGGAATACTGAGTGTTTAACAAGGGACAAGGGACAACAAGAACAAGGGACAGTTCTGGATGAAATCATAGCTAATTTTAAGCAGTGTACAAAAATGTACAAATTGCCTTTGTTCAGGTTTGTTATTTTCTGTTACTCAGATCAAGAGAGCATCCATATGAGTAAGGGAGGGATGGATTTTGTGTACTGTACTATATTTTATTAAAATGCCATGTAATCTGAAGATTCCTACATTTCAAATGAAAATAACAATGAAAAAAAGAACTTTACATTCATAAATGGGTTTTGAAATCAGGTCTCTGAAGGTCTTAGTAGTTTTCCTTTTGAAAAAAAATGTTTTGCTGTGCAATTTTTTATTTTAAAAATATTGGTGCTGCTACACAAAGATTTTTAAAACTTAGAAATAAAAAAAACCCCTTGCATTCCATGAGACATTTGAATTTACATTGGACTACTGACCTAAGATGGTATTAGAATTCTAAAATCGCTAGATAAAATTTCTCAAATAATTAAATTCAGTTTAAAAAAGGGCTCTTTACAACAGTATCTGTAGGTCTGTATTTTCTTAGTACAAGTGCAGAGTAATCTTGTATTAATATAGGGTAAATAACAGTTGATTATTTCAATTTTTTTTCTGTGAGCCTACTAATAAAAAAATGCTAAATAGCTGAAATTAGGTTCCTTACCTTGTGACCACTCTATTCCTTTTCTTTTGCTGATTACAGACAAGATTCCAAATATTTTCTGCAGTTCAAAATGTGCTGAAGGACCAAATATTTCACCTTTACTGCTTCAATTTCAAGTATTTCAGCATTTAGCCACATAAGAAAACATGAGCTCTCAAAGTTGGCAATAAAGCTGTGCATCTTTTGTTACTAAAAAATTCCTCACATACACATTCAGTTTCTTCAGTCTCTTAAGGCTCCATTTTCAGACCACTTTATTATATGCATGCAATTTTTCTTTTAATTTTTGTTTTGAACGCCTTTTAAGGATTTTATAATTTTTTTTTTTAATGTTGGTGAAAGTTCTTCGTATGACCCAAAGACAAAATGTAATAGTAGTGAATATGATGGAAAATTTTGTATATGCTGCAATATTACCATTATTATTGTTGGCCTGGGGGCAGTGGGGGCTGTGTGGAGACATGTCCATGGTGAGGTAATCCCAGTTTCATTCAAATATCTTAAGTCATTTTCTTTTGATGACTGAACCTTTCTGTAAGTTAAAGAATCACAGTCAGTCGGGATAGATGTTGCAAAGGTAAGTATGTGAATGGAGAAGTTGTATGGCATCATATTTCTGCAGAGGGAGAATTTTTGGATCCTGTATAAATGGAGTACATTCCCACTACTTAAAGTTATCATCTTGGACAGTGGAATTCTTATGAGCAAACATGCACAGTGCACAACCTTAGGTATTTCAGTTGGATAATCATAGAATCATAGAATCATAGAATCAGACGGGTTGGAAAGGACCTCGGAGATCATCAAGTCCAACCCTTGATCCAACCCCACTATGGTTACTAGACTATGGCATTAAGTGCCACGTCCAGCCTCGTCTTGAAAACCTCCAGGGATGGAGAATCCACCACTTCCCTGGGCAGCCCATTCCAATGGCTGATTACTCTCTCTGTAAAGAATTTCTTTCTGATAAATTTTGCATCTAAATAAGAAAAAGTCTTTATGATTCCTCTTAGCCTTGGTCCCACATTGAGTGCAGTAACTGATGCAACTATTAACTGCAGTATGACTGTAAAGGCCTAAGGACTAACATTTTGAATCTTTGGTGTTAGCTGATATCTGATTAGCTAACATCCAGTCACACTAAGGAGATAACAAGTCAAATTCAATCAAAATACTGTCTAGTTTATTTTTCCACTGTAGTCCTAACAGTCAGGATCTCAGAATTAATTTTGTGGTAAAAGTACTTTTGTTGCTTGATATCTAATTCTGTAATAGTAATCACTCTAATTGAAAGTTGATTTAAATGAGAAGTCATCTCCTCAGCAAGACTAAGAAAGGTATTTTAGTTTTTAGCATTTGATGCAGCAAGGTGATAAAGTTTTCTTCTAATTTGCAATAAATCTTGTATAACAGGAGAGGGTGGGAGCAGAGTGGGAGTGTATCCCATGAATGATTCTGGCACACAGAGGGCAAATACGTGGGATTATGTATGTAACTCTTCTTGAATGGGTTTTCCAGATTGAAGTACGAGGATGATCTTTGCTGACTCATTCCAAAATGTTGCTTCACCTCATTTGCAGCTTTGTAAAACCCCATCTTGAATGTCTTGTCTTTCTTCTGTACTTGGGACAATATCAAGGGAGCTGGATTGCCTCTGTGTGTTGCTATATACTGTGATGCCTTAGTGACCAGTTTCAGATCAGCAAGTCTGGCCACATGTTGAATAGTTTGAGGGGGTTTTGGTACTAGATATGAGTAAAATATGTTACTTTTTCTTCATTACAATGTGTTTTGGTGGGTTTATTTATCAATTAAAATATTACATAACAGTAGCTTGAATTCTTGAGGTTAAGTCTACCTTAATAGAATTCAGAACTTAATCTGCATGTTTCATGATGGTCTGTGAAACTGCATTTCTGTATTTGAGTTGATTGGCCATGAAAGCTTTGTGACAAGTGGTACAAATTTAGATATGAAAAAAATGCATGCCTAACCAGGCATGGAAGGCATAGAAGATTTTGTTATTTTGTTTATTTCAAGTTTATGCTGTTCTCTTGCATTTTACTTCATCTCTGCTGTCCTGTCTCCTAATATTAGAAAGAAAATTTTTTAAGAAAAATAAGTTAAGAAAAAATGTTATTAAAATGTTATATGATCTTCAGAGGTACTTGTTCCCATTGGAGATGTAATTATCTATGATTAATCAGTAATGCTTTGGAGATGTAGTTGTCTGTGATTAATCATCCTAGATGTTCTAGCTGAAAATGTCTTGGAAAGAATGAAAAAAACAAATCCAGAAAAATTCTCTATGAAAAACCATATTCTCTATGTTTACTTTTTATATATTTTTTAATATTTATTTTCTTCATGTTAACGTCTAGGGTGAATGGGTTTTCTTAACCATTCATGTAAAAGACAGTAGCATAATTGCATTTTGAAACTGGTTCTGATATCATTGATTTAAACTTTACTTTCACAGACAGAAGTGGCAAGAGATATAAGTGCTGAATCTTTTTTTCCCTTCTTTTAAATGTACTCGCCAGAAATGGATTAGGTGTTTTATTTGTCAGGCGTATCTCCTGATCTGTACTGAGGAGACAGAGTTGATATGCCACTAACACATAAACAAAGAAATTATTATGGTGATGCAATCTGTGTGCATAATAAGACGTAAATCACAGGAAAATTTCTTCTGCTGCTCAAGATCTAGATCCTTTGCCTTCTTAATGTAGAGAAGAGATTGTATAAACAGAAAGTCAACTTATGTTTGGCTAGGGCACTTGGAGATGTGTTAGAAAATTTGCACCCAAAACCCAGAAACTAGAAGAGCTGTGCACAGATTTGCCTATATAAGGAACACTTTACAAGCAGAAGTTTAGATATCTACATCAAGTATATTTCTAATGTAGACAGTAATAACTGTACTAAGAGAAACAAAAGTCTGTGAAATCTTTGCTCACTGAAAGGTGGATGTATATATTGCAACATTAATGTGCTTCATTTTGATAGTTGAATATAGCCAGTATTCGGAGTTTTATTTTATCCATGTAAAATAAAATTCCTTGTCTTGTCATCTTCTGTGTATTTCATGATTAAACTTTCTCTATGGAATGATTTTGATAAAATAAAGAAAAAAAGGCAGTACAGCTCTTCATGTTGGAAGGTACAAAGAATAGTGGTTTTGATTACTTCCAATGGTTTTAGTAAAGGCACATGGTCCAAGAAGATCTAGATTTTTACCTCAGGGAAAAATATTGGTACACATAAGCAAAATAAGTACAGTAGATGCTGAATTATATAGCATGAGCTTACTGTGCAAAGTGAACTCTTTGAAAAGTACTGAAAACTGTATTGCAAGATGAAAACAAACATCAAAGGAACATAGAATCTTTTTCATCTTTCCTAGTAATTATTTCTGTGATTGTATGTTCTAACTGCCTTGTGAAGATGGTGTTTGGAGTGGTGAATGACTGCCTGTCTAACACAGACATTCACACATTGCGCAGCTGAGTCACAATTCTGTACTGGTGGCTCAATATCATTGTGTGAGTTAAAATAGCATTCTATTGTTCTGTTATTAAACAGCCATTTTCAAATTCTGAACAACTGAAAGAAAAGAGCTGGAGCAAATGTTACCTGCAGCACATTACCTCGTGGTGTATGAATGATGTGTGATAGCCATTTTAAAATCTTAGTCCTGATTCACTGGTTTTCTTTAGTTTTGAGTTGATTTGACAACACTGAAGTCTGGAGTTACTCATGAAGTAAGTAGTGAGAAAAGTAGTAGGCCTATGGAAGAGCTGAATAAATGAGCAAGGCCTTGAATATACCTGATTATCTGAAAATTTAATGTGGTTGAATTATTTTTTTTCCAAGTTTTTTTAATGAGTGAAAAGATCTGAAATTGGTAAAATATTCTACTAGTAAAAGTTTCCCTCAAAGGCTTATGTATGTTAACAGTTTTAATGCAAGAGATAAGTAGAAGCACTTCTTCAAAAACTATGAATATGTTTCAGTTATTTTTCAAATTTTGAAACAATTAGGGGAAAAAGAAAGGGATTTATTTCTGATTAAACTTTCATTGTATTGCTCCTTTTTATATGTCATCACTTTATTGGATTATACTATTTTTTACTTTTTTATGCTATTTTACTATATTTTTACAATGTTTCACTATAATAAAGCTAAAGTTATATTAGTGACCCTGGGTTTTGATGACAACTTAGTTTTTGACATCTGGGTGTGTGCTCACCTCTCACTGGACCTAGAGAGTGATGTGCAGCAGCTTGCAGGAGGTAGTGCACAGCCAACCTTTTCTGGGTAGCAGTGCTCACAGTACTAAATACTGCAGTGGTATGTGGGTGTGACCTTAATGAAAGTTCTTCTAATTCAGACTGTTCTTATTCTTGTGCTGTCACTTTATTTAACTTACTCTCCTCCACTTCACCTTTCTTGGAAGGGGAAAAAGAAATCTTTACAAAATCTCTCTTCCACTTCCCTGCCCCAAGCTATTGCAATATTAAGAACACTCTCCCTACAGTCCATGTGTCCCTGAAAATATTTAGATGTACCTTATTTTTTCATCTTTGACTTTACAAGCCCCCATACATCACTCCCATTATCAGTCTATCATCATCGCTGCCCTTCTTTTTACTTTTTCATATAAAGCCTATGGATGTACAATGGTACTTGGTTTCTGAGGCTTTTTCTGCTATTATTCTGTGCTGAAAATAGCAATGGGGATTTTTTTACAAGCTCTGATGTCAAGCAACTACATATTTTCCTGTAGTTCTTGTTCAGTGTATATCTTTTAAATATATGTTAATTTTTTTGCCTTTTAGATAGGAGATTTTCCAGTGAATGATGCTTTTCTAGTATTTGTGTGGGCTTTTAAACACTGAGGAGTTAACCACAGTTATTGTTAAGGGTAATCTTAGAAAATGGGACCAAAGGAATTTTAAGAGATTTCCTGAAAATGCAGAATTAGTTACTCCAGAAGCATTTATTTTTCTTCCTAGTCTGTTCCTAAGACCTTGCACTGATGAAATACCCATAGAGTTTCTGGATATAAAAGCCCTGTAGTCTAACAATCACTGCAGAAAGACACAAAGTGATCCTTGGACATTCAAAGCTTTGTGCTGCTGAATATGAAAGCTATCCACTGCCATGAGAGTAGAATGACATGAATTGCAAGAAAGATGTGTTCTTCATCCAGAGTTGCATGGACTCAGAGAGGGGGAAGAAAATGAAATGCTCTTAGCAAAGTATTGGAAGCATGGAAAGTGTTACACCCATGGACATGTGGGATGGCTGCTGGAGGTGGGTGACTTGTACAACAGGTTACTCAGCAAGACTTTGGCAGCAGTTTAAATATACAAATTTGCACATTTTACATTTGGTATTTTACAGTTGGCTCTGCTACAGCAAGTTATCCTTAACCAAAAGTAGTCTCAAGCTATAACTTTCTTTCTATTTTTATACATCTAGCATACATAATTGGGAATTATTTTGTCTTTTACATGTTTAGTATTCAATTATTCAGTATTTTGTATTATTCAATATTCAGTATATTATATTTTTCTTCCAGGAACTATCGAGCCATTGGAATACTGTCTTTTGTAGTATTCTTTACATTTACAAAAATATCAAGAGGTTTCAATTTAAGGAAAATGTGTGTATACTTGAAAATGGCTTAAACTCTTCAGAGGATCTTGCATATAAATAGCTCCTAAATATATATATATATACGACAAATATATATATGTATATGTATATATAACAGATTGATATTTGTTCATTAAAAGCAGTAAATGAATGAATGAATGTTTGAATAGACGGGAAATTCCTACTTTTCTTATCTAGCCTAAACAAAATAGAAACTTACCAACTTAAAGGACAAAATATGAAAATACATGTCATAGCTACATGTGAGAATTAGATATCAGGAAAGTAGACAATCGCTTTTTTGTGCCTTTTTTCTTTCTTTTAACATATGTCTGGTATTCCTATGATTTAGCACAGCTAAAGCCTTTGGAGCATTTCAAAATAGATTGTCTCATACCTGTTGGACATCTTACAAGTCATTTTTAATTGGTCATTGTCTCTGTAAGCATTTAAAATTTATAGGCCTCACCTTGTTTTCTAACCTTTCATGCTAATCAGATGGCATGTCTACATTCAACAGGTCAAGAAGCAACTGAGGAAACTCAGAAGTTGAATTAACCTTTCACAGATTTTTTGACAGGCTGGGTTGTTTAACTTGACCTAAGGTCTCTTTGGCCTGAAGTCCTTAATTTTCAAAAGTGTTTCTCAAGAGTAAAAGCTTTGGTTTTGCTTTCTTGATATAATCTAGAACTTGTTTTGTTTCTTGTAGGATGCTTCGAGTGTTGCATCAAATGCCTGGGAGGTATTCCCTATGCATCTTTGATTGCTACCATCCTGCTGTATGCTGGAGTTGCGCTGTTCTGTGGCTGTGGACATGAAGCACTTTCAGGAACTGTCAACATTCTGCAAACCTACTTTGAGATGACAAGAGCTGCAGGAGATGTTATTGATGTCTTTACCATGTAAGTTACTAGATTCTTTTACTTGTTTCCTTTAAAAACTGCTGAAAAATTCCTCCAGAGATATAAATTTGACCCAAGAAAATGACTTTTAATGAAAATCATAGAAAGAATGATTTGGATAAGCTCAGCAGATAAAGTTTTGACTGAGCTGATATTTTTACTAATTACAAACAATTTGTAAAACTATTTAATATCCCACAGTTTTGTTTACTAAACAGTACTTCATATAATATTGATGAATTTGTTCCACACATCCTTGCTTTAAAAAAAATCAAACCAAAACCCACCAAAACTCTATACTCTAAATCGGTAAAACAGGAATGTGCAACAAGTAAACAGTTCTGGGAATAAATACAATAAAGAAGTAACCGAAGAGTTGTGAAGAATCCTGAGACTTGAAATGTCAAAATTATATTGCCTCTGGTATACCTAGTATTAATCTGTTTTGAAGGTTTCATGCTTTGCTACTGCTGGAAACTATTTCTGGAAGGCCTTTGTTTTGTTGAGCATTTCCTTCTCTTTGTTAAATTTATTACATTTAACAAAATAGTTTACTGTATTCTTAAATTAAATGACATATTTCCTAATATTTTTTAAATTTTTTCTTTCAAAAGTGATTTATTTATTTGAAATCCAAATTCTCACCTGGCTGCTAATGGTTGCAACTAAAGCTGAAGAATCCTATACTTTAGTTTGTAAATATTTTCTTTCATGACCCCTTTTTGGAGAAGTGAAATGATTTGATCATCTGTCAAAACATTGACTTCTTATTTTGGATAGTTCCATGATAACTGCATCTCAAGGCTTAGCAGCAGTCAAAAAACAAACCAAGTACCAACTACTGGAAAAATCAAAGAGAACAGAGAACATACTTATGCCATTGTATGAGTCCATCTTTCATCCATTTCATTAATACTGCGTACAATATTGGTGCCCCAAAGAAGGCAGAAAAGGATGATTAGAATTATAGAACAGAGACTGTATGAACTGACTATAATTAGGACTCTTCAGTCTAGAAACGGGGTGATTAAGAAGTGTTGTGCTAGAGGTCTGTAAATTCACAGTATTATGTATATGGTGCATGAGATTAGATTGTCTTTTTATTCCAGTACAACAAGTTTGAGGTATCAGAGGAAACAGGTTCAGAAGGAAGAAGTGGTGGTTCTTCAATTGTTTCATAGAAGATTTCTGAAGCTAGCTAATTGTGATTATATTATGGATGCCAAATATTTTTATGGGCTGAAGGGAAGACTGGATAATATTGGAAAACAAATCAATTTATGGTTTCTAATGACTTTTTCCTTCTGTTCATTGTTTGAGGTAGGAAAATGAACAAGATATATATATTTGATCCAAGTGGATACCACTGTTTTCATGAGAGCTAGAAACAGAATCTTAAATTTCTTAACGTGTCAAGGGCTATATTATCAACATCCTTTTCAAAGATTCTCTGTGAATGTTAGGTGCACTTTTTGTGGGATTAGTAGCCAGAAGGGAGCATGTACCAAATGAGTATGTCACCACTATGCCATATTAAAATTTCATCTTTGGATCAAGGAATTTAGATGTCCTTGTATAATAATATATTGGGATGATAGGAAGATGTAACTTCTGCTTTGCCTTTTTGACTTGTCGTTTAGAATAATGAGTCTGACTTGACTCGACGGCTAAGGTTCATTGTTATCCTGAATGAAAGATCAGTCATTTTATTAGGCTCTAACTTATTTTATTATTCCCTTGGAAACCATTAGTGCAGAACAGCCACAAATCGATGCTTTCTCTTCACAGCAAGTTTTCCAGCTTCTCTCTGTCAAACACTTAAATGAAAATATCAGTCAGGGAGCATAGTTCAAATGCATATAACTCACTGTAAAAGATCAAGGAATTATAAAGGTAATTTTTCTTTTCTTGGCATTTAATCATCTTAGCTAGTAGCTTTTTGATTTGTTTGTTTCCTTTGATTACTAAAAGATATACTAAATCCAGTGCTTTCTTCAGCAGACATACTGTTTTGAAATTTCAGTTTGTTCAGTTGTGAAGGAGGTCTCTAAACTTCTGTCTTAAAGGGAGGAGGAGCAACTATTTTGACTAAAAGCGGATGAACCATTGCTTTGAACTGGATAAACTGTGTGACTTGCAAAGAAATTTGCACACATTAATTTTCTATCTGTTTAAGTAGATACTACTCTGCTTTCTAAAATAATTTTGTAGGGAGAAAAAATACTCGATATTTTATCATGCCTGTTGATTAACAGTTGGCAGTACAAGAGCCCTATGGTAATGATAGTTTTGAAAGGCCAAAAAGCAGAAGGAAGAATATATAAGTAGAAATAAACAGTGCAGTGCCTACATTCTTAAAATGATAAATATTGAAATGGAAATAAAAGCTAGTTGTTCATAGTTTTGATTGGAAATTATAAGAATGAAAAAAAAAATCTAGCAGTGTAGCCTACTAAATTATACCTTTTTAAGGTTATTTAGTACATTTGGGCTCTTAATGCTTCTAGTGCTGTGAAGTGTCTCAGATTGGCCTGTACACTGACTTTCTGTGATAAATGTGCTAGGCAGGTGCTGCAGTGGAGTGAAGTGTGTTAGATTCCCTTTCATCACGCTTAGGGTTTCTGTCTGTATTTTTATTAGCATGCTGGATTTCAAATGTCATTCAGAATAACATTCAATCCCTGTGTGAGAGCTACTTATGTGGGTGGAAAGAGATAAGGTCTGTTTTAACTGTGTCCACAAGTGTTTGTTCTGAATGAAAATAACACAACTCACAAGCCACCCTGTATCTTTTATCTTTGTCAGTTCTGCTACTCACTGCAATCTAAAAGAAGTAGCAGACCCCTGTAGAGAAAGTAGGGCATAATTAGGGCATAAGCAAAATCTGAACAGTCACAGCACTCCTTAAGTGCCTAAAATAAAAGCCAAAGTACCTAGATCCAACAATGCCATTCAGAAATGTCCATATCAATATTCCTGAGGGCATCAACAGCCCTGACTGTTCCTGCTTGGCCTCCCTTAGGACCTCTTCTCATCCTTCCCTTAGTCCAGGACCTCATTTCAGTGAAGCCTGAGGGGTTCAGTCCCTCTCCTGGCCATGGGATTGGGGCTGCCCTGGCTGCCACAACTGCCCAGCTCCCTGTCTGCTCCATGGGGAGCCTACATCCCACATGGTGCCTGAGGCTTGTGGAGAAATGAATTAATTAAGAACATGCAATAGGCCATGAAATTCCCTTAGAGGATTCAACCCTTGGGAGTTCAGCCAAGAGCAACAACCCTGTGGAATAGAAGAGGTGATCCGAAGTGCTGGCCTTGCAGATTGCTCCCTGATTCCATCTCCCTGGACTCTTGTCTGAGTTCAAATAATATATGTCAGTTGCAGTTCATATCTGCTTTGGAAATATAGATACGTAATAAATATTTATAATTTTCAAAAATTTAAGCAAATTTGGAGCTGTTTTAAAATTCTTTAGATGCAAGGCAGTTAAAGCAATTTTCTCAAATTTATGATTTTCTTTCCGAGTTAAAATATAGAATGATTATTGTCAATAGTTCCAAAATACTGGAGGCATCCTAGAGAGATTCTGGGCAGGGTAAATGAGTGCTTTTTTGCTTGCTTGTTTTGAGGGGGAAAATACAACCCCAAATCCAAAAATGCCTAAACAAATAAAGAATTTTTTTTAAGTATTTTGTCTCAAAGTAGTGGATTATAGCCTGACTTTTGTTTCTTCAGGGTGACACAGGTAAAACAGATAGTTTAAACTCTTGTAAGCTAATATAAATCAAATGTATTCAAATTCATATGAACACATACTGTACAGACAGGCATTCCTTATGGAGAGGACATATCTTCAAAAATCACAAATTTCAAGGTAGGCTCTTCTCCCTTTAAATAGTCATTTCTAAATCCATGAACTTTTAATAAATTGTATGGTTATAAAAAGATTTGGAATTATCAATCCTTTTTCTTTGGGACTAACCTCTAATTATATTGTTTTCTGAATCAGTTTTGTGAAACTTCATTCCCTGTAGTTCCAGACTTTTCCACCATCAAAATTATCACTGTTCTAACGGTAGCTGCTTGCCCTCCACCTCCCGCCACGAAGTGAAGAAATGCCTGTTTGGGAATTTGCAGAAGTCATAAGCTTTTGTTTGGGATATGAATTCCTTTAGTGGCTGTAGAGTAGTTATTTCAGTTCCTAGAGAGTCAAAGGAAGCCTAAGAAAATAAATATGATGGTTTAAATTATCCTGAAAACTGCCTTTATAATATTTTAACTGTAAGAGGTGAATGTTTCATGCTGCCTGCCTTTTCAGTTTAAGAGCTCTGTAGGTTTCACTAAAATTGAGCAATCTGCTTGACTTAGGTGTGGTATTTAGTTATTCTTCTATAACTTAATAAACTGCCGTGAACACTCTATCTGCAAAGTACCAGGTATAACTAGATTTGCTCACTTAATCACTGATTTTGGGAAGATTACAAATGCAGCAGAAATAGATATATGATTATCAACATGTATTGTATCAGCTGGATTTTTATATTTTTTCTGGTGTTTGGAACAACTTTCAAATGAAGTGTTTTAAAAAATCAGCAGCACAAGATATGTTTGGTGGTTTCCTAACAGCATCTTTTTACAGTTCTTTCTCTTTAGTATGCAAGGCCAGCTAGTGCCATCTGTCACATGTTTGTGATATATAGGCCACGGAACAAGGGAATCATGCTCTTAGAATGGAAAAATGAAGAAACCTCCCTGATAGAAACATTAAAACCATTTTCCTACTACAGTCAAAGCTGATTCAGGTCACTGTAAATTCCCTTCCTTTTAAAGGTGTGAAATCAAATAGTAAACTAACTGAAATTGCAATCTGTAAACCTGTTGTCACTGTGTTCTCTGTTGGAAGTGCCACAGACACTCTACTGAAGCCACCTTCCTAGAGCTAAAAATTCCATTCCTTTCAGAATGTGAAATCCTGTGTTTCAGGTAGTGCTGTGTCCAAGTTTGATGTTCGCTGATAACCTTTCTGTTAGTCAGTGTATAGTCAGTGTTTATTTAAATGGTGTTGTTTAGTGATATGCATATGGATGTGCAACTGTTTTCTTTTGAGGAAAAACAAAAGAACAGGTGGAGCAGGTTTTATATCTCCCCTCTTGTGATATAATCAAATGCTTTGAGAGGCAGATAAGTGGATGTTATTCTGATCTGCTATTATTTTTTTTTTTTTTTGGTTGGCTTTGCAGCTATCACAAGTTAAATATCAGTAACACTAAAATATTACTGTTATCACCTTTTTTTTCACTACAACTAATGGAATGCTGTGAAAGGTATTACAATGTAATTGTAATTGTTTGATGATTCTGTTTAACTCATCTTCCTTACACTCAATAGTACTGAACTGGTTTTCCCTATACACATTTTTCTCTTAAAAAAAAATTGACATTCTGCAAATTTGGACTTAAATTATGTTTTAAACACAATTTGTATCATAGGAAGCAAAACATGTAAGGCTCTGTATTAGGACAAACATTTGCTAACTTATGCAGGGCTGTGTCATATCATGCTTGGAAACAGCAACCATCCTAAAGAGCCCTGGCAGATGATCTCACTGGTTCTGTAATGAAAAGATTCATCTGGGCAGCAGTTCAGCTAGCTGAGCCTATGAACAGGAAGAAGAGACAGGAAAGAAGTGAAGGTCTACATGGTTTGCATATACCAAACAAGTAGGATGGCTACTCCAGTCACATACAGTCATTTGTTGGAGATGTATACTGCGTTTTTGGAGGCGTTCACTGGTAAGATGACTTCTAACTAGGCTAATGAGAGTTCTCTCTAGCAGCACTCCATGAGTTCCTGCACCTGGATTCTGCCTATGTTTAGAATAATGAAGTTATTTCTGCAAGGAAGATCTAACCTTGGTTCATGTGTCTTATTCATGTATCACAATTTGACAGGAGAAGAGAGACTGCAATGTCATTGATGCAGTTTACTTAAGGAGAACATTTCTATTCCACTGGAATGGTCGAGTCACATATAAATTGCAACAAGGCATATTAAAGATTAGATGCAGAACATAGAATTTTACATCCTGTTTGATTTGTAGATGCATCAAATCTAACAAAAAATAACACTCCCAAGAATATGACCTTTACAAGGTTATCCAGTGCTGAAAAGTCACATTTGTTACCTACTCACCTGTATTATGTAGCCTAGTTTACGTATTATGTTTGAAGCAACACCAATAAGAACCTACTTAAGTAAAATTTAGGATTTGGGAAGTACCTGCAAAGACATATTCCTCATTTTATGTAATAGTTGAATAGGGAAATTCATTGCAGCACATGGGTATACCAGCAGAATGATCTTACATAAAGAATTTATAAGTCTTCATCTGTGCAAATACAGTCTCCTAGTTTTAGGCAGACATCTGTATTATTTAGTGCAGTGTTAAGCCGTTCTCTTTCCTGATTGACTAGAGTCTTAGATTGGCTATAATCACTGCATGCCTGTGTGTTTTGGACTCAAAGATTTCATGATTATTTAAATTCGTATGGTGGATCCTTTCCTGTTCCAAGAAAGTAACAGGATTCATAGGGCAGAGATGTGGTTGGTGCTACTACTGCTTCTCTTCTGTTAGGTTGTGGATTTTCTCCTGCTTTTAGAGGTGCTCCATAAAATCTCCCCTCAACTGTCCCATGCCCAAGAAGGACGCAACAATCAAACTTTTAGACAATGATGATTTAGGCTTCTTGTCTACAGACCTGTAGAAACCTTATACATCACAAACTACAATCAATGGGATCTTATGTCACATCAGCTTTGGTTCAGAGTAGAATGAGAAAATCTGGCCCTTGCGAAATGTAACTTGCATAGTATGATGATCTCTTCTTTATATGATCCTAACAGTCTGACTTTAGTTTTTATCAAATTTTTTTTATGATTACATACAAAATTTATTCAAAAAATACAGAATTAGAAGTCTCTGTTTTTTTCCTAATGTGTTTTATTTCTACTTAAATAAAAATTACTTTTCGGTCTTTGTTGGTTTTATCCTTTGTCTACCGGTTAATCCTTTCCCTTTTTATCATTAATTTAATGACAGAATTTAATTGAGTATTCTGTATGCCAATTTTGTTGTCTTTCCACCTGAAATTTAGAAGTTTAGACTGTATTAATCTAAAATTCCTCATGGACTTTTGTTGACATTTTTCTTAGTAGTTTCATTTTTCTCTTCACAGTGAGAATGTTTCTGTTACCTTTACCTCACTGTTATTGTTACATACAGTTTTTTGTTCTTGCTTTGCAGGTAGCACATGATTATTAATAAATCCTTCTTTCTCTGCTGGTTGTATGTCTTCCTTCTGAAGTTTGCCTTTGCTTGTCTCCTCCCTCCCCTAACAATTCCTCTCTGTTTTATGGTACCATCTATCTTCTTTGCTCAATCTGTTTAAATGAATAATATCATGAATTTACACCAAGAAATTGTTCCCAGCTGGTTTCCAGGAGAGCCTGAGCACATCTTTTAAAAACTTGCATGTGGTTTGGTTTCTGCATAGCCTAAACAGGTCTTTGTTGCAAACATCCCCTTATATCTTGTCTGTCTTCTAAAAACACATTTATGAAACTGTTTCTACATGCTTGAGACAGCTTGAGGGGAGAGGCTGCCATCTCAGTGTCTTGACAGCCTCTTAGGATCAGTCCCTCAGGGGGGAGGATGAGCATGGAGGCCAGCATTGCTGGTTTACAAAGTAATAGAGATTATTGTGCATTTTAGATATGAACATGAGCTAATCAAAGTTCCCTGTAATTGAAAAAAACCAAACAAAACCCCTCCACATAAACAAAAAAACCCACAATCCCCCAAAACTAGTGAAGCAGTCCTACCCCGATGGTAGCATTTACATATGTTTCTCATCTTTCTAAATTGTCTCTGCCAGCTAAAAAAAAAAAAAGAAAGGTTTTCGTTAGGAATTGTACTATGGTAATCTTACTGCTTTTTTAATACTTTGATAGCTTTGGTATTTTATTTTTCCTCTTGTATTGGGGTTTTGGGGTTTTTTAGCTTGGAAACAGACATAATTGCCTGAATTTACTTGCATTCAGAGAATATAGGCACAGTTTACCAGCAATAATGTGCTATTTAACATCTGTAATATCTTAGTGTCATGCTTCATATTGGAGAAGTTATATTATAAATTCAGCAAGAGAAATGTGAGGCAGAACTATAAATACTGAAAAACTAGTCCCACAGTAATACTTAGTACTCTGGTTGGCTAAGCCAATGAAAACCTTTGCAATATAAGGCTTTTATCACTCGCTCAGGCTTAAGTGAACAGATAAGTGAATAAAATGATTTTATGGGCAGCATGAGAATTGCGTGTCACAGGACAAACTAGTGTGGTCTTTTAATTTCTGTTAATTACAACTAAATGTCTGCACTGCATTTCTATATCAACCAAATAAAAAAAAGAAAAAATCCCTAGCAAGTACGTAGATCGTTCCAAAGCAATATTATCACACTTTTCACAAAAACCTGCTGCACAGAGACATGATCGTTCAACAAATTGCCTTATTGCTTGCTGATTTATTTTATTTTATAATCCTTGAATTTGCCAAAACACAATGAAAATACAGAGTGGGAAATCTGCAACGTTGATCTCACCCACTGAGGATGTTTTCACTCACCTCTGACTTGTCTCTGCTGGGATAGTCTACTCACTACTCAGTTTCAACCTGTTCATTCAGAAGTTAGCATTGATGGCTTCCATCAGTACCTTCTGCCAGAAGAAGAAAGTGTTTTCTCTAGAGATATTTTAATATTCAATTTGTTGGATAGAATCCAGTTTCAGATTGATGAATTAGGGAATCTCCTTAATATGGAATAATTAATGAGCCAGCAGCGAAGACCTAAAAATTGAAAGATCAGCTTGATTTAAATCACAAATTGAAAACAGTGATGTTTATGTTTTTAGCATTTGTGAACACAGTGTTGTGAGGAAAAGCAGATCCAGAATCTGTGGACCATCTGCCAGATTAATACAGTATGAAAAATATGGTTTAGATTATTCTATATTAAAAAAATTCAAGATACTTTTTACAATTATTTTATGTTCAGCTTATTCTACTCAGCAACCTAGGTTAATGTGAAGATTGCATGATCAACATGAATTTTTTTAAATCAGGTTTATCTTCATAATCTTAATTGTCTGACTTTCAGTGGAAATGTTACATGACCTTAAATATATAATTATTTAATACTAATGAGACTCCTGTGTTTAGTGACTAGATATTCAAGATTTCTTTTTGTTCAACTTATTTAGAGTAGCTTTAGCCGTCACCTAATATGTATTTTTCCAATCCTGTCAGGAGTACAAAATTTATCTTTATGATTTTGTCTCCTTTCTTGGCTTCTTACCTAACTCTTTCCTTCCATTACAGCCTACACAAGTGTAAGCCCTTGTGTTTTTCCTTTGTCCTTACCCATCTTGCCCATTGGCTCAAGTTCATCACCCCTTCTGCCATTCCCTTCTACCTCCCTGGTTGCTCTTAAGCTCTGTCTGCAGCATTTGAGAATTTACTGAAGCACAGATGGCAATTAATCTCCCTGAGTTCATCCACAAAGAATCACATTTTATTTTAAAGAAAGGCAATCTGCATTTTACAAGGTCTATCTTTTATTATCTGTCATAAATTAATTGGAAAATAAAAGTTTATGTGAACTGTATTATATGCTTCAGAATAATTTGATAGCAATCCTATCTTCAAAACTATATATACATATATATATAACTACTGTTGTAATATGTTTTCCTTCAATACAGTAGACACTAAATGTGGTTATATTGCAATACAATTCTATCTGGTTTTTAAAGAGGTAATTAAGTGATCGTCTCATAATTTTTGTCTATATTTTTACATTTTGCTATATACAAGGTCCTTTTGCCTTGGGATAAGTCTGGCTATTTCATTTTATGTAGTCTGATCAGTAGAGATTTTACTACTTCTCTCTGTAATGTGTGTATGAGGAAGAAATTGATTTCTATATTTGGCTAGTGTATAGCTATATATATTTTTTCCTTGGGGAAGGGAGGCTGAAGTGAAAGTTATTCCTGTAGATGCACATAAGGCTAAGGAAAAAGCAGAGATCTCTTAGTACAATTTTTGACACAAGCAGCTCAGTGGGAGACTCAGCGCAGATGGTTTAAAGGGCTGTTGTAAGGACTGAAATAGTCTCTGGACTTCCTGAAAGTTTCAATTTCTTTAGGGCAATGATGACTTGTAACTGAGCACATAGGGGTCTGTGAGGAGCTGCTGCTAGCAGAACTCCCATACTTCAACCACTGGTGAAGATCACAACTTTTTAAGATATATAACATAGGAAGGGTTTTATGGAATAGTCACAAAGTTGCTATTTGTTTTTGTGATTTTTTTTTTATCAGTAATGACAAGAAGTTATTAAAATAGAGTTTTTCTGTTAAAAAGAAAGTGTTACATTGGCTGAATTACTATAAAATTAGGAAAATGGGATTTTTGCAATGTAATCAGGATTTATATATATTAAAATAAATGCCATCTACATTAGCATATACTGATGATAGTGTTAAATTTTTTTCACCATTTTTTCACCAAATAGTTCATGTATCTAAATTTACCCTAGTTTTCACTTGAGTATAAAAGAAAAATTATGTAGAAAAAATAACTGGAAGGGATTTTTTTTTTGGAATGTTAGGGAAAAACGTATCCTGTCATTCCAAGAAACATTCATTTATAGTACTTCTCCCACCCCCAGTCAGGTCAGAAGTTTAATTGCATTGTTATGTGACTAATGAAAGCTTCAGATACATCCAATAAAGTTGTAGATACAGTCATATGTCTGAAGTATCAACTATAGACAAGAACCTGACTTTGAATCTTTTGAAAACCATTCAAAATCAAAGATATTGTAATGAGATTTTGAGCTTTGTTATTGTATTGTACACATAAAATGAGTATTGAGAGTTGTCTTTTGGTGATGATGAAACGTGTGCTCCTAAGGAAATGTTATCATTAAATATTGCCTTTCATAACAATAAAAGTATTAATCTTAGTCTTGAGAAATATCCAGTGTGGGTAGTGGTTTGGTGCTTATCAAAATTAATCTGGCAGATTCTCATGGCCTCTGCCTTGTTTTTTGTCTTACGTTGTTTTGAGTTATTGCTGTATTGACCTGGACAATATGACTGAAACTTAGTCATATCTTAAATCTGCACATTGCCATTTTCTAAATAGTTGCACAACTCTTTCCATGTCATGTTGATAAACTGGAAATTTACTGTGGCTAGCTTTTAGACAAGTTCAAGTAAGAAGCTTTGAAACCTGCTGATCCAAGGCAGTGATCATTAGCCATGTTTCCAAGTTTAGACAAAATATTTAGGGCAGAGAGGTACTGCCATAAATCTTTTCAAAAACTCTGTTAATGAGAGAACATTTAGGAGGCAGAGTCTCCTTGAGCCAGTGTTTGGTTTCTAGGCAATGCTGGAAGGAACAACCACACAACCCAGGTAATATTGTCTGTAATGGATTGAGCCTTCTAGGGCTCTACATGTTACACTGCAAGCCATCCTTCCATTTCTTCAGCTCTAGGTCTGTGAAATGATGTTTTAAAGGCTCATTATAGAAGAATGCCAGATGATCTAACATTATTATTTTTGTGATAATGTGATTCTGTTTTGAAGTTAGGGATGTCTCTTTATGAATTTATTATTCTGTTAGACAGTTTGTTCATTGGAGAATAGTTTTTACCTTTAATTAAATTAAATAGCCCAGTGTTTCTTATATCAATGCTATTTTATTTCAAAGTTCACTCCTGTTCTCAGCTTCAGCTGTCATTATGGCACATCAGCACTTAAGCTTACTCCAGTGTAGAAACTTTGAGGCTTGATGGGTCTGAATATCCCACCCTGAAATTTCAGAGTAAGCTTTAAATATTTATGCAGATAACTAATTTTTGCTGTTCCTATACAGGATTGACATCTTCAAGTATGTGATATATGGTGTAGCAGCTGCATTCTTTGTATATGGCATTTTGCTGATGGTGGAGGGATTCTTTACAACTGGTGCCATCAGGGATCTCTACGGGGATTTCAAAATCACTACTTGCGGCAGATGTGTCAGCGCCTGGGTAAGTGGTTAAGAAAGCTTTTGTATTTATGAAAATTTCAACATCTTTTGTATATTTTTAGTGCCTTGTGATGATAATTTTTTTTTGTTTCTTTAATATTTTGTGATGCTTCAGTTTAGTTGTTAAAAATTATAGCAAAGGAGAACAGAACACTACAAATGTTCTCTGTATTGGTTAAACACTAAGTTAGGAGAGATTAATTCCACTAGTTGAATGGAAAAGCTTATTAGCTCAGCAGCAAAGACTGTTCTGGACAAACCTAAAACTGTATAATGCCTCCAGCTCTACTGGACAGGATATTTTTCTTACTAATATTTTCAGTTATTTTAGGAATCTTTACTGTTCCTCTTTGAAACAAGCAGAGGCCTGTCATCAGGTTTTATTTTGTTTCTAAATGGTAATAAGGCTGGTTTTACTTCTATGTTCATCTCTGGTTTGGAGAGACCATTCGCTTATGACCTTGGAAATGTTAGATTCAAAAAATTATAATTTGCACTGAGAATTAAATGCAAATTTATCATACTAAAATTGCTGACTGTTTGACCTGGGGTTATTTTAACATCTCTGTTCAATAGCAGGTAAGTAACTAACTAACTAACTTTTTTGGTATTTGACTCTTCTGCATCTAAGGCAAGAGGTCTGTGCTTTTGGTAGCTGTTGAAGTTGGATATTTCTGCAAATACCATCAGTATCAACAAATCATATTTGTGATGAAAAGTAAATGATTAAACACAGTCAAGTAGATCTTGGTGTTATGGTAAATTTCATTTTTTGCTTTATTAACAGCAAATAATATATAAAATAGGAGCAAGGGTTGGGTTTCCCATTGAACTACAACTGTCAATATTTATTAAACTAGAATACAGTCTAAGAACAAATATAAGCAGTAGATACTTCCAGTCACACAGAGACTATCAGACTAGGATTTTGGATGTCGTCACATTTAAGGGTAAACTGAACACAGATGATATACACATTGTAAATTGGGGAATACAGCATGTATGCCATCCCTACACAGATGCAACACTCTCCACAATAATCCAGTGTTTTCATCTTTTTTTCAGTTGTTCCTGTCAAGTGCCATTGTGTGATTTTGGTACTTTGACCAAGATTGTTTTGAAACCTTTAAATGAATACATAAATAAAAACTGAAAACATTTAAAATTAAGAGCAGTTATTGCTTATGCCAATACTGCTTTCATCTCCTGGAAAGAAATCTCTAATCTATATTCACTGAGAACCTACTAAGCTAGTTCAAATTTTGTACAGAGCAGCAAAATTTTCAGAACATTATTTTTCTTCACAGCTCCCATGAATGTTTGTCCTCAATACTGCAGCAGAGAAGTGCTGCATCCTCTCACAGTTTTGATGCCATTGCAGTATTAACTGTGATTCTGTAGTATGTGCCTAGAAGAAACAAACAGTTAAGCAACTATTATATGGTTAATAATACTACTGTTATTAGTGATTTTTTAAATTAATTCCATCAGCATTTTACTTTCCTAGTCAATAATTTGCAATGCTTGTGTTTTACTTTAAGAAGCCTTGGGTTGATTGTGTGGGTAAGATTAAGGCTGTATACTGTTTATGATTGCAATTAAAATAGTCCATCAGTTATTTTGAGTTAAATACATTCTTGTCATTCATGCTATTGAAAGGGGTTGGCAGATACTAGAAGTTGCAAGAAAGTTTCCTTATGTATCATTTTGAAGTAGTAATTTTGTAATTATTAAAATCTAAGCTGTCAAAGACTAAACAGTTGGTTTCTTTTAGCGATACCTTAAAACTAATAGACATGTACACACAGGATATTTTTTCTTTTGAAGAACTAAAATTATAAAAATGGCTACATGTCAAAAACACATTTGTAAAAAAATCCAGCTGTATAATTTCACATCTAATTTGTTGATGTCTTTCTCAATAGCAATTTAGCATATTAAAGTCTGAAAATTAAATCCTGCAGCTTTACCGTTGCTACTAGTTCCTTCTCATTTATATTTTGCACAAACAAATTCTTTATGTCTCTGACTAAACCTACTATGAAGATGGAGACAAAAAATCAATAAAAAGATTTGAAGGAGGAAAAGTTTATTTTAACTTTGTATGATAAACCATATTTCTATATATGGAAATAAAAAAGTAGCATCTTTTTCTCCTTCTTAGAAATACATACTTTGAAAAACAGGCTTTTAAGAACTCCAATAGCCAATATTTGTAGGAACTTTTCATGTGCTCTTCCTGACCTGCCTTCTTAGCTGTAAATAGCTCACTTTCTAGGTCTGCATGGGGAAAAAGAATTTTTTTTTGCCTGAAGTAATGCAAAAAGAAATAGTTCAACCTAACCTTTCCAGTAAGTGTATAGTTGATTAATCAGCCAATCTGAGCATTCAGAGGCTTAGCATCCAAGTCATGCCAGTGCTGCCATGGAGTATAACATCTTATATCCAAGACAGTGCCTGTGAAAGTGACAGTGAAAAGTCTCATTGGCAACATTTGCAGAATTAATTTACTGTGAAAAGTAAAACAAAAGCAATAAAACAATGCTAGTCTCATTTGAGGAGGGATGGCTTTGGTTTTAGTCTTCATTTTTCAATGCCAAAATGGGCTTTTAGAGTATTAAATAGTTATATATAACTGTACTGCAACATGATTAGTGAAGAATGGGAGGCAGGCCTGAAGCCAACTATAACACTCTTCACATGTTTGCAATTTAATACCCTCCCTATTTTTGTTCGTCTAACTTAGTCACGGAAAGCCTCATTTACACCTTGCTTTAGAATATGTTTTAGGAGTCAAAATGAAAAATAAAAAAAAAAAATGAAGAAAGAAACACAATGAGGATTTCTTCCTAATTTTATGCTATGAAATGGGAAAGAAGGATTGGGGTTTTTTATTTCATCAGAAAACATTTTATAAAGACTTCATCCTGACAGTTGTATTTCTATTTCTTAGTATCTTTTTAAAAGAATCTGTGAAGGCTGTAGAGAAAGATGTTTTATATTTTAAATTGCACTGACTTATATTTCTTCGGTATCTTTAGTGTTTAGGAACTTTTTATTTTAATGAGTGGCAAGGATTTTTCTGCCTTTGAAAATAATTTTGGGTACCTGAATACCTATGTGTTATTTGACCCATAGCTCATGAGTGCTTAAAACATGAATGTCCAAAAATATTTCCAAATTTTATTTTGCAAGAAAAACCATGGAAGCTGCACAAATGCGCAAGTGCGTTGAAAAACCACCCATAAACTTGTCATTTCATCTTGTCCTTACCAGACCAGTTATTCTAGAGACAATGAAACTGCATCATATTGACATTTGATTCTTTATGTAGCAGCAGGAAGAGAGTTCAGTGCAGGCTCATCTGGCTCTCCCACCCAGAACAGATGCATTATTTCTGAATGCTAGAAATGAAGCTCTCATTTCTGAAAATTAGATACCACATCTGAATCATCTGGTGGAAAAATGCTGAGCTGACAGACAGGGAGGTCTTGCTTTTGATTGAATACTGCTCTATCTGAGGAATGCAGAATGCTTCATACCACCATGCTTCTTCATTTATGAGAAATAGAGGACCTTCTCTCCAAGACAGCAGATGTACTTATGGGTCTAGAATCCTTTAATCCAATCAAATAAGGAAAGTGTCTAAAAACCACTTGTCCCCATATACATTAAGTACTGTATGCCGTAAGTAGTTTGAGACAGTGACATGGGAAATTGGGAAGGTAAGATACATATGGTGCTCTGGCCTTTCAGACTGCTTAGATGAAAACCAGAAACATCAATTATTGCCAGAAATCATCCACCCAGAAGCCAATGGTGAAGTCGACTTCAGAAGGAATACCTTGTGACACAGATGTATTCCACCTAACTAGGAATGTCACTAAGGTTGTCAAGGGAAAGGCCTATGCTCCTTCAGTAGTTAAAGGAGAGAGAGGGTTAGACAGACATCCTCAGATGAGCTGAATTTTTCTGCTAGTGACTGTCCTATTTTCTGCAAAGAGAATAACACTCAAGTCTTTAAAGTTATGTCCTTTGTATTAAGCGCATAAATCAACCATCTACATTTAGTTGGATGTATCCTGCTTGGTCCCTTTAGTTGGAGTTTAGGTGGATCAGGATTTTTAGATGGGTTATCAACTATTTGGATACAAAATACCTGGAAAATTTACTAGTAGGACCAGCCTACATTGGCAGGGAGTAGTTCATGATTACACTGATTTTTCATATTTTATGTCTTTGAATTGAATAGTTGTATGGTCATAGTCTGCAGAGCCCATGAAGAAGTATTTAAGGAAGATATCTACTCCACATTTTTTAAAAAAACAATTTTAAAGCCAGATTATTCACCTGTAATTACATTTACATACAAAGCCAATAGCTTAGCTAGAGTATCAGACAGTGTTAGAAAAACACCACCAAAAAAAAAACAAAACAAGGAGGATAACTTTGAGAATGTAAAAATATTAGCATATGCATTTTGAGAAAAAGTAATTCCTATCTGGAAGATGGCAAAAGTCTGATTTTGTCAAGTAGCAGTAAAGATACAAAGATAAATTTCTGTAGGGCTTCAGAAGCCTGTTAGACTACAAAAATTACACTCTTGCCTGAAGGACATAAAAAATAAGTAATGCTAACAACTTTGAGCAACACAATGCTACAAAACCATCACCAATCTAAAGAAAATTCAGAAATAAAAGAGAAGAAAAATTAGACTATTTGGTTTTTCAGGAAGTACCTAAGAGACAAATTATATGATCTTCAGGGAAAATCTAGTCTTGCCTTAAGCTGTCTTCTTCAAACTGATATTTCATGGATTTTTTTGCAAAACAAGATTTCAAAAACTGAATCAATTTCTTAGAGAATCTTCTCTTTTTATTTCTGAGGAAACAGTGGAAATCTTCTCTCCTACTGCTACCAACAAATCAACAGTGTAAATCAGAAAGTAACCCAGCTTTTTATGTGCATCTAAATAGTTAGAAATCAATAGACATAATGCATGGAATATTTTAACCCTGAATTGCAAATTTAAAGGAAATTTTAGAAAAATGTATGCACAGATGAAAAAGCAGAAAGTAACTGTGAGAATTGCTCCTAGTTTGATAAAATCAGTTTCTCTTCCATCTAAACTATTTGTAGAAGGGAAATGTTTAAAAAACCCTAAACAAAACTGCACCATAAAATGGAATTTTAGTTTTCTGGGATTTAATAACTTTCGAGATTTTAACTATCAAAGGAATGTCACACTTTGGTAGTATTTAGTATATGGATGAAACCCAAGAAGACAATGAAAAGAAATTGAGATCAATATTGGCTTATTTTTTTTCTCTTGAAGCAGTTGACTTGAACACAAGCCAAAAAGAGTCAACCACATGACAGTAATATCATACCATGAAATCTACCCATGTTTCAACAAGACTCTTGGAGCTGTGCCTGGAAATATGTTAGAGAGAGAGGGATGAACATGTTTTGTAGAGACAATAATAAATGCCCAACAAGTGATTTTTAGCAATGAGAGTGATATTATCGACCAAGCAGAAAAGACTTTGTAAGTGTGTATTTTCTGTGATTTACAGTGCATTATAGTGGTAATATCAGAACACCAGTCTCTTCCAGCAACATCGTGTGTAAAATACAATAATTTGAAATACTTTTGCTTCATCTTTTACTTCTCTTGATGAATGAGGCAGGAATTTGGAGATGCTAGTTAGCGCAGAAATGAGAATTTTAGAGACCATTTTCTTGTAAGCTACTCAACAGTCTTTCTTAAACATATTTAGATGTTATATTGTGTGTGTAAGAAGAGAGTCTGTGTCTATGTCTAGTACCAAGACAGATTGGTTAGGACGGCAAAGGATGATTGCAACATTGATATATCAATGAGTTTAAAGACATCTGTATAATTTTTTCAGTGTCTGATTTATTTGGGTTTAAATAAATCATAGTATTGTTGGTTCAATTTAAATTAATCAGCAAAGGCTGTTTGAGCTTCTGTATTGTTCAAAAGTTTGCCAGAGGAATTCAGAAAGTTTACTACTTGCTCTCTTTCATATTTGCATAGGGGGAATTACACATTTAAGGTGATGTTGCGAAAAAACACTGGGAAGAAGTTGAAGTATTTATGTAGACATCATTCTTTAAAAAGGCAAAAAAATTACAAAAATCTGCTGTATTAATTCTGAACCTATCAAAAGTTAGAACTAAACACCTGCAGTGTAATAATACAGATGATGAACAGGAACAAAGTATCTAATCTTTATACTAATCTGTCATAAATGTTTATTGGTAAAAGGAGTCTGGACTGTAGATGTAAGGTACTAGTCCGAACCCTGCATTATAAAGAATTGAATGCAAATAAACCATAGGTCTGAGATAGGAACACATGTAGTACTTTAAATCTGACTTCCTGTAAACTGAAGAATACACTATCAGTGCACTCTATCAGTACAACGTGACCAAGACAAATTTCAGTATTTGAGAAAGTGTGTGGTAACTGCAATGAATAATTTTAAAAGAGTATGTAAATGTGTTTATGCAGAATGCTCACAGGGTAAGGAGACAGTAGCATTAACTTAGAGGAATTTCTTCTAGGAAAGAGCAAGACTGAGGCAGAAGGCTTGAAAACCAAGGTCCCATGAACTTGAAGCTGGACAAAGTGCTAAAGTTAAAATGTTATTGTTAGTATTGAAATCAAATATACGGGCAATTGAAAGTGAATGGGATGTTTGAGAGACAGGGCAATTCAGGAAGAAATTGGAAAGATCTTTCCATTCATCCTCTGAGCGGCCATCAAATAGTACACAGAGCCTTGCTCTGATATGCAGCTGGGGAAATGCACCCAGAACCACAACCACACAATGCACTGTGGAGGTCAGCTTCTTCCCGGTATTATGTAAGAGAAAGCCAAGCTAACCCTGGGCTCATCTTAGGTGATGTCCAGCACTGACAGGCTTTCATAATGAAGCACAATAGACTTTGGACAGGATGGAGGTGCGTGATCTCTTTAGATACAGTTTTGATCTCTGGCAAAAACTGTCAAAAGGAATTTCTGAGGCTGTGAAGAGATTTGGAAGGAACCTCTTAGATCATCTAGCTGGAAGTAAATATTTTGTGTGTGTGTGTGTGTGTGTGTGTGTGTGTGTGTGTGTGAGTGAGTATCGGATAATAAGTCTAGATGAAATATAAACACAACAATGTGTACATCTTTTTACAAGAGCTCATGTCAGGGAGTTCATATAAAATAAATATATGATTAGATTGAAAGTGTAAAAGTAAGTACTAAGTGGTTTGGAACAAAGATAAAATTACATGACAACATGAGTTTTCTGGAATTAAATTTTGTTTAGGTACTTCTTAATATGCTGTTATGTTTCTGTATTGTTTTTCTTGTAAGCAGTAGTGTTCTCATAAAATAAAATGAATGAAGTTTAATTTCTTTCCATTTCAATCCACGTCTCTCTGTAGTAACAGAACATTCTAGATACAATTTCACTGTCTCTGTCCCTAGGGTCACTGAAGCCATCATACAATGTTTCTTCAGGGGTATTAAAATATTTATAACAAAACTAAAACAAGAACAGTGTTTGAAATTTAATGAATGTGCTTTTCGTGGGACCAGTACCCATAAATTAGAAAGAAGGAAGGAAGGAAGGAAAAAATAAAGCAGTAACTGAAATCTTGATCTTATTAAAATAGATAGGATTTGTGTAATGTTTTCTGTGGAAACAGGATTTAAACCAGCTATAACCACCATGAAAGCTGTTGTACTGTATACGTACCATTTCAGAATACACTTTGAAATATCTGCTTCCTTACACCGGTCTGTTTTTGTCAAAAGAAACCTTTCCAGAAGGTTCATGCTTCGCCTACGTTGATAATTCATAACTGAGGGAAGCCATTACTGGCACTGAAAGGTTTACATAATCTGGCAAGAGGCTTTTACTAGCCTTGGAGTTGATACAAGAAAATAACTACAGAGGTTAAAGATTTGTTTGTTCAAATAATTATTCTCTTAAGCTATTTTTTGTCAATGTGAACTGAGTATCAAATAGTGAACTTTTATCTTTCTGGTTTAGAAGATGAATTTCACTATCACTTCCAGTTTGTTTTGGGCTTTCTTAGAGTGAAAATCAAACTGATCAGAGAAAGTAATTTTCACTGTAAACACAATAGATAGCATACTAAAGAACAAACTGTGATACCTCTTTAAGATGCTGTTTCAGAAATCTTCAGCTTGTCACATAGCAGAATGTTACTTCAAAGGAGAAAGATTCCTTTGAATCTCAGGAGATTGAGTTCTGAATTTAATTCCTGCACTGAACAGGCTCCTTAAGCATTCCTTGTAAGTTCTCTAGAGCAAAGACAGAAGATTGTAATAGCAGAGAAAATTATCTAAAAAAAGACTTTAGTCTTTCCTGTGTTTTTTTTTTGGCTTTTTTGATTTTTTTTTTTTAAATAATTCACAATTTCATTCAATTATAACAGGAATTTTTAAGCTAAAACCTCCTATTGCTAGAAACTAATAATTTGTTGTGCAAAATTAACCTTTTTTTACTGTCCTTGCAGCAGAAAGTGTGTATATATATATATATATATA
>VXAY01007657.1:1463647-1581765 GCA_013399855.1 Oxyruncus cristatus
TTTTTTACTGCCCAGATCACATTTCTGTGGTTGGCCTTACTGATATCAATGGTTGCAGTTTCCAAGCATAACTCACATCTACCAAGTGTTTTAACTTGAGGTTTTGTATTTTAATTACTCAAAACAAAGGAAGTTTCTGTATTTTTTCCCCTCTGTCTTCTTGGTGTTATGCCATGAAATTCAACATGCAATTGGCCACTGGTTCTTCAGTTGGAAGTGACTGAAAGAGGGAAACTGAAGTTCTTCCTTTTCTAAAATATGTTTTTAAAATGAAATCATCACTTGAGCCACTTTTTTTCTGAGATAATCAATCAGATTCTCTTTTTTATAAAGAATCCCTTCCATAAACAAGCAGGCAATTCTCTCTGAGAAGGCAGCTTTTGTGACTCACAGCAGCTATCATCTGACAGTTTTCTCCTGCTAGTATTTTATGCCCAAGGCAGATTTTTTTGAGGCTCTGTTGTTTTCCCCACTTTGCTATACCAATGCTTTGTATTATCTCAGCAGGCTTCCTAAGTAAGCAAAGCTACAGGGAATTTTATCCTTGCTATGGAGCAGAAAGTAAAAAGATATTAAATAGGAATTTTAATTCTCATAGTAAGGCTGATCTTTTTCCTCCATTTGGTGATAATTATACAATAGGAGGATTCTCAAATCTGTGTGGAGCCCTGTCATAAAAACACTTATTACATTTCAGTAGTGTGACTAATATGAAAGATTTAGGACTTCATTAAATTATTATGGATGTGGTACACTGAGAGATACACTAAATTTATTAAATATTGCTTATTTCACAAATTCTAGAAGTAAGGCTTCAGACTTACTTGGTTTTGACAAACTCATACATATAAGCTAGGATGCTGGTTTTACTTTTAAAATACTTCTAGAATATAGGCAAATGAGAATTTAAAGTCTGTACTGAGACAGTCTTCTTTCTTATTTCTTACTCCTGCCTTAGAAAATAATGAGTGCAACTCTTTAGCTTGTTAATGAATTGAGATGTAGCACTTTAGTTGAAAATTCATAGCCCTGAAGAGAACCTATATTTCTAAGTAATTTTCCAAGTACTTATTTGTAAATGAGTGCCTGAGGGTAAACCAGATGATGTTTCATTAGCTTTAACACTGTAATATGGAGAGAAAAAAGAAAAGGAAACTGTAAAAGAACAATAAAAAAACAAACAAACAAACAAAGACAAAGAGCATGTACAGAACAGTATTTATTTGTGTTGACTATTTTCTCCATAATAGAGGAAATAGAATTTCCATTATATCAAGCAATTAAGGCACAAAAAAGTCTACTGTAACATACTGTATATTTATTATAGACTTTGCTATCACTTTATTTAATCAATTGTTTTCTAGTAAGGACAGAAACTGACAAAACCACTCAGAAATGCATTTGTTACTTCTCTGTGGTTCCTTTTTATGCAATGGAGTATCCGTTAAAGTTCTGACATACCTCTGGTTTTGTTTTTCCCTTTTCTACTGCAGTTTATTATGCTGACATACATCTTTATGTTGGCCTGGCTTGGCGTTACAGCTTTCACTTCTCTGCCTGTTTACATGTATTTCAACCTGTGGACCATTTGCCGAAATGCCACTGTAGTGGATGGAGCCAATCTCTGCTTGGATCTTCGCCAGTATGGTACGTGAATGAAGAGCACTGAATATAAAGCAAGATTTCACAAAGTTGTTAAGCATCTCTTTCTATCCTTTTACCCACTAGTCAAGGCAGTGTATGAGAAATGAACTGCATTTCCAGACTTGATAAAATTGAGTCAGCCTTGTCCATCTTCCCAGAGTACTGAAAATTTGGCTTGGGGCTTCTGTTCAGTCTCTTCTTTTGAAATTGATGGAACTTGCCTAAAATGCTTAATTAGTCATTTATCTGGAGAATGATTCTTAAATCTTGTGGTAGGACACTGACTTGGAGATGTGAGATCCTTGGGTATTATCTGTCTCTGCAGAGGTGAATTGGGACAGGTCAAGATTCACTTCTTTTCAAAAATTTTGATGAGGAGTGACAATACAAATTGTAAGAGTCTAAGAGGCTGGTGGAGTAAGAGACAGAGAGAGAGAGAATGAGAGAGAGAGAGTGGGGCGAAAACCCGAATGGTGGAGATTAGAACAGTGTGGGGAATATACACATACATGTGTTTTTAAGGCATGGGAAATTAGGATAAAAAAGGATTCAGAATCTTAAAAAGTCTGAGAATTCTTGTGTGGGTAATGGTGATTCAATTCCTCTCTTCCACAACACTGAGTGAATTCTAGATGTCCTGGCCTCTCTGGTTTCTCAACCCACAGAGCTTTGGGTAATCTTACTATCATGAGACAGTTCCTTGTCTTTATTTCATTGCCTTGGTCTAACATAAAATCACAGTAGATTTGGTGAGTTGAGAAAGCCATTATCTGTATGGATCCCATCAAGAGTATTATTTTTTCTGTGACTTTTTATTTCGTTAATATTCATGCCTACTTTTTAATTAATTTTACTTAAAATGTGTATAGAACACTAACATATAAAGTGGTTATTCTGTGAATGTACCAGTTTCCTGTAGATTCAGTGCAAACCCCACTGATTATTAATAGGAAAGAACAGCATATTTTTCATGATAATTGAGTTAATACAGTTTTCTTCAAACTAGTCTTTATTATCTGGACATTAGCTAAAGGATGCAAGGTATCAGATTCTACTTATTCTTGCTGATAGAAAACTATCATTACAATAAAGTATATATTTGGGTAATGCTATTTTATAACTTGTGAAAGAAGCTTTGTACCTGATGAACATGTTTGAAAAAAATGAACAGCAAATTTATCCACATGAGGGCAGAGAATGTGAACATGGTAAGTGTATATACTGATCAAAATGAAGAATTAAGTTATTTTCAAAAATGCCTGAAAAATTATTACTCATATATTTGTTACTAGGGCTTCTACTAAATAGGTGACGTGTTAGCTCTGTGTCTGAAATTATCATAGAATCCTAGAATATTTTGTGGTGGAAGAGACCTTAAAGATCATCTAGTTCCAACCCCCAACCATGGGCAGGGACACCTTCCTCTAGATCAGGGTGCTCAGGACACCATCTGATTTGGCCTTCAAGACTTCCAGGATTAGGTCATCCACCACTTCGCAGGGAAACATGGTCCAGAGCCTCAACACCCTCACAATAAGGAATTTCTTCCCTACATCTAATCTAAACTCTACCCTCTTTCAGTTTAAGCCCTTACCCCTTTTTACTTTACCCCACATGGCATTGTTCTCCATCTCTCTTGTTGGCCCCTTTTAGTTACTGCAAGGCTGCTCTAAGGTCTCCTCAGAGCCTTCTTTTCTCCAGGCTGTACAATCCCAAATGTCTCAGCCTGTTTTCACAGGAGAGTTGCTCCATCCCCCTGATTGTCAACAAAAATCAGATTTTGAATGTCAAAATAAGTTCTGCAAAGAAGCCTAGAATTTGTGTTTCTTAGCTTTTCTCACATGAAGTAAGTTGATATATACTAGGAATACTAAATAATGTGGATATTTATTCTTCTTCAGGTATTGTAACTATTGGGGAGGAAAAGAAGGTTTGCACCTCATCAGAAAGTTTCATCAAGATGTGCGACTCTAACGAGGTGAATAAGTATGATAATATTTTTGGTAAATCCATAATATATGTTATAGTAGGAAGGAGCTGATATGTGTTTTCTTACTGTTAATATTCTAATTATTCCTATGGTGATGAGTAAAATCACAGTGAAAACTACAGTCTTTTACCAAATACCACATTTAGTCAGTGCAATTTCTCCAGCCATTTGTTTTCTAAATACTCTTATGGTTTGTTTGTTTGGGGGTTTCTAATAACTCCATTATCACGTATTTTGTTACTAAAGTGTTTTTGAAAGCTAACACACCTGCTGCACAATGAATAGTCAAATCACTGATTGAAGATCTTATGATTACAGTTCTGACAGGAAAGATTTCAAATGGATTTAGCCAAACTTTGTAGTGTTTTAGGGTGGTAAGGGTACGCTTTTCTTTGCAGTTTTTCCCTTGGGCAAATGCCACCTGTTTCAGTGCACCTGAGGTTTCTGGGTTTGATTTTAAATTGTAAAGGATGAAGGCAGGACAAAACAAAATTGCATCCACCTAAAACAAATAGAGGCTAAAATGTTGATCCCTCTGAAGTCAAAGGGTGCTTTGCTAAAAGTTTCACTGTGTTTTACTATGTTTGAACAAATCTTTGAGTGGAGGTGCACAATAAGCCCTTATACCTTTTGGCGTCTAATACAATGCAACTCTTCCAGTTGACTCCCTGTGGCTGCTGTGTAAAACAGGTCACTGAAATTAGAAACAAATGTAATTGGTTGATTTGGGGTGTGGTGAGGAAGGTGGTTAATTTGGACTGTGCAAATAACCTGCTTTATATTATATCACTGTGAACAAATTCGATCAGCAAATTTGGGGGTAAAGTAGACTGATATATGAGGATGGAAAGCTATAGTTAACAAAGGGAAAATGAAAATTTTTAGGCTGTCTATGCCACTGGAGAAACCACCACAAACATAAATCTGGTAAGATAGTATTGTAACAAAAAAGTAAGTGTTGTAGTGTATATTTTTAAATAGTTTTCTTAATATTTTACTATTTAAATCCTATGTTTTTAAGTAGAGTAATGCTTTTTTCCCAACATGAATATTGTAACAAAAACAAGCTACCTACATCACCATGTAGTGATGTACATGTTAATTTCTTGGAAATAGTATTCCTAGTCAGGCACCAGTAAGGTAATTATTTACACTACGTTATTCTGACTTTTGTTCAGTTTCTGTTTGGTGTACAACCATGAAAGTCCCTTTCTTTTTCTCCCCTTGCAGCTAAATATGACATTCCACTTGTTCATTGTGGCACTTGCTGGAGCTGGAGCAGCAGTCATTGCTATGGTAAGATACCCAACACTCTACTCCTAATCTGAATTGCTAATACATCCTGATTCTGGCTGAGGATCAGCTGTTCCATTTCCATACTATCACTGAATGCTATTACTAAAATATAATTCTGTAATTTAATACTCTTTATTATCTTTTTCTCTTTTTTTAATATATTAATGATTTCCCTTTGAAGTACAATATCATGATTAGTTTTTTAAATAAAAAAACCCACCTGTAAGTACATGCTAAGGATTTTTATTATTCTCTTGCTGTGTTCAGACAAGTGTTTGAATTCATGTGTCTGCCTCATGACCATAGTATTATACTTTTATGATCCGTGATGCTATTTTAGGAGCAGAATATTTTTGTCAGTTCTGTGAATATATGTGAATGTCTTAGTTTTTTTCTAAGTCTAATTTTTGTGCTTCTTTATAATGAAGATTACTTTAAATTTGATGACATTTTGTCAATGAGAATGTTCCACTGACAAAAAAGGGTAATTGCCCTGCTCTTCTGCCTTTTGTCTACTGTGTCTGCTTAAATATAAAGATATTTTTAGACTCGTGATTCTGTACCACTGTAGCTTTGTATTATGCACACTGGAATAGAAAATGAAAAATAATTGTTACGTGTTACTGATGCATTCATAAGAAAAGTGTTAGTGGTGGTGATTACTATGTACTACTTATGCTAGTAATTTTCTGTTGAATCTTAGGGCCATGATTTTTTAGTTTTCCTCAGAACTAACATTTATAAAAAGGGGCAGTCAGAGAATATTCAATGAACCAGTGTTCCTGTTGTATTATTGATTTTTTTTTGATCTTCTCTTCCTTTTTTTCCAGTATTACATGACACCCTGCCAACATAGCAAAGATAGCTAAATTAAAAATAGGTATTTTCAACATAATTTATGTTTCAAGACCATAAATAATAGTTGTATTAGTAGAATACATTTCATATTAATAATTTGATTTTCCAAACTGAGATTTGTCTCATTACTGCAAAAATGGTGATCACATGGCTATTATCATAATCTATCATTAGTGTCAGGAAAGTTTGTCCAAGAGATCATTAGTTTTCCATTACATTATTGTTTCGAGTTATATCAGAAGTAATTATTAAATGCTATTTTGTTCAGATAAAAATTCTGCATTTCAAAGAAGAGGTTTGAGTCAGAATAGACACCAAAAGATATTCAGTGAAAAGGAAAACATCGTCAGTGAAAGAAAATTAAGTAGGTACATTGAGCCATATAGTTTAAATACATGATACTTTCAATGAAGTTTTTAAAAAAACCCTTCAAAGCTCACCATATCAAAGATGCCATAGAAGTGTTACACGAAGCATAAATCCCCTAGGAAGTCACTTTGATGGGGCATATTTATTCACATATTTTTTAAGTGTTAACCATATCCAAGTGTGTTTTCTATTGGATTCTGTGACTGCACAGAGTGGCCACAATAGCACTGTTTCAACAACAACATAAATTAATGTTCTAAGTGCTACTAAGTTGTGTAGTGTCCCAATTCCTGTAAATGTAAGTTTTATTTAATTTTTGCAACTGTGTTATATATATTTCAATTTTGTAATTATATTTTTTGCTTTTAACCCATCATTGTGATCTGTTAGGTACCTGGTGAAGACTAGCACTTTTCACTCCTTGATGGTGGTAATTTCCAAAGCCAGTATACCAGGCCACATTTATAGGTTGAGTAGTATGCTTCACACTTGACACAGTAGCNCAAGGAAAAAGTAATTTTAAAGGAGAAAAAATACTTTTGGATCCTAATTATCTCATCCAGGAAGAAGAAAAAAATGTGGGTTTTTTTTCATCTAAGATCCACACTCAAATTAGTAGATGGAGGTAATGTATCATCAGTGGGCTAGGGCAAGAAACAAACTGTGCCGAAACCATTTAAGTCAGTGGAGAATGAATACCCTTCACTATATCTGCAGTTGCAAGAATAATCACAAATAGGCATTGATAATGTTTCTGTATATCCAGAACAGTAGCAGATCTCCAGGTTTGTGAAATTCAACAAGACTTAACAGAAAAATGAGATTAAAATACCAATCCTTTACAAATAAGAAAGCTTGTGAATTTAGTGCCCTCTTAAAACATTTCTTGCAAACAGTTACTTTAAATTAGAATAGTCCATCTGACTAAAGTGGTAAGTGTATTTTATTTATGGCCAGCCATTAATAGTAGTGTATCATCGATGAGACTGCTGAATAACTGAGTTGGTAAAATCTGCTCTCTGAAATGACATTTTAAGTCATGACATCAATATACTCCACTATATCCTCACTTCTGTATTTGTAAACATTTGCAGGTGCCAGATTATTTGATATCTCAAGATTTCTTGCACTCTTTAATGCCGGTATGATTCTATGAAAGTCACCAAAGAACCAGCTTGTTCATAAATGTTAAGAGCATCTCTCCCCTTAGCTTAAAAGTATATTTTAAAAAATATGTAGTCTTTTATTACAAATCCACCACAAAAATTGTTAAAAGTTGAAAAAAACATTTAGTCACAAGTCACAATTCCCCGTATCTACTATTTAACCTCTCTCTTGAGCTCAGGTTTGTATCTGAATGTTAATATTTAATCTGCAAAGAAGAATGCTGGTTTGGAGTTCAAGAGGAGAACAGTCATATGTGTTCAGGCTGACATATAGAAGACCTCATATTTTCTACATTAAATGTCAGAGAAACCTTTATTTTCTAGCAAAGGAAAATATCAAATAGTTTTGCTTTGAAAATTTATTATTATTAGACATCAGGCCAAGATGAATAAAAAAACCAAACCCCTGATAGAATTCTTTATGTTGTAAATGCTTTTTGTAATCTTGATCATGGAAAAAATAGCCAGGATTTTGAATCATATTTCATTTGTGCTATATATGATTCTGAAAACACTGTTCTTTCTTATGTCTGAATGGATAATAAATGGATACTGAAAAGATCACTGTAGTAATACTTATTAGTTTTGCTGTTGTGTCTGAGAGAAGACAGAAGTCGTTTAAATGTAAAATCTAGCATTCCAGAGAGTCAATTGTAAAGCCAGTATGCATCCCGCCTGTGATGTTTTCCTAAAACAACTACAGAAAAACTTAATTATGAGATGCACCATTTCTCTTTTCAAAAAGTGAGCAGTACTCTTTTGCCTGGACTTACACAGAAATTATGTCATGTAAGATGGAGATGCAGTCAATTCTCCTGAAACAGGAACAAGGGAAAAAAAGTGGTCTAGTCTCTCTCCCCAGTATAATGGTGCTCTTCTGCATGATAGTAGATGCATGCAAAACCAGGAGAAAAGTTATTTAGACTTGGGTCCTGTGGAGGTAATGACATGTCAGGACAAGTCATTATGGAAATACAAAACAAAACAAGAACCCTCATAGCCTAGCTGTAATTCTAGTTTGAGAAGGTTGAAGCCAACCTTCACCTTATGAGCGATATCTAAGGAGGAAGGTTCTGTATGTATAGAAAGACCCTGCACTGTCTTGCATATGTCCATAATTGACACATCCTGGGGCAGACTGTGGAAGCTGCCCAGCTTCAATTTAAATAAGCCTTGATGGGGACCCCACTGGCTTCAGCCTATTCAGGTCACAGATTGTGAAATGCAATTAGACAGTCACTTAGAGATGACCTCCTTAGTGTGGCAATGTTATCTAGGAACTTGGTGTGAAACAAAAAAACAAAGGTGGAGGGACTGCTGAGTGTATACAACATTATAAAACTTTGATATGTATTTGAGATTACATAGAATCAATCATAGAATCATAGAATCAGACAGGTTGGAAAGGCCCTCTGAGGTCATCAAGTCCAACCCTTGATCCAACCCCACTGTGGTTACTAGACTATGGCACTAAGTGCCACGTCCAGCCTCATCTTGAAAACCTCCAGGGATGGAGAATCCACCACTTCCCTGGGCAGCCCATTCCAATGGCTGATTACTCTCTCTGTAAAGAATTTCTTTCTGAAATTTCTTTCTGAAATTTCTTTTCTTACATGAGCTAAAGTAGTTGTTTCCAGGAAAGTCTTTCTAATTACAGTGAATGTGAACTCTAAGAGTTTTCAACAGTTTTTCTAGAAGCTTGGTTCAGTAACTTTAAAGGAAGGTATGGGCAAAGAATGGAAGTTTAATGAAGGTCAGACTGTGGCCAATACACCTTCAAAATGGTTTGTGTATTTTTTTAATAAAAAAAGAAAAATCCCAAGTGAAACTGCAAGACATTGGGCTTAAATTTGTATCTTACTGAGTCATTACCAAATATTTTGTGAGGATAAGAAATGTGCCTACATCATCCCATTTTCATCACACATTCTTCAGTTGCAAGGTTTTCTGGCAGATGTGTTTTAAAAGGTAGGGAATACGTGAGTACACTGCTCAATACCCCCCACTTTCAGGATTCTAATGTCTATAATCTGTTTGAGATTCAGATTGTATTTTTTATTTGAAATCTTGCCCTCAGAGGACCAGCACCTGTGTTTCCATTGGATGCAAATTGTAATTGTCTGATATGACAGAATTATTAGAATTACTCACCTGCTTCTTTTGATTTTTCTCAAGAGTTTTACTATGGAGGAAATTTAAGGTATTTTATTCAGCACAATGGGGATGCAGCATTAGGGTCTCTCATTTGATCTAGAAATGCCTGATCCAGAAACCACTCATGGTGAAAGCTTTTGGAGCAGCTGAGTTAGATAGAAAGTGTTTCTTCTTCCTGTGTGTTAAATTATGACCAGAAAGTGTCACAGAGTGACACATTACATGCTGCCATATCCCACACTTGTACTATCATCACAGGCTGTGCTGCTAATACTGTAGTTTCGATACTAAGAAACTCCTAAAGTTATGCAGAAGTACTCCCTGTACTCTTTTTCCAGGAGGACAGATTCTCTGAAAAATTTCTTTCCATTTTATGGGTCCTCAAGTCAGTCTGTATTCCTCAAATAAGGATTAACTTGGAGCTTGCCATAAAACATGAGGACAAACAAGATACTGAAAATATTTCATCTTTTGAAGGGTTTCAGAATGCTTTCCTTGATCTTAATTATCCAGATTTACAAATGCACTTTCACCTGCTCTAATTGGCAAAATTGCCAACAAACATTTGTGAAAAAAGCCAACATTGGCATTTCCAAAAGAAAAGAAACCTATTAAGATGGATCATTCATTTACTATGAATCTAAGATACTCACATCTACAACAGTACAGCATGAAGAGTTGAATTAATTGAATCCCAGTATAATTTCTTGATTTCTTTGGGAGGGGTGGAATCTTTTGGGTTTCAGGAAATTATCCACTGCCTCTGAGGCAGTTGATTAACATAAATTTAAGAGATTATCTCATCAGAAAGAGTCTGAAAGCCTGCTAGGGAAGGAATAACTGTCCAGAGGGTCCTAGTCTAAACCAGTTGAATACCATTATTGACCATTTTTATTTTCTGGAGGAATACCAAGTCAACAGTGCATCCAATTTTTTTATAGCTATATTTTGTCAAATTTTTCCTACCTGAATTTATTTTTCAGTTACTGACAATTTTTTCATGAATTAGCAGGTTAAATAAATACCTATAGTTGAAAGAAGTAAGTCATGGCTAAATGAAAAGACAATGCTAACTTTAAAAAAAATAAAAAGCAAACCTTTCTGTAATCGTATTAGGTACGTAACCATAAAACTACAGACGTGTCTACAGCATATTTCTATTTTAAGAACTATTTTAACAAATAGTGATTCAATGGGGAAAAGTCTCCAGTAAATAACCAGAAGGCATTTTCATATGTGGATTTGCAGACTATTTGAAATAGTAATGCAGGGATGATTTCTTGATTTTTCAGTTTTGAAAATTTTTTACAAGCCTTGCTGCCAGCTACTAGTCACGGTGACAGTAGCAGCTGCGAGATGAGTAATCTGAGGACTAATGAAGTTCCATCATGGTGCTGTAGTACTTCTTGACTTAAGAATGCCTAGTTGCAGCTGATGAGAACCCAGTCTCTGGCCTATAGCTTTCAAGTTTAAACATGCTCTATTCTGACTAGCTTTTTTGGTTCCTAACTCTGTGTTACCTCTCTTACAGGTCCATTATCTCATGGTCTTGTCTGCCAACTGGGCCTATGTGAAAGATGCTTGCAGAATGCAAAAATATGAGGATATTAAATCAAAGGAGGAACAAGAGCTTCATGATATTCATTCTACTCGCTCTAAAGAGCGGCTCAACGCTTACACATAAGAGAAACCTTGTTTTACTTCCTAACATGTGAATGCTTTGTTGTTTAACTAAAGGCCATCCAACCATTTAAAAAACAATTGAAAGTGCTTCTCACAAAAGATAGTTTGGGTGACTTACATATCACCTACATACAATTCTTGGTTGTCTAGCACTTGGTTTCTTAATTAGTTCTTACTTTGTGTGACCATTCTCTACCACAGAGCTCCTAAATAGCCTTTCCTGAATCCTTTTAAGCTAATTAGTTCTGATAGGTCAAGGATACTAAACTATTGTCAAATACAACTATGTGTTTGATTTTTTTAATCACTTTGTATGTGTTATGCATAACACCTTTTGCATTGTTTCTTATATGTTTTTGGAAAAAAAGTAGCTTTTTATACTTTTTAGTTTTGAGTTAAGTAACTACTTTAACTACAGGTATACTTCAAAGGGACCATTGTACATGATGTACAATATATAAAGAAAACATTCTGATGACTTTCCTTTATATTTGGAAAACCTGCCAGATGGACCCTGATCAACTTGAATGAAGGTCCTAAGAACGTTTTGAACACTCAAAGGTGCAATTTCTAAATTTGTAATAGTGGGTAAAAAAAAATGAAAAAAAAAAAAGGAAAAAAAGGAAAAAAAAAAGAAAAAAAAAAGAAAAAAGGGCTTCTTATCTTTGTTAACATTGTATTATTATTGATGTTTTTAAAGAATATTCTCTTGTTCCAAGTTCCATGGGTGATAATTCCTGTTTGTATTGTGAGCATGCAGTCCGTGGTGCTAACAATGCATGGCCACTTGCCTTTTGGAGGAATTCAATACCACGGCTACCTGTTAAAGAGTTATGGTATATAGACAACTGTTAATTAAGTGATATAGTTATTCATAGTTTTTTACAGAATGATCTCTCTTTAATTCAATGCTGGTTATGCTAAATTGGAGTTGTTCATGTGATGATGTAAGAAATTACTGCTTGGCTACATTTATGAAAGTAATATATCAAAAATACAGTGACCATAGGAGTCAGATGTCTTTTTACCTGCTTTAAAAATTTAAATGGATTGCACCTGTCTGAACTGTCAAAGATACATTAAAGGAGACTTCCGTAAATGTTATAGCTTGGCTTCTAGCTTTCCTACACATAATGGTTTACCTGTATTATGTTGAAGTAAGGTGAAAGACCACTACAGAGCTTATTATTTGAAAGTGTAGCAATATATTTGAACCTTTATTTTGATAGGAAAATGTTATCAGAAAGATAGATCATCTTAATTTGAAAGAATTACCTGTATCAAAAACAGAACAAAAAACCCTACTTAAGAACAGTCGGTATTATTGGACCAAATTTGGTGTTTTTTTTTTTTTTTTTTTTAATTTTGCCTATTTCTAATGCTACAAGAATGCTGTAAAGTGTCTTTTAAAGTGATGTAGCCTGACAAGACATTTTTGTCAGTGTTAAAAATCTTAGGTAGTTTTGTGCACTTATTGGACCATTGTGAATTCTCTCTCAGTGTAAGTGCATTTCTAATAAAACTTATTGAGTAAAACTCTTATTTGTACTATTACTAGTCATGCATCATCAGTAATTTTTAACAATTCTTGTAGTAAGTAGAGGGTAATACTATAGTTACTTGTGGCATGATAATGCATTAAGTAGTATTAGTTGGTTGAGGTTTTTTTTTTCTTTTTTGTTTTCTTTTGATTGTTTTGGGGGTTTTTTGGTTGTGTTTTTGATTTGGGCTTTTGGTTTTGGTTTGGTTTTTTTTACACTTAGGCTGTCCTATGGGGTCAACAGTTTTCTGATAATGTGCAGTACCGGTATTACAGTTCTGCAAAAAGTATTAGGAACCTCTTTTTGGATTCTATATTGTAGTGTTTCAGTTTTGTGTCTTAAAATGTTTGTGCTGATTTTTAAAACTATGTCTTTTAAACTCATGTAATGATGTTAATGCTTTTGGCTCTTCTCTGGTATTAGAGTTTGTATTTTCACAAAGAATGCTTTGTAGCAGGCATTACAATTAATCTGTTTTGTACATAAATGTGCCAACAGCTTGATGGTGGCGTTTTTGAAATGTAGAACAAAGTGCTTGCAAAAATGTAATAAACACACTTGTGTACTTTGTGTTCTTGTTAATTCTTTGTGTAGTTTTTCTTTGCCTATACTGAACAAATCATTGTAACCGGAAATGGAATCAGCTTGTTCCTTCTATTAACCTTGCTATTGTGCAGATTGCTTCAAATATGTCTCTTAATCAGCATTTAATGTCAGAACTTATATGTCCTAAGAATATTTTCTAAGGGCAGAATTTCATGGTCTAGGACAAACCAGGTAGAGAACAACTGGGAACAACATTACTGCAGTATCATTTGGAACAGCTCAACAGAAGCTGATCTGACATTGGTTTGAATGTTGCTGAGGATACTGACTCCAGGATTTTACAGTAGCTAATACTATGAAACCTTGATAACAATACAACGTTACTTATGTGCACGCAAAGTAATTTAAATGGTTAAAAGAAATCTATAGCTGTGCCAACTAACATGATATCACTAAGGGAAATTATTTAAAATACAGTTCCACAATGTGTTTATTCTTGGTAAACTAGCTGTTATATAGCTCTTTGTGTGCTCTCAATGAGAACATGTTCTATAATAGCTAACAATTTTTCAGGAGAAACACAAGCCAAGGGAGGAGAGGAGCTTCCCATAGCACAGCACATCAGTCATAACTGATTCACTTCAAAGTATGTGCATATTTGGTTTATTGCAGACTCTTCTCTGTTGACATCCTAAGCTGATTTTTCCTGAGGTAGGCTGCATGGATCTTGATTTCTGTAGAGTCTTCTGTGCTTAGTCTAAACCTCTGACTATTGTGCTTTTCAGAAACAAGAAAAACCATTGTAGATCAACCTGTTTGGTGCAGGTTTTTGCTGCACAAAAGGATGGAGTTAAATGAAAATTTCAGTTTAAGCTTCCAGCCTAGATACTCAATTTTACATTTTCTTCACAGTTTGCTATGCCCCATCAATAGTGCTCATAGCATGTTACAAAACAGATCCAAAAAGTTATTTCAGGTAGAAATCCTTCCCACTCATTTTCCCCCACTCACATCACCTCCTTTTTTTTGCACAAGCTTATTTTCTCCCTCAGCAGGATCATATCAGCATTTCTGCTTCCAGCACAAGCACATAAAACGTTCAATCAGCACGATTCATGCAATAGAGCAGTGCACTGCAAGCCTAGGGCTGAGTGTTTACGCCAGGGGTAGAGAGCAAGGGAATTTTTAAGCCAGCCTTATTCTTGAAGCCAATGTTACATGGTATAGTTAAAAGTGGGAGGCACTGAGATTATTTGTTATTTTGATATTTCTAAGTAGTTAATGATAGTATTTTTTTTTGTCCCAGGAGCTAAAGTGAGAGAATTTAAACTATAACTGGTAATATATCTATAAATTATTTTTAATAATATATGCCATTATTAATCTTAATTATAGTGCAATTATTTAAATTTTATTATGTTTTCATTGATTGTAAGGATTTACTGAACATTACCATGTTCAATAAATTTCACCTTCACTTGCTGTAGTAGATTTTAAGACAGAATATTTCTGTACTGTACTTCTATAATAATCAATGGCAACAGTTTATAGAGTCTTTTCCATCATCAAGATCCAAGGTACAATTCATTTTTCAATTATTCAGTTCTGGGTTACCACAAATATTAATGTAGCTAGTTTTCTGAAGAACACAGCTCAATTTATAAAACATAAAAGAGCAGACTATAATACATTTCATTCCAGCTGTTTATACAAGCTCTCTCTTTATTTTCATTGAGTTGTACAGAAACCCCACATATATATATATTGTTAAGCAGCAAGCCAATTTATATCTCTGGGTGATATGGCATTTCAGAACTGCCTTCATTTTAGAAGCAGATAGCAATTAAAAAGAACAAGTTCAAAGCACTTAGTATATGTAACAGCTCTTTCTGTCCCACATGAATTCTTCTAACTTGTATTTTATAAAAGGGAGGAACTCGAGTAGTTTTTGAATTTTGAGTTTTCAGGTGTAATTTCTTATTCTTTCAGGTACCTGCAGAGGATCCCAACACATCAGAGGGTTACTTCTGTGTTTAACAGTTGCTAGCAATGACAGTGACAGGTAAGTGATTCTGCTGGCACAGCAAGATAGTGATGACTAGTAGAGAAGTGGAGCATCTCCAGCTTGCAGTAGTCTAAACACATTCGCAGCTATTTGGAAGGAGAAATTTACCCTGTGAAAAGGGTTCTGCCCACAATGTGCAAGCTACTCTCTCCCTGTGTCAACTGGAGTCTAGTCAGATAAATGTGAGTCCCAGGGAAGATCATTCTAGTTGGTCTTTGAATTGGCATTGCTGAACTTCTCACAGCTGAAAGGGGCGGTTTGTGAGCAGGTGTATCTCCTTTAGGAGTTATTTAAAAAAAAAACAAAAAAAACCAAAAAAAACCCAAAAGCAAACAAACAGGAGACTTGCATGAATATCCTATGGTTCTGCATGTTGAGTTACTCAAGTCAGAAATGCTGTGTAAGTCAGAAAAGTGATAATAAGAGCTAGGTTTTCCAAAGGGTCTAGATATTTTTCTCCTCAGTTGTCAAGGAAAAGGATATTTATGTCTAAATCACTTTCTTGTGGTTAACAAAGAATATTTTGGTTTTTGAGACTGTAAATCCTGCATTTTTTTAAACAGCTTTATTCACATGTATTTCTTCTTAAGGTTAAATATTAATTTAAGAACAAATCTCATCAGGAAACAAATTTATCCTCTACAAATTAACGTTCCTGTTAAACATGCAAATTAATTCCTGGAATTTTATACTTCAGCTAGTTTAGTTTGGATATACAATCACACCCTTGCAACTTTGGTATATTTTTTTTTTTTGACTAATAAACTAAATCACATGGTTGGGCACAGAGGAAAGTTGTCAGGTTCATTAGCTGACTGGTTTGAACTGGCTAAGCAGATGTAAATCTTTCCCAAGAAGGCAGTGTTGAAAGCCTCATTCAATGCTATCTTCTGAAATATGAAACAATGTGTTAGGCAGGAATACCTCAGTAAGGTGTGCAGTTCATATCTGTATTCTCCTTTCATTGTTTGCTTCCTTCCTGTGGCATGCTGTTCCTTGTGCCATAATTTGAATTGAAACTGAAGCAACATAAAACTTCTGCTACTGAGAAGGGGAGATCTCATCAATGCCACAGAGTGGTGATGTACCATATGCTTGAAAAGAGAGATGAGGACAATGAAAAAGCGAGGCAGGGAAAAGGAAATGTAAGTTTTTCCTTTCCTAGTAAGCCCTAGCTGTAAGCTAATAAACTGGGCCTAAAACCTGTGCCTCAATTAAAGCATTATATACAGATATGCCTCACAGGACTAGGGCTTAGGGAGTAGTGAGAGTTTTTGACAAGGTACAAAGGGCAAATACTGTTTGGAACATACAGATTTTGAATGGTCCATAGCCATGTTTCTCCTTAAAGGAGCAGGTGGCTGAGGGAAACTTGTAGCTGCAAGTCACCTTTAATTGTCACAGCAGGACCAAGTCACTGGTCATCTGGCCATGTGCTCTCAGGATCTCTTCCCAGCATGAGTAACATGATGGCAGAGCAGAATGTGTCACATATGCAGCTGCATGGAACAATAGGATAGAGTTTGTGTCATTTTAAGCAGCTCATGGAATAATGTGGAAGAGAACTACCACTGCAGACATAACCCTGGTCCCACTCCAGCAAGGTTGTTTTTCACTAACAGAAGAGATCAAAGTCAGGATTTGAGGCTGAGCAGTCTGGAAAGTCTGGTGTTTGTATGTAAGACATATTAGGGGTTTTTGTAATGTAGTAGTTAAAGTTAAGCATGTGCATTTTCCATCTCTTATAATACACACACACACATAAAATATGTAGTCTGATAAAATACATTATTTTTAATAAAACTCTCTGCTACAGTAATATTAATGCCATCCTTAAAGGAAAAGAGCAAATTCAATGATTAGGTGACATTTTTTTCACACTAGAATTGGCATGAATTTTACTCTATCATATTCATCACATACTTGTGCGAATTATAAGATCATCTATGGAAATAATAGCAGCTTTGACTTTTCTTTATGAGCCTTTAGTCTGTTATTCTTTTTTTCCCCACAGCTCTTCCAAACATTCAGACAGAAATTTTAAGCACAATAACACTTAGGATTTCCCTCAGCATTTAACACATGGAAGTACATGCATGAGCAGATATTTTCCCCCGTCTTTCTTTAACAAGCTAAATACTGTTCTTTCTCTCACTGCACAGCCTCTGGAGTGTATCCACAGGTGCTGTGCCTTCATGTTCACTTTTTCCTGGTGTTTTCCTGGTATCTCCTTCACCCATACATCACTGCCCCAAGGCAAACCCCTGGTGGGCCTGGCTTCCACCTTCATCTCTGCAAGTTTACTTTGCTCCAGCTGCAAGCAACTGAGAATGGCATTAGGATTAATCTTACCTGACTTGGACCAAACACGATGCTGTACCCAAAGAAGTTATTCATCCCATCAGGAGGGGTGTTCATCTGGGGCAAAGCAACTGATAATTAAAAAACCAAATCTGCTAAGTTCACAAAGAAATGTTGAAAGTAATAATGTGAGTTCATACAATAATTTATGTGATATACTTAAATGAACTATAGGAGGTGTTAATCATTTTTCTGAAGAAAAAAAGTTTATTAAAAGAAGAGATTAAAAGACTGTCCTTATTTGAAGTACAAGACTAACTAACAGTACTTGGAAATTTGCATTTTAATGTTTTGGTAATTAGTGTATAATGTGAAATTTTTGCATTTTGACAACAAGTGCACAGATTCATATATCCATTTGTGTTTAATGTTATTAAAATATAATCAAAGGCTGTGTGCATTGAAGGAGCTATTGAACTGTGAAAGTTGTCCCTTCTTACCAAAGGTTTCCCTGTGTGCCATGGGGAGCAGTAAGAGTTTGTTATCTGCATTAATCTCTTTAACTGGATTAAATTCTTGAGAACAAAATCCACTCAGTTCCTGGACTAGTATATGGGCCAGATCTGTTGAACATGTATTTATGAATGGACATGCAGACAATTTGACTATGTTCCAGAAGATTATAGTTGAACTCTGTCACAGGTTTTCCCAGCAGACTAACTAAGAAGACTTCATAATTTGCATCTCTTTCTAGGGTCATAGTCCTTCCAACAGTTCAATTGTTTTGTTTTATCCATCTGGAAAAAAAAAAAAAATTGAAGAAAAAGTTATAGAGAGCCTTCTTGCTGGAAAATAATCTGTGTTTGATTCACCATTGTTTTGGCTACTGCTTATGCTTGGTTTGATGCTAGGCAGAGGCAACAAATGCATAATCTAGTGCTACATTTCATTTTGATAAATGCTGCAGAGATTATTATTTTCTTCTCCATTCTGAAGCACAGGTCATGATCAACAGACTGTATGGCCTTGAAAATCTGGTGTTAAAATTCTCATTCGCCTGCAGAAAATTACCCTTACTTGTTCAATGTTTTTATTTTGACACCTACAGTCCTGACTTCATATACTTACAGATCACCTAACTTGTTTTTTTCTGTGTTGTAGATAGACTTTCTCAATAGCATTCAATTTGTTTGGTGTTGAGCTTTTTCAGGTAATTTTAAAGCCCTTTTTTATAATTTTAAATAATTTTTTCCATATGAATTTTTGAAAATGCAAGAATTCCAGCTCTATTTCTTTATAGGAATTTGAGAAATATAACTAAACTAACTTAATGTACTTATCCTTTCTTTTTGAAACATTAGAAATTTCAAAACATCTCTGAAGAATCAAAGTGAGTCTTTCTTCTACCTAAATAATTAGATTCACAAGAAAATAAAAGGTGGAATCAAGTAAAAGTCCTGTGGTGACACTGAAATTGGATATTAGACATATTTTTCTCTCCTGAATTATATGTCAACATGTGCTAAAAATAGCAGAAATCTTCCTTTGAAATTCAGGTAGTTTGTTTCTTGATGACCAGACCCATCACTTCTCTTTAATGTAATTTAAGTAAACAGCAGTGAAAACCCTAACAGAAGTGAAAATATTATGGATTTTTTTTCCTGGCTGTATGACAGAGCTGAGTGTTCTGTTAATAGACTCAATTGTAGATAAACCGAAAGCATGATGATCTTCTTATTCCTCATTAAATTTAAGTATTTTTGCACATTAAAAAAAAAAAAAACAAAAAAAACCAAAACCACAACACATGGAGATTATACATTTCAGTTATTATTTTGTAGCTTTTAATGAAAATGAGGGAAATGACTGAAGGGGAAGACAGTGGTAAATCTCTCACTGAAATTTGTAGCCTACTGACATCTGCTGGTAAAGCTGCTTGAACCAGGGATGCAGCTAATTAGTCTGAGAGTATGATTTTAAATAATCATTCTCAGAAGATCAATCTGTTTCTTTTCTACTTCTGTATATTTAAAAATCATTTTTATGATGCTGACTTACCTGATGGGAAAACAGGGATGCTAGCCTTTTGGAAATACTTTGTCACTTTCTAGAATAAACATATTTTTAATTAAACTAGTGAGTGTTAGTAGAGGCAGCTTCCAGATATATCTAANATTCATCCCTTAAATATTAGTCACAACTAGTAAAATAACAGAAAGTGAATAATTAAAGGATTTCAGTGGGGAACCTGACTTCTTGGAATTGCTTATTATTCTAAAAGGATTTTTAATCTTTAGCAGTTTTTTCCACCTACCTTAGGAATGGCATTTGTACATAGTTATTGTTGCAAGATATGCAACAGATATGAATCACCATGCATAAACTGCCTGCCACCCTCCCAAAAATATCACTTAATTGTATAAGACAGTGATTTTTTTTGCATATTACAGGTGCAATTTATAAAAATCATTTTTATGATGCTGACTTACCTGATGGGAAAACAGGGATGCTAGCCTTTTGGAAATACTTTGTCACTTTCTAGAATAAACATATTTTTAATTAAACTAGTGAGTGTTAGTAGAGGCAGCTTCCAGATATATCTAAACCTTCTTTGGTATTAAAACAACAAGAACAGTTCCTGTGGAACTGAGCTGTCGTTGGTTCAAAAGCCATGGGATTGTGGAGCAACTCAACTTGGTAATGACTGTGGTCAGTAGTGTTACTTCTACAGACACTGAAGTTGCCTTGGTATCTGCCTAGCCAAGCAACTGTCCACAAATAAGTTGTGTTATCTCTAGAGCCTTAAAAAAGGAGAGGGATAGACCAGATGATGTTTTATGACCATTTTAGATGCCTCAGGGTATCTCTCCTAGTCTTCAACTACTTCTCCAGAAGGGGTGTCAAACATGACTCCTCGCACCTGTTGGCCCTGTGAAGGGTGTCCAACACCCTGAAATATGCAAAATGACACCAAGTTACTACACTTAGGTGAGGGAGTCTTACTTCTCTTAATCTTAAGTGTTTTGGCTGGGGCTTCTCAGCATAGCAAAGTCTGTAGAGCCAGCCCTGTGCTGCTGTCCCTGGCTCAGCTCTCCAGTCTGGACTCCTTGGCAGGAAGACAACACAAGCAAATCCATCTGTGGCTCTTCCGGCTCTCACAGAATCGCAGCTTGAGGAACAAGTACATACATCACATGTGTAGCCTTTCTCTTGCTATAGCGTTTCCCCTTAACAGGTAATTAAACTACAGATCTGATTTGATAAGGGAAATAGGTAGGATTACAGCTTAGGGCAGAGGAGAACCTGAGCCCTTCACATTCTGGTGCCTTTCTAAAGCAGAATTTCTTGGTGACTGAAATGGAAAATATTTTTTACAAAACATTAATTTATCTGTGGTGTGGTTTTTTTTTTTTACAGAATTTCCCCCAAATGCAGGGAATCTTGTCAGGAATTAATTCATTATGAAAACACTATTTTAGCAAGGGAAGCAAAACCTTATTTAAAAAAAAAAAATGAGCTGAATGCCTTACCAAACATGTAATTTTCTTAGTTCTTTCTCAATTCAGTTTAACAACACATAGTCCCTTTCCAGGAAGAAGCTTTCAGGATAGCACAAAAATAGTGTTCTTACTAATTTTTTTCTTGACATATTTAAGTATGGTAAATGTCTCTTAGCCACTGCTTACTTTTAGGAGATACTTAAGTTTACTTGCATATAAACCTTGTCTGGAGGACAATAGTTGGCATAATTACGTGTTTTCTTGTTTGATTGAAACAATTGTTAAGATTAATTGGAGACCTTTCTCACAAAAACTTGTTTTATCTCCCCAAAGAAGCATAAAGAACTTCCTTCTTGGTCATGAATATGTATTTATCATTTCTGGAGCCCACTGTGTTAAGACTTTCCAGGTATCCAGACTAATTTTATTTGAATTTAAGTTATTGCACTTTTATCTTTAATGAAGCATTCTGTGAAACCCTTTAGCTAAGTGCTTGCTTCTCAATGAGTTTTAGAACTGTTGGTTTAAAGAACAATGTTTTTGCCTAAGTAGGTTTTTTCACTTGGTTGTTTTTTTAAGATTCCTGAAAGGAAGAGACGTAGTGCACATGATTTGTTAACATCCTGAAAACTGGTCAGTAACTGTCACCACAATTTTGATTCAGTCTAGTTTTCATGAAAAAAATGTCAGTTACCTCTTGCCAGAGATGCTTTGACTGGTATTGAAAATTACAGTCTTTTACTCTAAAATCTTTATAAATTTAAAATCACTGAAAATGCAAAATCTGACATTTTGACCACTTTTATGGTTTTACTTTCCAGCAAGAATTAATACAGTGATACTGACTCTTTCTGTACCAAATGTAAAGGTCTAAAAGATTATTTGATACCATTACTATATGAAAATACAGATGGTTAATGCCACAATATGATAGCAAATTACTTTATTATAACTGGAAAACTAAAGTAAAAAGTGTCTTGAGTATAAAATATTGGTTTTAATTGAAGCATTTGTTACTTACCTGTCAACAAATGTTTCTTGCCAAAATCAAAAAGGACAATAGTCTCTTAGAGATTACAAGGAAGAAAAGGCGATGTCTTTCTTAAAGACTATTCCCATTAAAATTATTATTTTGGTATTCATGGGCACCGTTAATGTTTAGGGATGATTAATTGCAAATATGACTGAAAAATCAGAAAGACATATTTACTAAGTGTTTTTTAAACACACACATAGAAAAATATTATTTAGAATATTAGTAACTTGGACAACTTTGGAATATAATTTTATTTCAGAGAAGTGGCTTTAGAAAGTTCCCATCACAGGGTCAAAGCCAGTGGAATCATTTTTCATTAATAATGACTGAAAACAAGTTGCATTTACCTTTTTTTTTTCTTTTTTTTTCTTTTTTTTTTTTTTTTTTTAAATATATTAGCAGACTTAATGTATGATTGACTACTGTGTTCCTGAAAAAAATACAATATCCTTCTCTGACCTGTATGGGATCACCGATGAGTGTTGCTATTGGGTGGGACAGCAGAGACGAAAGATGATGCCCAGGAGCTTGCTGACTGTATCACTGCAAGCTCCACTGATTATTGATATTGCTTGATTCAGTTGCCTAGACATAGGTATTTAGTGAGATTTTGTAGGCTATCCCACTTGACCTGCAGTTTTCAGTACAGAAAGTTGTAAACCTCCTGGGATCATACACCAGCTGTGCACACACATCACAGTTGTGATGGAGTATCATCTCATAAGGCTCTGCGTGCAATCAGGTGACTGAGTTGAACTTATGATCTAAACTAGCTGTGAAGAGATCTTACACAGTTTTCTTACACACAAACACGTAAACTCTGGTGTTCAGGCACCCTGATGCTTCCAAAATTTCCAGAACTAGGAGTGTTATTTGAGAAATAAACACATGACCAAAATGTACAGAGTTCCAGGACTAATAAAGGGATGCTATAAGTATTTTTTTTGTGATAAATATAATTTAGACCAAAGAGTACAGCCTTATGAACTCATGTTAGTTTAATTTGAATCCAAATCTAATAATCAAGAAGACTTGAGGCACAAGTCTCCTCTGTTCTTGCAGCTGGAGTTTGATAAAAAACAAGACATTACCCCATGGCTGAGCTGTATCCTCTTGGATGTCAGAGCTGGGTCTGCTGTTTGCTTTCTTCTTCACAAAAAACCTGAACTTACTGAAATGTCTGGAGCTGTTTTATCTCTTGGAGGTCCTATTCTACCAGACAGATATTCATCTAGCAGATATCATGGAGCTATATTTTTAAGGTTTTCAAAAGAAACCTTAAGGCCGGCAGTGAAATGAAAGGTACACTATGAAATAAACAGAACTCAAGAGAAATGTCATAACAAAATTTCCAAGCACAGAGCGCAGGGAAGAGTAGTAAATTCCAAAGAAACAAAGGCTACGAGTGGAAAGGGAGAGACAAAAGGCTCCATCTTTCCTCTGTAGAGGAGAGAGGTTGCTGAAATATGAGCATATGAAGCAGAGCAGAAGGATTGCAATACAGGACTTTGGTCTGTGCAGTTCAGGAAGAAAAAAAACGGTTAGAGAGAGTTAACCAGTGAATTAGTGATGAGAAGGGATCCTCACTGCGTTCCTGAACCCTAGACTTCCTTCTGAACTTACTGAGACCTCGGCTTCTTCACAAACCTTTCCTCTTATAAGTAATTCATAACTGGCCTCTAAGCCCAGAATAAGGCACCAGAATAAGTGACTACACAAGTTCAAAGACAGAATATCTGTAGTCAAATTTCTAGTTCCAGTGGGAACATTAGCAGGGTTTAAAAGCATGTTAGGTGTCAAAGCCTGACTTTGCTGTTGTTCCTCCCTCTCCTTCCCCAAATGCATGAAATATCTTCCTGCATGCCTCTCATTGTTACTTCTGCAGTCTCTGTGGTCTGGAAAGAGTCCTGGAACTTGGTTTCTGATGCTAAACATAGGAAAAGGAACTGTTAACGTGTAGTTTTATAATATACATATCTGATAATTTTATTTTGGGTACTACATTTTCCACATATCAGTATTTGTGCTGATGGTGACAGTGTCTCTCCTTAACTGCCACACAACCACGTGTGGTACATATGATGCTGTTAAGCATTTTGGTAGTTTGTGTATACCTGTCTCAGAGTCAATGTTGAGAGAGGAGTGGAAACTGTTCCGATGAACTGGTGCTGGCAATGGAATGGATGGACATGCAAAGCAGTTGATGGGAAAATGAACAAATGGCTATTGTTTGTAAGGCAAAGAGGATGTGATAAGAAGATAAGAAAAAAAAAATGGTGACAGGGTAAAAACAGCAAAGGGCCTTAAGAGGATGGGAGCAAAAGAGAACATGATACAATATAACAGGGAGCCCTGACAGTGGAAGCAGAGCAGGGATGGGTTATGCCCAAAGCTCCAGATGGGATGGGAAACTCACTGAAGCAGGGAGATAATTTCCAGTGTGACATGAGACTAGGGCACAGATCTGAATGAGCATACGAAAACATATGAAAGCTCATGAAAAAAACAATACTAACGGATATTGTGATGAGAGATATAAATCCATTTAGCAGTATTTGGATACCCTGGACATAAGTCCAGAGAGAAGATAGTTGTGCTCAACTTACAAACTCGGTGGGACCTTGAAATAATAATAATAATTAAAAAAAAAACCAAACCAAAACAAAATAAAAAACAAAAACAAAACAAAAAAAACCCCAGCTGTCAAGGTACATTTATATAAAATGCCTCTTGGCAGTCAGACATGTGAGAATACCTATAATAAGGCTGCAATACAGAGCAAAAAGACAGAAGAAAGATATTCCTCAGTAAGTCTGTGACTTGGCAGTGACTCAGTCATTGAGACGGAGGAGAAAGATCCCATGCAGCCAGAGAGCAGAATGAAATAAAAGTATTTCCTTTTGAATTTATTTGTGACATCAGATTTATAGCAACTAGCAAAAAGATTTCAAAAACCTGATGGGATGTCTCTACCATGTTTTAAAAAGTTGCATAGAGTATTACAAATGCATACAGTATATAATTGCAGAAAATAAAACAATCATTCCCAACAGTAATTTTTTTCCATAAAAATACAAATGTACTGATGTACTTTATACTGCTGTTTGTTCTGCCTTCTGTAGTTTGTTTTTCTACTCCATGACTTTTGAAATGGAGAATGTCTTACCATATTGTGACTGAGTCTTCACATATTCAATAACTATTAATGTACCTCTGAACACCACAAAGGGTTTTCTAGCTTATGTGAATAGACTGGTACCACTTGCTTGTAATTTTTTGTTTGGTTTGGTTTGTTTTGTTTTGTTTTTATGTTTTAGAATTAGGAGGATAAGAATAAGAATTATAAAAAATAAATGTAACAAAACCAAGGAAATCAAGTATAGTGCAAATATTTGCTTTTAGGGTTAGAAGGTGTTATATTTTCATGTTTCTAGCATGATATATCCTTTAAGGAAGATGAATTTGTCTACACTGCTGTCCAACCATGAGGAAACCAATGGTCTCCCAGGAAGCAGTAATTTATCCAGCTTTCAGCCAGGACTAATGCAGATGAAGCCTCCTAGATCCATCTTAGAAGTCCCTCCGATAAGAGCTGAAGGAGAAGGCAACATCAATACTTTTCTTCTAATACCTATTAATTTTGTTATGTAATCATCCCAGTTGTCCTTATCAGTGTCTGTTTTGTCCATTTGTTTTGGGTGATAGGAATTGTCTATTGTGTTATTTGTCTATGGAACATTTCTTTAAAATGTTGGGGGAGGTGGTGGCTGTCTCTGACTCCTGAGAGATGTTGAAGTCCATACAGCCTTTCATGCTGACTAGGATTATCCCCCAGTTTCCTTGTGTCTGCTGCATCTTCATTGCTATACAGTTTTTCAACTCCCAGGATGCCTTTTTTATCCTATGTTTATCTAGCAACAAGCAGAAAAATATGCTGGCCTGAGCATGCCAGGTGATACAAGCATAACAAATGAAAGCTATGAAAGTTGCCTACTGCCTTACACGTGTTTCTGGTCTATTCTGGTAAGGGTCTGTTCAGATCAGCTGGATAATACTAAAATAGGCAGAGGAAAGTGATAGCCAGAAATTAGTGAAATTCACAAGTATTGCTGTTTTAGTAATGTGTAAATTGAATAGTTTAAAATTCAAAAATTAAAAAAGAAAAAAAAAGAATGCCCTAAAAAATTGACTTCTGCATAGTGTGAACATGTCTTTTCATATTTTATTGCATTTTGTTTCAGGATATCTGTATTTTATTTGGCTGCCAAATTATTTTGCTTTTCCTGACATGAATGAAAATTGAAGCTTTCAGTGTGTCCTTGCAGATTTGGCTGGCAGAGCTGGTTGGCCCATAATGTCAATGTTCAGAGTGTTCTTGGAACATTTGGGAGCTTAGCTGAAGAGACTAGGTGGCCTCATGTTGTCTCTTCCCAAACATCCTAAATTAAGGAAACTGTTTAGTGTCTTAGGATTTTTAAAATACTTTTGAAATGAAATTTGTCAGGTAACTTTGTTATAAGTAGAACTAAACTAAACCAAATAATTTTATTTCGGTTTCAATCAAAAAGATTTTGGAAACACTTTCCCAAATAGCAGTTTGGATTGGAGGAAATTATTTTCATAAGAAGAGCTGCTCCTGTAGAAAATAACTGTTCCCCTAATGCAGCTTTGTAAACCGTGGTGTGGGTTTTTTTTTTTGTGTGTGTGGGGGTTTTTTTTTGTGTGTGTGGGGTTTTTTTGTTTGTTTGTTTGTTTTTTCCCTAAAGACTAAATCCAGATCCTTTGCTGCCACCTGCTGTTGTCACACAGAGTGACAGAGTGGCTGGAAAGGTTACCCATAGGATTGTGTTAGTTTTGTAATATTGTACTTTCTAAACTAGGAGAAAATATTTAGTATCTGATGCAGTTTCTAGGCAAGTATGTGAGTTTGTTTGTGAGATTGGAAAAGAATACCAAACCCTAACCTTCTGACTAATCTAATAGTCATATAAAAAAATGGCAATGATACACTATTTGTGTTGACCTTTTCCTTCTGCAAATATTCACATGAGAAAAAAATAAGTGTGGGATTAGATGCTGTGCCAGAATGTCAGCTAGAAGACTATTAAGGTCTCTGCTCTACATATACTTACACAGCTGCCACTCCCAAAATCTCTTGCTTACATACCCACACAAAAGCACCCACAAAGCTGTGCTGCTGAAAAAGAAAAAAAAAAAGAAAAAAAAAGACAGTTGTCAAAATGCTGCTTTAACCAGAGTGAAGATGGCATACTTCCTCAACAAGGAGATGGAATCAGGGATTTCTTCCTTTCACTAGTAGGATGTCAAAAGTGTCCAAATCTTTTACAGGGTGAATGAAAAATTTGTAACTTAGGAATAAAAGCAAGAGGCTATTTATTTTGTTTGAAAAAAAAACAAAAACAAAAACAAAAAAGAAAAATCACTGATACTTTGATGCATCAGGGAAGTATTACAAGCCTAAACCCCAAGCTTTTTAAGTCCTCTGCCACTAGCCGTGCACCCAGCATCCCAGCACAGATGCTTTTTTGAGTTCATTACAGCAATGCAACAATGAAGTACTTACTTTCCATACCTGAAAATACAATTGCAATGTCCCATAGGAAGCCAGTTTGTATGTTTTGCCCTTAAGATTACATTCTGATTGAAGTGAAAGGTGAATTTAAGCGCTAAATATCTGGTTATTCATTTTGATTAACTGCTAACTCAGTTTGCCAGTTGATATATTTTCAGACAGACAATGCCAAGGTTCATTTTTTTTGGGATGGTGTGCATCCTAGAAACTGTTTCCCATGTAAAATGTTCTGATGGATTGTAATATTTCCTTCATTTTATGGTTTTCATTATGAAGTTTTAAGTAATTACAGAAAATAAAAATTATCTTTTAGAGCTGTAAAGATACCACATACAGGCTGGAGGAGAGGCACAGTCAAGAACTGCACAGCATGGATGTGGGCCAGCCTGTACTAAGATTTACATTGAGATAACAGTCCCTTGCCTTGTTTACATAACCTTCCTTTTGTTAGCATTTATGGTGTCAGTACCTTGTATTCTGTGCTTTTGAAAGGTTTGACATTCTTCCATTAAGATACAGCTTGGAGCAGGAGACGTAAAATCCTGGAAGGCTTTATTACAAGAAGCACAACACTGTCTTTCACTAACGTCAGAAAAAACTCAACATTTTTAATATTTTTTTTTATTTGGCCCTAAGATGAAATGAAAAATAAGATGTAAAGAATAGCAAAAAGAAATATACAAGTTAAAAAAAATATTAAGACTACTGTTTCAGTCTGTGTTGTTTCTGTTGGGTTTTTTTTACCTGACTAGTAAAATTTCCTCTCTTTTGTGGACTTGGAAATAATCAATACCATATTTAATATATATATTAGACCTGAAACCTCACTGAAAAAAAAGATTAGGGAAAAAACCCTAAAACATTTAAGATACAGTATTTTATTAGCTGAAAATTACTGTGAATCCCCCTTCTCTCATTTTACTGCTGCTTGTTTCTCTCCTGTCCACATAAACAAATAACTTGCAAACAAAATGAGGGTAAACAGAAAAATTAAAGAAAACATACATTTTTTCTGAACATACAGAATGCAGGAAGAGTGGACAGAGCTTCTGCAGAACTGTGATTCTCTTCTCATGCTAACTGAGAATAAATACTTCAGTATAACAGAACTGCCTTGTGTAAGATCTTAACTTAGACACTGTATGCAGTTCAAAGGAGTTGATTCTAGTAAAAATGCATGGAAATGTTCCAAAGATGACAAGGTAAATGGAAAAGAGGCCACGAACGGACCAACATATTCAGCCAAGAAGACCAAGGCTGAGAGAATTTGTTTCTTGTCTGAAACTGAAAACTTGTATGACACTGAGCACTAGGAAAGGGCAAATAGTTATTCGGTCAGTTAGCTAACAATAGGCAAAGAATAAATAGGTAAAAGTTGACCAGCTTGGGTTTAGGTTGGAAATTGAAAACAAGATTCCTAACCCTGGATGTAAAGTTTTCTGCAAGAACCTTCTAATGGGAAAATAGAAAGAGTAAAAAATAGTATCTTTTCTGCATCATAAACAGAAATTTAATAGGGATTTTGAAATTATTCTGTGCTATTTTTAATAGTAGCAAGGAACCAAATGCAGTGATGCCAGGGATCACTCTATTTCTGGATTTATTCAGACCACTAAATGCAAGAAGAGAACGTATTTTCAGTTCCAGAAGAGAACTGGGAGAAGCAGATTTTACAGTGGACCTGTCAAAGAAATTTTACTCTATGGGACTCAACTCCAGATCAAGGTAAGAATTTTTTTTTTTAATTAATTTATTTTTTATTATTTCTCCATGTTCCTGGTTTCTTTTTGTATAAATGAACTATTCAGTGCTTCAGCGAATTGTTTGTAGAATGGATAGGATCAGTGCTCAGAAATACTGCTGTATCCTACAATATCTAACCATATCATTTCAGCCCCGTTCATCTCTTATTATCTATGTTTCAGATCCAAGTTTTGAATCATCAATTTTTGGAACAAAACCCAAATGTGAATTTTTACCTGCTCTGCTGCTGTGATCTCCCCTCTTCCCCTCTCATCCTTTCTCCTCGTGTTCCTGATAAACAGATTCAGCTCAGGCTCATCTAGATGAAAACCTAATTTTGGAGGTATAAACTCCATGACAAGGTGAATGCAAGAGGATCTCTATGGATACATTACGTACTACAGCTACATTACTAGAGTCGTTCAGATCATACCCACAAATTTATTTTTCACTAAGTAATAGCATATGCAGAAAATTTCCACAAGGTGGAGATAAAGTGATGTTTCATGTCAAGAATTTTGCTTATCGTTTATAGTTTGCATTCCTGTATGAAAACTGTGGAAGAGAAATTTCATCTTACAAATCAAGGATTCAAATAAAACATTAGCGAAAGTACAATAGCTTTTCACTGGGTTTTGTAGGGTGTAATGTAGGTTAACAACTTAAACAGTATAATCCTAAGGGTTATTTAGCACTGGTTCCAAGACAGATCAATTCTACATTTTCCCCATTTTTTGATTTAAAATTGATCTTATGATTCATTTGCCTAATGTTTTATTATCCTGCATTTAAATATCAACATTCTAGTTTTATAATTATGGAAAAATATGCTGGTTTATAAAAATTCATCTTATAATGCTGCATACAAATAACAATGGTTGTTGCAGCACTATAAGAGAATATAAATGCAAAAAATTCCAATACACATAAATCAGACCTAGGGAAATTATGTACTAAGTATGATACGAATAAAAGGGTTTACATCCTCATGGTATTAATGAGTTCTTTTGCTAGAATGTTTTGCCTAGTTTGGCTAGTACTCAGTTCAGCAGAGACAGAAATTATTTCAGAGCTCACCCACTTGCCTGAAAGACATTTTAAAAGCTTTTTGTGATTTAAGGAGGAAGTTAAGCAGCAGATTGATCAAGAGCTGCAGGAAACAAAGTTCATGGGTTTAAAATCTAATCAAGCGTGCTAATTTAACTGTGTGTTGTTACACTCCATTAGAAATGGAAGAAACACTGCATGTAATGACTTAAATCAAGAAGAGGAACAGGCCAAAATCAAATCAAGAAGCGACTTTCATATATTTGCCTGTTGGCAAATCGAGCACACAAATTTCCAGTCTAGATTAATTATACATAACTGTGACTGGTTATGTCAGCGTCCAATACTTTCTGAACTGATCTTTTAGATATTCCACACATGAAGGGTTTAATGTCTTAATAGCAAATTTACATTTTTGACGACACTTGACTCTACACAGGATTTTGATTAAGCAGCATGATATGGTAATCTATTGAAATCACAATTTAGGCAGAACAATTGCAACACGCAGTTGGATCACAATACATTTGTGATCCTTATGATCAGTGTCTGTATGCTCCGAGTCACAACGTTGGCCCCTCCAGTTTCTGTTTTGCTCAGGTCCTCTACTTTCTTCAAAGGTCATTTTTTTGGTAGTGAGATGTTACCCTCTATTCATCTATGTTGAGCTGAGCCACTAAACACTTCCATGAGGGTCTGAATAGGTCAGACCTTCACAACTCTTTTGGTGTGATCAAACTGGTTCATCAGCAAAACTCCACTTGACACCAGAGCTATTATTTTGCATTAGAATGATAGACTCAGTAGGAAGTGTAGTGACTGGGACATGAGCTGGTGAGCCACTAAGTGACAGCAAGTGACATCCACACAGCAGCCTGGATCTGGGCTGTGGATCCTAAATCAGTGACTTTTGACCTATTCTTCTGGCATCTATTAATTATGCATAATGCCTTTATCATGACATTTCTATCAGTTTTGTTCTTTTGTCTGGTTGCTAGGGGCATACTCAGGTTCTGCTCATAAGCAGCACCATATGTTTAGTTCACACCATATATATTTACATATTGATTTGAGTTCATATTCTTTTCCCTATAACACTGCAAGTGTCCACTGCATACTTTTCATTGTTTTTCAAGCCAATAAACACCTTTTTCAGTATTTTATTTTGAAGTTGCTTATAAATTACATATTCAAGATTGGATCCATTATGTCATTCTAGTAACTAGTATTCATATTTTTCAGGCCTGTGTGTCACTGCTCTGTCTTCTATGTTTATTTTTAAAGGTATTTGTCTTGATCTTCTGAATCACAGTATGTACTGGCCAATTCTATTACTAAAAAGATGCAACAGTATACAACTTCTGCAATTCTTCTCATGATGGAAGTTCATTGTAGCGAAGAATAATTTTGCTATCAGTAAGACATAAACACTTTAATTGAAGTTATTTAATTGCATACCTCCCTGAATAACACCTTTATTAGCTGCTAGCAACTCCATTCATGTTCTTGGGTCATTAACTTTGATACAAAGACAAGCACAATTTTGTTGTAATCAAGATAGTAATAAAAGGATAGTTTGTGCACTGCAGGACAATTTACAACAGCAATAAAGTCTAATGAGTCATTCACTCTTTTCTTTTTAAGGTTCAGCTTAGATTATGATATCAAATATCAGGGGAGTGAAACACGTAAGAGAGGGGCCATTCTGTCCTAGTCTGATATTCATAGTTTGCACTCAAGAAATTTAAATGAAGGAATAGAAAATAAGCGGATTCCCGTGGGTGTTTCTCTGATAACAGTATTTTGTGTCTCAAATGAAAACTATTCTTTAATGTAATTGTGAGTCAGTAAGAGTAACCTAAACTTGATTTTACTTTGACTATTTTTACAGCACAAAATCCCACTGCTGAGGAAGAGGAGTCCAAAAAGTAACTGGTGGATTTATCCAGATGGGCAGACAGCTTTTATGTGTTGTCGTTAGGCTTGGCACAACAGGTTCCCTTGCCACAAGACAGGTTGGTGAGTTTTGGAATCCTACTGTTCTTACTGAATTTGCACCCACCTATGTCTTACAACAGTTATTTTGGAACTTTGCATCCTCGAGAAGATTTCAGAAAATGGTTAGATTAATATCAAGTGGTGGGACCTGATTAATACCTGAATTACAATGAATAGAATCATGACTCCTTTCTAAGGACTTGTCAGTTTTAAGGTTGGAGAGAGGCTTTGAATTCTAGAATATACAGAAGCCTCCTGTGAAGGGTGTCATAATTTTGGAAATCTCTTAGAAATTTGTGTGATTTGCAAGAAACCTCCTCAGGGATGGGGGAAGAAACCAAGTTGGCTTGAAGGTGTGCTCTGTTTGTAGAGATTATACTTTTTTAATTTAACTAAAATAAAGAAAAAAACAAAAAAAACCCCACAAAACAAAAATCCATCTACAATAAACGAATGTCAGATATAGGGTGTACCTTCTTAAGTATGTGCTGTAGCAGTATAAAGCATCATGCCTAGGCCTACGATACTCATATTCTTAGCTACACTCTTGACTACATTCAAAGGAAGAACAAGAAGAATGCCTTACTCTGTACTAAGCTGTATAAATGACCTGATGACAGGGAAAACTTCCCTTTTTCTCACATTTTTCCTTTTTTATTATTTTTTCTTTTCCTCTTTTTTTTTTTTTTTTAATTGTCTTCCTTTTTATGTGTGGGAAGTGAACTTGAGCTTTTCACCTGGTTATTAGTGAGGAAAAGTTTGGATGAGATGTACCCAAAAGCAGTTTGCCTTGGGGTTTGCATACATGCTGCTAGTCCCCTGCTTTCACAGTAGCAGTAACCCAACTTCATGCTCTTTTCTGCCTCTTCAATACTGTTATTCATGATTGCAGAAGCACCAGAAATCATGCCTTTATCTCAGTCTTACTTCTAATCTTTATCACCTCACCAACACAATGTTCTCTTGATCATCATCTGATATCCTGAGGGGGAATGCAAGCCCAGGACTGCCTGCATTCTTTTATCAGACCTTGTGAGTGGCTTGGATGAGAAAGCCAAGAGCTTCTAATGAGTTGATTGATGTTAACTGGCAGCCAACTGACAGTGACAATCTATTGTCCAGCAAAACAAAACAACATATGCACAATTACTGTCACACAAAACCTCCCGGTGCTTGTGCCTGTTCGCAAATGTCAAAAAGCTGTCTGTGTGTAGGTGGTTTGAAATCCCTGAATAAGGCCGTTCAGCACAAGGTGGCCTTTTTCTGCCTTATCAGGTAATTTCAAATAAATTCCTTTTTGTCTGTTGCTGCTTATTGGGTCAGTGTCCTTAGAGAATCAAGATCTGACACTGTCAAAGTGCCTTCGGCAGCTGGATTTGCATCTCTGCCAGAAGAGTGGCACTTTCTGGCATATGGCTGAGTGAGGATTGCCAGCAGATGTCTAAGGCATCTCCAAATGTAAAGCTAGACAAATTTTCCTGGATTTTTATTCTGGTTGGGATACCAGCTTAAGTAAATGAAGAAAAAGTTCTGCAACTGTAATTTGGTGGAAAACATGTATGATTTTTCATTTATTACCTTGTGAGCTACCAAATTTTCACAGAAATAGAGTGAGTGGAGAAATTTAAGTTAACTGCAAAGGCAGAAAGATTTTTTTCTACTCTGATGAAACACTATCCAACGCTGGAACTTATTGCCTGGAAAGGCTGTAGAACCTTCTTCCCCTTGACTTTCTTTGAACAGAAACTTGGACTGGAGGACCTCCAGAGGTCTCTTCCAACACATTGGATCCTGTTTCTGTGGTTTGTAGCTATCTGATAGCATTGCTGCATACGCTATGGATCAGCTCAAGTTAGCAGCTAATAAAAATGGGATTATGGTCAGTTATTTTTTGCCAAAGGTTTTCAAGCCTATACTTTAAAGTTTAAACAACACCAATGGGCAGTTTAATATTATTGGCAGTAGTAAATAATTCTTAACACTGGCAATTTCTTGTCCATCAACTGCACACCAGTAATGTTTGAAAAACTGCAGCTTCCTACTAAGAGTGTTCAACTCCATGTTAGAGTTAAAGCCTGGATCTCACAATAATTTTTTGGGAAAGCTCAGCTGAAAGCTGCCAGTTCTTCCCACTCATTCCCACTCTTGTATATAGTAGGTGTATTTAGCCACACTCACTGACAATAGTTGAAGGAACTGTGTTCTCATCATTCCTCCTCTTCTTTTTGCTGTTCACTGTTTTACTGCAGCCTTCCAGCAGCCTTCTTTTGCCAAAACCCTTTTGCTGCCTAGGCTTTCACCTCATGCTTCTGTTGACTCAATGCAACTGATGATTGTGCTTTCAGTCTGATGTTGATTCTTGCAGTGAGAATGTTCAGCCACTGGCAAAGCTGAGCTCACCAGCTCTTATCCACCCTGCCAGCTCCTCCCCTTCCTTGAACTTTCCATTGTACTGTTGGAAGGGATAAAATGGTGTTTCCCCTCCCCCTCAGACAACTGATGGCCCCTCTGGTGATCCCCCCAAGCCCAAATGCTGTGTTTTACATACCCATACTTCAGCCGAGACCCTGTATAGCACTATCTGTGTGCAGTGAAAAGCAGTAAGTAGAAAGCATTTCATCAGATCTGCCACATATAATGTTCAGGAAAATCAAGCATTGTTTTAAAAATTTTAGGTTTAAAAAAGTATGCTCAATGATAATCTTCCATAAATTCCCTGACAATCCCCACGGAACACAGACTTCAAATGTATACATGTGCATATCTATATGTATGTGTGTGCGTATTTATAGTACACTATGACCTAGTTCAAAGGGAAAGGGTTTGAGTGCTGCATTACCTTTATGAAATTGTATTTCAAAAGTAAAAAAAAATACAAAAAGTGTTTTAAATCTAGTAATACACGAAGAAAATTGTATTATTATTGTTATTTTTATGAAGTATAGATCCACAAAATGTGAAATCAGAAAGTCTCTGTTCTATCCAAAACTAAAAAACTGCCTTGTGAATGTAAAGTAAGTAAAGAAGTAAAATCTGAGGAAATATTAAGATAAACATTTGCAATGAATCTTCAACTTTTATCAGGAATTTTCAGTTCAGAAGCTATGAACTAGCAAAGGAGAGGAGGTGACATGTGCTTTGCCCAAATTAATAGAAAAAGAGTATCTAAGGAAAGAAACCCAAGACTGTCACTGAAGGAGTTCACATGACATTAAAAAGGTACTGAAGAAATATTCAAGGAGTCAAAAGTGCATAAGTCAGAGAAATCTGTAGACAGATAACAGTCATGGTTACATTAACATTTGCTATGTAGCTCTAGGTAAACATGCATATCCCAAGAAGTTTGTTGCAATTCATCATTGCAGAAAGTGAAGTGAATGAGATTGGATACCTGTTCAAAATATTTGAGAACTGATGTTAAAAAAAATGTGCAGCTAGCCAACCAAAGTAACAGCCATCCAGCTGCAGAAAGAGCAGAACTAAATTAGACCTTTCGGAAGTTTGTACAAAAGGATTTATTTTGGACCTGACAGTAAATCACTCTCTTAGGTTTGGTTTTCTTCTTCCTGATGTTGCAGACTTAACTCATCTATCAGATTTCAATAACCTGAAGACTTTCAGCTGTCACTTATGCAGTGCAGTGCCGCCACTTTCACGGAAGATTTTTATATGAAAAATTAGTTTATTTTCCACTGACAGCAAAATGGAGCAACTGAAATGGTTGCTAAGGAGTTAGAAAGACCAGGCACCACCATCACAGCCATCTTATGCAGGCTCTTCACCAAGGTCAACTTTTCTGTTCATGTCTATAAGATTTCTTGAAAGTCAATGTACATTTTCAATGTCTTAGTCACTGAGAAATCAGCCCAGAGTAGCCACAAGATGTCGTTGCAAGCCTAGTAAGATAACTACTGTTGGGGTTGAAAAAAATATAACCAAATAACAGGTTAGAAACCACATCTAATTTTCTACTTCATAAATTAATCTAGAATAAAAATACAAATCATTATTTTATTATATATTGAAAAGGTATTTTGAAACATTTCCATAGTTTTTATCTGGTCACTTGGGAATACAGAAAATTTGAGTTTCTGGGTTCTTCATATCAACATTATGAAAGGCATTTACTGCTGGGCCAAAAACTATTTTAGATGAGATGAAACATATGGTAATGTGATGTAAACCCAACAAATAACTAAAATACCAGGAAATAAAATAAGAAAATCACAGAAACACTGTGGATGCTTAGGAGTTTAAAAACATTATTTTCATGCAGTCTTAAATTAAAATTATTCCTTTGGAAGGATTCCCACACATAGAATATTAAGACTTTTTATCATACAAAGTTCTTGAAAGCAGAGATTTACATTCTTTGTTAGTTCCTCATGAATATGAGGATGTAATAAAGACAAATTTTTATGACTGGACTATGATATTCTCCCAAAATAGGAACATTAAGAAATGTGATGAAGATTACTTTTGTTACAATCAGATAAAATTTTAGACCTGATTGCTTTTAGTTGAGCTCCCAAGATCAGTTTAATTATGAACCAAATGATTTACAGGGAAGCCTAGACTCTTTGATGGATATTGAATAGGTCACAATATAATTTAGATCTTATGATATTTAACATTTGGATGTTTCACCAGTTATAAAATTTCCAAGTACCCTATACCAAGATTGGATGTGGGAGGTATGTATGAATTCAGGGATTCATAATAAATGATGAATCACTGAAACACTTAGAAAATACTAATATAAAAGTCTGATTTATTCCTGCATCTTGCAGAGAGCAAAGTGACCACTTCCATGACTCAGAAAGGTACTTTCACCCTTCTGAAGCTCAGTTAGGTATTACTGAGGATTAACATTCTCAAAAGTACTATAAAGAAGTTCACTATCGAAAAATGCAATGTAATTAATGCTGGAAGAAAAAGAAACCAAAACAAAATCACCTTACCAGGTGTATATTTAGTATATTTATTTGGAAAAGAAACCTGGACAAACACACTGACGTATTTGTGCTCAAAGTCCACAGCTAGAATGCAGAGGTGAACAGATAATTCTTTGCAGAGATTACAATATCGCTCTTCTGAGAATTTTGATTCAGTAAAAATTACAACATTTCAGAATATTCTATTCAAAAATAAAAAATACAACCTTCCTTATTAAAAAATGAATGCAGTGTGAGATTGTCTTTTTATTCTGGTATCACAGACATTTCTGATCTAATTTCTGTATGTGACCTGGGTGGATTCAGTGCTTTTTCCAAGTTAACCCATGTTCTGTTAATTAATGAACTGGGCTTCAATTAAATCTTGTAGAAATTTACAGTAATTAAATGATCCTCAGAGTCTGTAGTCTAATTCCCAGTACAGTAATTAAGAAAACTTTCAAAAGTATCCTTATTTCTAAATATAACACCTTTTTTCTTGAAATCACACATTTGTTCAGCACCTCTTAGACATTTTATGAACTTAAAATATAATTAGTTTGGCTATGTGAAAAAAAAAGTATTATTGTGAAAGGAAAAACACAATTCCCTTGGCACTGATAGGATTAATATATGGTTATTGTTCCTTCCTGAACATAGAAATGCTACCCAGAGAGTGACAAATGGTTTAGTATTATAACAAGGAATATCTCTGCTTTCACTATAAGGAGTTCTTTTATGCTTTTTGGACAAATATTTTGCAACAGCTAATGATTCTGAAGCGTAAGAGATCTCACTTTTCTTGTATAATACCATTTTTATCTCATAATAAGACAAAAAAATTACAAAGAATGTGGATCAAGCTATAGCCATAAGGCACTTAATAAAATTTACAGTTAGAATTGAAAATACATGAATATTTTTGCTGTGATATGTGAAACAGAAAGTAGTCAGTGGATATTTTTATTAAATTTTGCCTAGATATCTTTTAGACTCTAGAGGGAAAATCCTTTCTTATTTATTTTTTTCTTCTTTTTTGCTCTGCCTATGTCTAAATTTATCAACACAAAGTTTCTACCTCAGTGGAGCACAGCTGGGGTCTTGTAGTCAAATTATTTTTATGTTTTGGTCTGATTGATAAGGATTTGTAAACCTATGAAGGTTCAGAAGCAGACGGAAGCATGATGAATTCATCAGTAGACAGTAATGATTTTATGGAAAACTATGCATAAAAAATATCTGAGAAAACTGTAGGGGTAGGAATGTTCAAATAACAGCCTCAAAGAGTCTATTGTTGTGGTAGGACTTCCTGTTGGTAAGATGATGAGACATGGGATGGTGGGAGACACGGAAGTTGTGCCAGTTGAGATGTTTGAAGAAGTGGTGTTGAGAGATGACAGACTGTCTCAACATTATCCGCTCCACTAGAAAAGCATGCAAGGAATGCAAAAGGCAGATAGTGTCTTTGAACAATTTTTCAGTGTGAAGACAATATGCATAAAACCAATGATTGCTGATTAATAATTCATATGAAGGAATTGGGGATGGGAATTACCAGAAAAAGGCTTTCTCAAAATCTGAACCACTGGTGAAGTAAGGAAGGCAGGTAAGGGAAATGGAGTTTATCTGTGCTTTTTGATGAGGTGGTACCAAGTGAAAATCTGTGCATCATGTAATCTGAAGATTAATATTGGAAGAAAGAGAACAAGAGTTTTTTTTGGGGGAAAAATATGTCAAATGATTATGACCAATCATCCATCACATAGGAATATTAATTATTGAGAAGACTTGATAATGAGATCCTGCTGCCAACATAAGAATATTCTTTTGAATGCTGAAAAGGTAAGATTTAGTAGGCCATGCAATAAATCATATTTTGGGTTATTCCCATTGTGGAAAAAATGACTGAGATACCTGGATTATGATGAGACATGAAATACATTAGTTAGACAAGTCTTCATGAAACAAAAACTAAAAGTAGGGAAAGGGAAGCTGGAGGGTAAAAAACATTAGCTTGACATTGCATTGCCAAGCTCATGATAATACATAAAACATTGATTCAGTACAAATGTTAACTTTCTCATAAAAATAAGATGATTCTGTCCCTCGGTGAGGATTTCCATGATGAACACTTGCATCCACTACGTGGATCAGTTATCCTTGTTATATTCTGTGCTGTGGAGCTGAGGGCTGGAAGATCTGTCTACTGGACTTCTGGGTCCTCATCAATCTAAGAGTATGTAAGGATAAGGAACCCAGGTATACCTAAGCTCAATTTTATTCAAAAATTTTGCAAATGAAGCTCAGATATATAAAATGAGATTCCTGCTTGCTAGGAAATTTCCAAATTTTTTTTAATATAGTGTTTCCCCACTGCCCTTCCCATCAAGTTCCTGTAGAATGGAAATTCTGATATTCTGTCAGTATTAGTCACAAATTGCTACTTGAACAAAAAAGACCAGTTTGGCTATATTAGCTGCAGTGGACTTGCAAAACAATTTATTGAATTGTTCATAGAATTTGAGGGAATGATTTAAAAAATCATTTCAGTGTACCCTCTTTCAGATTTGATTTGATTTGATTTGATTTGACACACAAGCATGTATAGGTCAGGGAGCATGATGGGACCTATATGTTGAACCAATGCATTTAATTTTGTTGCAAAGTGTTTTGTCATGGGTACTGCTGACATCTAATTATCACATTTTGGTTTTCTCTGTCCAATTAACTATTATAATTAATATTACATTTATCTGAAACAAATTTCAACACAGTATGTTTTCTCTTCTTTTCTTATGTGCAGAAAGTGTTCTTTTTACTTCCTGTCCTCCAGGTATGAACTAATAACTTCATTTAAAATGTATCTCTATATAGTTCTAACTACATGCATATGTATGTGTAATTTCATTGTATGCAAACAATAAAATAATTACCAGTATTTTAACTATGTGGCACTATTCTTCATTCTGCTTCAACTGTTTTTCGCTGGAGTATGAAGGCCCTATGTTTTTCTCTATACAATTTAGAAAAAATAAAATCCCATCAGAGAAAATTTGACTCAAAAAATTGAGTCAGAGAGCAAAGAGGATTTTGCACTTCACAGCCACTTTCTAAAGATTGATCAGTTTGATCCTGGATCCTGACCTTGTTCTGCTGTTTTGTTTTCCCTCCTGTATTGAACTTTCTCACTCAAGTTAATGTGCTTTTGTACTAGGCATGACTGAGTCAAACAAAAATTTTCATCCTGGTAGCAAAATTTAAAAATACACATGCAATAACAGGTCTTCCCCATGGAAAGATCTTTCCAAAGAAAAGCCCCTTGCTTACAAATGAAACTATATCACCATTCTTTGTATGTTCTATCAAGGTCACAGCATGTTCCTGAATGCTCTCTTCTGGAAGAGAACATTGGGGATGTTCTGTGTCCCATCTGTGATCTATTGTGTATAATTAATCAACATTATTCATATGTCATTGATATGTTTAGGTAAAGAGCCTGGATACCCTGTGTTATATACCTCTATGTGGAAACACTGGGGGAAAAATGGATATGGAATTAATAATGTAGCATTTAAGCAGGGATTTTTTTCCCAAATTGCTCAGTTGCAGTAGCAATAGCCAATAGTTATAGCAATAACATAAAATGATGTATTTAATATTTAGAACTTACATAGCAATGAAAGACGTATAGCTGACATAACGCAAGAACTATTTTTATAATCAAGCATCAAGGCAACAATTTGAGTTTTCCTTGATTCCATGGTAGAATAGTAGTTTCTTACTTTTTGTTTGGTGAAGAGTCTGGAGTGAACAGCATGATGGAGAAAGATAGAAATTACATACAGGAGGAATACAGAAAGAAGGGAGGGCAATCAGTTACGTAAGGGCAGAGACTTTTTGTGGGAAATCCAGTAGTGTAAGGTTAAATAATTGCCTGTGGAAACAGTCCCTCTCCTTCCTTAACCCATACTAGAAACACTTCAGCTCATTTTCAGAGTTTCAGTACCTTGCTCTTGACTACAGTGTGTCGCTCAGTTAGATAAGCTAGCATTACTAATAGAAATATTATGCTAATCCCTAGTGACATTTAGTATACATGAGTGTCTGTATATTTAATGTGAAAATCCAACTTCTGCAAAATATGAATACTAATAATTTGTCTCAGTTCAGGACCTTATCTTCCAGTCCCATACTCAAAGCTGTAGATAATCCTCCATCTCTCTGAAGAAAATACTGGTAAAATGAGGGTCTTATATTTTGGTTTTACATTCTCATACTAGTTAGAATGTGAATTCTTTAAATTTAAAAAGAAAAAAAACCTACTGTATTGACATTTTGAAATTTTCTCCCCATGATCTTGATTTCATATACATTTAAGAGACTTTTTATTGTGCCAAATGATGAAATGTCATTGGTCAGTATTTCACCAAAATGAATGTGGTTGATGAAAAATATAATGTTAGTATTTTAAAATATAATTGAAGAAAATGAAATTAAATGTATAGAATTCATATAATGAGTTATCTATTTCATGGGTTTAGCAGATTAATCATTCAATAAAAATGGAAAAGTAAATGACAGTAATATGTAAAAGGTATGGCAATATTCAAAGAAATTTAAACCACTTAATTCTGTAAAATGAATTTGTGTGTATTATAATAATAATATTTAGATATACATTGATAGTGATGAGATGCTTTTATATAAGTATTATAAAAAGCTTGGGTATGGCCTACTTAGGTAAGTAATAAAGTATAAAATTATTTTTGTGTCAAGTGTCTTGAATAACTTCAGAACAACTGTGTGGTATAAAAGAATTGGAATTTATTTGCTTTATTTTGGAACATTATGCACAGATATAATTTAGACTTAAAGTCCCTTGTCTGCTTTTTCAGCTTTGCTTCCATGCTAGAAACAGTAATTTGCATTTCCAGTGTTTTATTTTCTTTGTGTATTGTGTTTTACCATCACCCCATGCTTGGGTTCAAAACTGGGGAAAAAAAACCCATTACCATCTGCCACCACTTCTGTTGAGGGGAGGGATGATCCTATACTATCCTCTAGTTCTTTTTACATAACTGTCTTTTTGCACTCTTTTTTCCTCTCTGATTTTCCTTGTATTTATGTAGTTATGGAACACTACAATTTGTTTTAATATCCTTTGCAGGATATCACTTGCTTTGTCTTTAAACAGTTCAGATGGCCTCTTCAATATTCTCTTCTTTTTCAAAGTTTTCAGTTATTTGGAGACCAAAAAGAAGCAATGAGTAATACAGAGATAAAATAAAAAAGGTTAGTTTTAAACTAAAGACCGTTGTGAAAATCTACATCCCATAGCTGCAAAATCTAGCCTTGACTAAAGAGGTACTTTGGGATCTGGAACACCTGTGGTAGCATATTTAGTTTCAAAAGTGGCGGGAATAATGCACAGGACTCCGGCAGCAGTTAAGGTAACACAAACACAGTCAATTGAAAGGTGGGAAGGGAGCAAATCAGCATTTGGGGCTGTAGCAGCATGAGTTCCTTCTAATTCTTTCTGAAAGTCTTTGCATTTAAAAGAAGCTGAACTTAGAGTTGTCAGAAAATACACAGTGACAGGAAAAGTGAGAGTAAAAGCGAAGAACATGCTTTCTTGTGACTAATAAAACAAGGTGACTAACATGAGGAAAAAAATCAACAATTAAAACAACTCTTGTGATTTTTAAAATTTGGCTTTTTTTAATAGACTCAGAAGTTCTCCTGATGAGGATTTTGCTAGTGTTTGAACGTGTGCATTGTGAATGACAGCTCTAGGTTTCTTAGCTGTACGTTAAGCAGAAATGACATGCAAAAACAGAAAATAGAAGGGACTTGTGGAAGGTCAGTGGCCCAGTCATGAATGGGATGAAGGTCTGTATCTTTCTGTGCAGTGGTCTTTCTCTTGAACCACATGGTTTGCCTAGTCTTGTATTATAGTGTTTAGAAGAAATATATAGAGGAAAGAGAGAAAAAATAAAACACGCAAGAAAACTAGTTGAATTATAAGTTTACTGTCTACACCATTTTGAATACACCTAGAAAAGTTGGCATCATCTAATGCATACGAAAGAAGAATTGATTGGTTTTCCCCATAAAGTATGAGACAGCAGCTGGTAGGAAACTGTGAGGGAAGCATACAGTAGTAGTCTTCACAAGTACAGAAAGCTATTAAGGTACACATAAAGCAGAAAAAATGTACTCTAGATGTCAAGCAGGGGAGAGCATCAGTAAAATACTCTATTTAAACTTCCCTGCATATGGATCTATATATGTATGCACCAATACAAAAAAAAAAAAAAAAAGAAGAAACTATCATATACAGATCGAACTGCATGCATTTGATAAATAAAAGTGAAGCCATTTTATTCAGCACTAATAAAGAATATGTATTTTCTTCAGCATTACAATATCTGAATTAACTAGAGATATTGCATTATACACGGAGATTAGACCAGAACTCAATTCAGCAGAAATGGAGAAAGAAGACACAGAATTTTAAGTAGTTCTGTGATATTGCAGCCTGTATGACTGCTCTGAAGATCTGCTGTCCCTAATGAATAATGCACAAAGTGTGATTTCTTTCAAAGGAATAATAAGCTATCTAATGAAAACTTTAAAGGGGGTTACAATTTACCTGCCTGAAGTGAACTAAAAAGATAGCTTATTATCAACAAAATAGTATCAACTCTAGAAAAAACAGCTGATTCTCTGTTTCCAATTATTCTCTAACTTAATTTCTGTCTGAAGATGTTGTATTAAAAATACGACATGTTAAAAACCAAAGCAGTTTGCACATCACTAGATCAGTATATTTTCTATTTCTATATTGAGGTAAAAAGATGAATGACAAGATGTCAAAATATGCCACTAAAAGCTAATTTCAATGTGCTACAAGGACATGGCATATTTCCTTTATACATTTTTTTCCTTTGTCTTTTTTTCTTCATTCACTTTCAAATTAGGACTGAGTTTACTTGAATGTATTTATTGTTCCATATTACATTTGACTCTTGTTATTTTGTCAAGAATGAATGGGTGGCAAAATACCAAAGTGTCAGGAAAGTAAAATTAAGAAGAATCAATATGTCTGTTGAGTTTCAATGTGAAGACTTTTCTTCATCTGTAAAGAGCTGAAGGCTCTTAAGTGATCTCATAGCATGTGTGCATCATATAGCAGTCGAGAAGGGAATGCAGTCTATAATATCAATCATTCTGGAAAGATTCCTGAGAGGATTAACATAATTACTGCATAGTCTAGAAGGCTGAAAGTCTATGCTTGTTTGGGATAGGCACAAATACTGATTCTGGATGAATTAGAAGAACTGGATGTCGGGTACTTTAATGTAATTGTTTTGTTTTTGTAATTACCATGGTAAGAAGGAAGCGTGTAGTGCCTTTAAATGACATTAGAAATCTATGCTGAATGAGTGATGAGACAGAACTGTTGTTAAGTGTAAACATGTTGTAAGCATTGCATGATCTGATTCTGCTCTCAGTTAGATCAACATACAGCAGAAATAAATCCACAGAAATTCCTGGGGATGAGCTTAAAGTCAGACTTACAATGTTTGAATTAAGAGAATAAAAAAGTCAGATTATTTCCTTTAGAAGTATTCTTTTGATGTCAAAAGGGCTCAAAAGTAAACACTACTTTGTAAGTTAGTCTCGATGCTCTGTCTCTGCACACTTTAAGAAGTTGACTTTGTACTCCAATTGATTTGAAGTGATTTGGTGATTGCTTGGTTGGTCAACACACAGAATATTTTGCCCACAGTAATGTCTTTTCTAAAGTACCTAGGAAGAAGTCCAGTTCTTGCACAATTTCAACTTCTTTTGTCAGCTCTATAGTAATATAAAATCTGGAGTTAGGTTAAACATTATTGCAGAACCTTGTGTCCAAGCAGTTGTTAAGTTTCTTACTTTGCAAGGAAGTATTTCCTGGACCATCATTTCTATGTGGGATTTTGTTAAACAAGCTGTTCAAAAATCAACCTTACCATCCCTTCTTAGCTGCATTTACTTAAGTATAGAATAATAATAGTAAATAGTCAGATTCCATTCTGCAAATCATTATTTAAAAAAACCCAACACACTATTTTTAATGCAACACAGACTTTCATTTCAAGATTAAAAAAAACCCAAAACATTATGCATATGGTTAACAGAAAAATACAGAATTATTATAATTGATTGTAAGAAAGATTCTGAGACAATGACATTAAAAGACTGTTAGAGCATTTATCTACAATTTTCAGTAATAGCTTCAGGTAGAAACAGTTTTTCCAATTTCAGAGCTGTTCAATTTTTTTTTTAATTTGAAAATTACCCTTTTGCTCTCTATTAAAAACTAACGACTCCGTGACTGATTTGCTTTGTGTAGTATATACAGTGTATTTTCCTACACTATGGCTAGCATAAAATATAAAGAATACAGAAAATTATGATCAACAAAAAAGTAGGACTTAGAAATTATAGCAATTTTTCTTCAGCTCTACTCTTCTATGATGGGGAGAAATCTGGCTCCTATGGAAAAAGGGACAGAAGTCACACTGAAATGAAGTACTTGAGCATCTGTTCCTATATTATCTAGAAGCGGCCCGGGTTGTTCCAGAACCATTCAGAGTTTGTACATGACTTTCAAAAAATAGCTAGTTTAACTCAGTTTTACCAGTCTTTTAGCAAGACAAGGTAAATCTATAGCTCCTCAATGGCAGCTTTTCAGGCTGCAGGTATCATTTAGAAAATGCTAAACTAATAAATTGTTGTTTACATGTATGCAATTGCAACACAGCCATCATATTTACTACATTTATGTATATATGGAAAAATAGGGGATAAACATGAAATGTGTTTTTTCACAATAGTCAGAAGAATGACAAATATAAAAAATAGCCAGAATAAGAATATTTCAACTAGCATTGGGAAGACATGTATTCTTCTTTACAGCTGATTAGACTATTTGGCACTTAGAATTCCATGTAGGAGAAGTTCTGCTCCATGAGCATTAAAAATGAAAAGCAACCTGTCTGAGGGCAAAACAGGGTATTATGTAATATGTTAACCCTATATACTTGCTCCTTGCATAATGAAATTTATTAAGTATGCTTTTCATAAATAACATTTAAACTACGGTTTCTAGAAGTATGTCATGAGTTAGTGTTCTTCATCAAAAGCTAAGTGGTTGTCTAGTAAGTGACTAATTTTCAGCAGAAGATACGAGAAAATTTTATCAGTAGCTTAGAGTTGGTATTAGATGGTTGCTCATATATGCTAACGTAAATTATTATATTACTAGATTTTAATAAATTTTATATAATGGTAATTATTGTACATTTAAAATAATATGATTACATGAGTGGTTTATATGGACTGTGTATGAAATAATGACACATATGTATACATATACACATGTGCAGATGTATCTGCACTAGTATTAACTTTTCCTTAAGTGGTTATTTTCCTAATAAAAAGAACCAGTACACTATAACTCAAATCAATTTATTAGGAAAATATTTATAACTTACAACATAAATTCTTGTTCTTTCTTTAAAGTATTATTTTCTGAAGGACTGCAAATGGCCACTAAAGGAATGCACTTGGAATCCCTATGTAAAATGATACAAATTATAAAGCTTTATGTAGTTAAAAAAACATAATTAAATATTATATATAACAATTCTGAAATTAACTGATAATACAATTAGCTCTGAAGTCTATGATCTTCCTCCTTTTTCCTTGATTTTATGGGATATTGGACAGTGGATTATTCACAAGATTAAAGCTGTCATAGGAATGATTTAGAAAAATGTAGCTGGTAAAGAGTTACTCATTTTTACCAGATACATGTGTTAATATTTGCCCTCAACTCATGTTTTTTAATTTGATTTTATATGTTTTCTTAAAAGGCAGGCACTATAAAGATGTCAAAATTGTTTGCTGTCATAGTAACATGCTTTTATGTAGGGATATTTTAGCAGGCCTGTTGTTATATTCTTCTCTCCTTGAATTAATTAGAGTACATAGCTCTTTTCATGTAAGTATAGCTTAGTCATCTCTAAAGTGGGCATATAAGTTGAACACTGCAGAGGTGCAGTTTCTAACTGAATCACCGAGTGTGGTATTGCACTGTGTAATACAGGCTGATAACTAGGAATCTACCTTTGCCACTGTCAAGCCATGCTAAACAAAAGGGCAGGAAAGGGGGTTGTTTTGAAAGTATTCATTTGCCAGGCAAGAGTGGTGGGCTTCCCAGAAGTGCTCAGATTTTTGATCTCAATAGCCACTGAAACTACGGTAGGTTTCATGAACTCCAAAGGGATTTCTTCTAAAATGGATGAGTAAAAACATCAGTGTTATCAGTGCTACAATGTCAGACAACTTGGTGCTTGTCAGACAATGGCAATAACTGCAGCTTATGAAACAAAATAACAGTGTTGCTTCATGGCAGACTTGAGGTTTATGGTCTTCAAGTTATGTCTTTAACAGGCTTTCTTTCATAAGGTATTAAGTGTCTGCCTCTAATGAAGGATTGGCACAAAATCATGTCCCATAGGACAACATATACCTTTTATGGTTTCTGTCTCAGCTTTTAAATAGTGACCAAACCCAAAAGATATAGCAAATTACATTTGTGTCCCAGCTTTGATGTTCACATTTCATTCCTGTCACAGGTAGCTGGGCCACCTTAGAGTCAATTAACTTTTCTTTCTTATGTCTGCACAACTGCACGTCCTGTACTATGCGTCTGACAATGTTAGTCTATTCCCCTGTAGATAATTCATTTAGGAATCATGGCTTCTATAGGAACTACTTTGACAAATATTTTAACATTGGTTTTGAGGATATATACAGTAATCAGTGTCATAGAAAGATCTCTTACTTTTCCCTCCCTTTTTAAAGGGGACTATCCATCCTCATCATCCTGGAAAGTCATGAGGTACAGAAACAAGATAAATCTATGAGAAAGAAATTGACTTACAGACATCTTTAATACATATAAAGACACTAAGGGCCTATTTGTCTGCATTATTGGTGTACATATTTGCTCATATGGTGTGTAGGCTGTTGTTATGTGATTAATTTGTTCTAAATATCTTGCTTGAGAATATTACTGTTTGCACTTACTGTGAGGCAGTCTGTTTATAAACATTGAATCACATTATATGGTCAGTGATAATAAGCTGAAACTGATGTACATAAATGGTATTAAATATGTGTGTATATTATTGGACACGTGTACATAGAGAATTATGAATTTATAAAGACAATTAATAAAAAATTATACAAAATTTATAATAACTCCACACATATTTAACAATTACTACCTTTTTCAGCAATATAAATGCTTGTCCAGAGTTTTTTTCAGACTGTTTTGTCCTGTAGTCACAGAATCCTAAAATGGTTTGGGTTGAAAGAGACCTTAAAGATCGTCTAGTTCCAACCTCCCTGCCATGGGCAGGGACACCTTCCACTAGGCCAGGTTGCTCAGAGCTCCATCCAATCTGGCCTGAACACCTCCAGGAATGGGGCAACCACAATGTCTTTGGGCAACCTGTTCCAGTGCCGCACCACCCTCACAGTAAAGAATTTCTTCCTAATATCTAATCTAAACCTACAATGGTTTGAAACCATTGTCCTTGTCCTGTTGGTATGTGACCTTGTAAAAAGTCTTCATCTTTCTTTTAGGCTCCGTTCAGGTACTGGAATGCCACAATCTAGTCACTCTGAAGCCTTCTCTTTCGAGGCTGAACAGTCCCAATTCTCTCAGCCTTTCCTTGTGGGAAAAGAGCTCCATTCCTCTAATCATTTTGATGGGCCTCCTCTGAACTTGCTGCAACAGGCTGATGTCCTTCCTGTGATGTTGTAAATGTAATTTTATCTTTTAACGCTAAAGAATAAGTGGGAAGTAGGGTCCATATTATGTCCTTTTTTGACTAAACCATAATTTTAAAATATTTTCTTCTCTCAGGTTGCATCTATTTCTATAAATGTCCACAGAATATAATACAAATAAGCATATATTACAGAAATTTGTATATTAGAAAGAATGCATTTTGCCTATTTTTTAAACCATTCAAAATGATTACTTCAAAATTTGTGATGGATAATTAATGCACAACAAGAAATCTGTAAATGTGCAACAGTTTTACCTTGGTCCTGAATAGAGTAGGGCTTCTTCTGCTGGTCTACCTGTAGTGTCAGATTGCTGTTCTCACAGCAGTAGTTAGACAGGTAGTTACAGATGCATGCCTTCAGAACTCTAGCAAATATTTTTTTTCAACTCTAATATAACAAAGGTTTGCAGGAGTTTATATGAGTGAAAGCAACTATTTTGTTCTGATTAGCTGAGCTGCTATTGGAATTCACGTCATGTCCTTTTGAGTTTAAAATTCCATTTAGCAAGCATAACTAAAGCACAGGTCTTCAGAGGCAGCAATATTGTTGAAGTATACTATTATGTAAAAATATTAAAGATTGCTGCTCTTCAAAAAGATAATGAAAAACAGTACACTATGGTGCTTTCAACAATCAAATTGCAAGTATAAAATATGCATAACAGCAAAACACTGGGGATATAATTCTAGATAGCTAGTCTCACTTTCAGAATGCATAATATATCTTACCTGTCTGTGCCTTTATTGCATTTATTTTATTCGGGTAATAGCTCAGAAACAGTCTGAGTCTGAAGTCTGGGTGAACATATGGGAAACAGTTTACTGTCTGTAAAATGAGGATATGGTATGGTTTTCCTTATTTAAACATTCTCTTTATTTGTTTTTTACATTTACTTGTTCATGTGTGTTGCACCTGACTTTAACCAGGCTCCATTTCTCATAGGTATCTATGGGCTACAGCAAAAAGAAAGGAAAACCGTCTCAACTTCCTAAGAAATCACTCTATTTTCTTATTTAATGAAGAAGACATAACTCTATTAAAGTTGAGTATCTATAAGTGATGATGCTCACATACTGAAAAAATTACATACTGAAAAAGTTACATAATCAACATAGTCCAGGAATTTGCTAGTGTGACGTTACCTAATGCCATGTGAAATGTTTTAGCTCAAAGCATTATCCAACACTGTGTTTTCACATCTAGGAATATTTGTAAACTTGAGTAAAAGTTATTGAACGTTTTTGGGTGAACCTTTCTTCTTTCCTTCCTGCCTACCTGCTTTCTGGTAACAATTTATTGAAATAATATTCTATTTATACAAATAGAAAATGCAAAATATGGGTTTTAAATTATGATTTTTTTAAAAAGAAAAAAGAGATCAATATAAACACATTAAAAAAAATTTAAAAATTTAAAAGAAATGGAAATTAAATATTGTTTTGAGGGAGTGAAAACTTCCAGGTTACCCCAAATAGTTTTTGTGGATTTTTTTTTATTTGCTTATTTATTTATTTTGCTTTGGTTGATTGGGTTTTTTTTTAGAAGATCATAGAAGAAGTTATCTCTCTTTTGAGTCAGTTTTCTACATGACCAGTGAAATGAACAGTCAGCTTTTTGCATAGCTTCCTTCTATGCCAGTTGTCAATCTGCCAGTGTGTGGTACCAATGCTGTTTAAACAAAGCTGGTTTTGTTTCATTGCCGGCAGCTGAGCCAGTGAGTCGTAATGATGGAATTGGCTATTCCCTGGAAAATGCAACAGTGAGTCTGAACAGGGACTTGGTTAACTACATAAATGTGCCATGTTTGCATCATGAATTTTTAACATACAGCATTTCAGATAAAAATTCATTATTTCTGTGAATTATATATTAAAAAATATATGACCAGTTCAAATGTTCTTCCCTGTATAATAAATGGTAAGATGTGTGAATACATAATTAAAGGCAGCTCAGAGTACCACAGTTTTATAGAAAAGAAACCAGATTGGTAAAGCTGCCAGTGGCAAACCCATTTTATTTCATTTAACAAGCTTTTAGTTGTTGGATCAAGCCCAGTCTTACAAAACATTGGACTTTGCCAAAGACATCTCTTATTCATAAAATAAAGGCAAAAGCTCTTGGACCTCCTTCCCATTTACAGTTTCCTAATTAGATAGTGGGCAAGCCAGCAGAAGTGATCCATGAACTAGCTGCAAAGCATTTTGTGTGCTGAATCAGGGGAATTAAAGTTCTATCAAGTTATATACAAAACTGTAGCAGTAATTTAGAAGAACATAAGGATGTGAGCTATTCCTCTAGATGAGTTCATGGTAGGAATGGCTAACCATCATACTTTCTAATATTTCTTCCTCTTTGAGCTTCAGATTTGGTATTACATTTAGTGACAACTAGGTGGCAAGTATTTACTGCTGGCAGTGTTTATTTGGGTTCAATGACTTCATAACTAAAAACAGATAATTGAAAACAGCTTGGGATCCCCAACACACTCTTAACTACTCTAACTTAGTAACGTCTGTAACATATTACTGTCTGATATGCAGGGCAATTGTAGAGGGAGTTAAAGAAGTTTAACAGATTGCTCAGAGATTGCTGCAGGGAAGAAGGATCTCAGATGCTTTTATCTCATAAGGTGAGCAGAATATCCTTCTGCTAGATGGATTTCACCTGAGTACCCAGAGGAGCCTTCCAGTCTTCAAGCTGGTATGAATGATAGGAGCTGTGAAAGATATTTCTACAACAGCCAGTTTTAACATGAGGGATGAATTGGCCTTTATAACATGTTATGTAAAGTACACAGTCTTTTATTTTGTTACAGACTCCTTAAAGTGATACATGTTGGAAGATGAATCTTCTTACTTGCACTTTGTATGAAAATAATTTTATACTTTTGATTATCTTCTTGCCTATTTTTAGAATGGATCTTAGGAAAATGTCCTTCCCTGAAAGGGTGCTCAAACATTGGAACAGGGTGTCCAGGGAGGTGCTGGAGTCACCATCCCTGGAGGTAAAAGACCCATAGATGCAGTGCTCAGGTATATGGTTTATTGGTGCACTTGACAGTGTTAGGTTTATGCTTGGGCTACATCATCTCCAGAGGTCCCTTCCGAGCCTGACCATTCTGTTATGTATTCCATGTGAGTCCAGTGACATCTTATCTTGTAATGGGGAACCAAACCTTCACACTCAACATGCAATCTCACCATGGACTTGTACCTTTGTGAGCAGTGCCCTGGCAGCCAGGAGGGTCAACATGTCCTGGGGGGCATCAGGCAAAGCATTGCCAGCCAGTCAAGGGAGGGGATTGTCCTACTCTACTCTGCACTGGGGCAGCCTCACCTTGAATATTGTGTGCAGGTTTGGGGACCACAATATAAGAAAGAGATTAAGCTCTTAGAGAGTGTCCAAAGGAGGGCAGTGAAGATGGTGAAGGGCCTTGAGGAGAAGCCATATGAGGCTGAAGTCACATGGAGTGTTCAGCCTGGAGAAGAGGAGGCTGAGGGGAGACCTCATCACAGTTCTATGACTTCATTGTGAGGGGAAGAGGAGGGATAGGCACTAATCTCTTCTCTATGGTGACCAGTGACAGGACCTAAGCGAATGGCCTAAAGTTTTGTCAGGGCAGGTTTAGGTTAGGTATTAGAAAAAGATTCTTCAGTGTGTTGGTTTAAAGGTAAACCGTCAGGAGAAATGAACCCAACTCTAAAGAGATTATAAATCAGAATTACAATTTAACAAAAATGATACAAAAATACAATTATTGAGATGAACAGTTGGTTCTAGCCCACAAAACCCCAGATGTATAACCCGATGCCCTGGGGCATGAACAGAATGGTGTTCATTGGCCTCTGTGCTGAGCCTCATGTGGCTCCCGCCTCTGCCCTGAGTCCAAGAGTAAAAGGAGAGGAAAAACCTGTTTGTGTGAGTGATGGTTGCAGTTTGGTTGAGGTTCTGGTCCTCCTCTAGATCCCACAAGTGGTACCAGAAGTCCCAAGCCCCCAAGATTATATTCCCTCAGGTTCAGGCAGCAATGCCTAGTACCTCCCCCAGGGCGGGGAGTTCCACAATGGGTGATTGTGAGCCATGGGATATTTTTGGAATCCTTGATGGCCCATTAGCAGAGTGACCCCTCAGGTTGGGTGTGGAAGTGCTACTGACTCCTTGGAGGGGAGTTATCACACCCGAGTCATTGGTGTGAGGACAGGAACATGCTCCTATCTCACAGGCCTCTTAACACCTCAGCTGACAGCCTGAGGGGTCAGGGGTGCTCTGGGCGGCTGCTGCTGATGGTCTGTTGTTAACATTTTCTGGGAAATGACATAGAGGGTGTAGAATACACAGTTTGTGTTGCACTCACACAGTGATGAACTGATCCCGGCTGTTCTAATTAAGACATTCAACCAGAGGGTGGTTGGGCACTTGAACAGGCTCCCCAGAAAAGTGGTCACAGCACCAAGCCTGCCAGAGTTCAAGAAGCATCTGGATGATACTCTCAGGCACATGGTGTGACTCTTGGGCATGCTCCTGGGCAGGGCCAGGAGTTGGACTCAGTGATCCTTGTGGGTCCCTTCCAACTCAGCATATTCTGTGATTCTGATTCTGTGATATTAAATAATGAAAACCTGGAGAGACAAAGTTGGCCTTTGGCAGATGTGTAAGTAGTTACTTCTTTGTGCATGTTATTTTTCATTATTATTCTTGACCCTTTTGCAGACACTAATTATAATTCTAAGAGTTACATCACAATGAAAGAAACCACTTCACCAAAATAATACAGTTATTCTCAACGTGTGAGTTAGATCAAATGAAAAGAATTACAGGTATTTGCACACTGGAACAAATTTGTGGATGTTATAGTTTGTTAATCTGTTCCTACAATTGGCAGGTTTTTCAGTAGGGCGTGCAGCAAGTACAGCCATAGCTGTTCCTGAAATGTTCTTTGCAGGTTTTAATAGACAGAGGCCTAGGAGCATGTTTCTTTCCATAATTTTGATTAATATAAATGTACATGTTCTCTTCATCTTATTTTAATACTACTAAACACTTTATTTTGGGTGTCATCTCCTTAGAGTTAATTTCTCAAAACAGTACTATTTTGCAAAAGTAAGAACTGTATATCACTCTGATGTGCTTACAGCTGCTGTGTCTAGAAGGCCCTAAAGCACCTCAGATAGGTCATATATTGGTATTTAATTCACTGTCCTCCCACTTAACGCATTGTCAGCCATCAGATAATCCAAGTCTAACAGTCCTTGAATTTTTTTGCCAAATAACTCTAATGGTATGTCTGGATTGATAACTCCAAAGTCCAGTGTCTGTAATAGAAAAATTAACTGTTCTGCAATTCTGGGTACAACTAGGTTTATGTTTCAAAATAGAGACTGACAGATTTGCAGGTGGGGTGTGATATATTGTATGATTCAATGAAATGAAAGCTATTTGCATGTGCTGCGGGTATGCTAGGTTTTTGCTTTTAAGGTTTGAAATTCCTTGCCTTTTTTGCAGGAACATGAGTTCTTTTAATGCCATGCTTTGCCATGTCTGCATTGCTGAAGAGCAGTATAGGCTTATCCTTTTTTAAAAAAATCACACTAATATGATTTGAGTACTTTTATTCCAATATTAGTAAACAGGTAAAGCCTTGAAATGATTGAGGATAGATTCCTTAGAGTTCAATACTGTGACTCCTGTTGCTAGGAAACCATTTTTATTTGTTTTCCTTCAAAATGACTAAATTGCTTTATGCCTGGCTTTAAAGGTAGCTGGGAAGAAGTAGAAGGAAATGCATTTTAGACATCTCAGCTCTTCTACCCATTTCTTTCACATATGAGAAGAGCAATGAGTCAATACAATGTGGTGGGATTCAGGGGAATATATGAATATCTGACCTAAGAGTAGTGGAGTCTGTGTAAGGGTGCATTGTATGAAGCAGAGTGGGTATCTGGGCAAGCACACAGCAAAGTCCTGGGACCTTCCTAGCTTCCTCTCTCAGCCTCTCTTGTATTACCTTCTGTCTGCTCCTTTCCCTAGGGTGCCCCAGGTATTTCTAGTGACTCATTTTCTCTGCTTTTTGTGGCTCTCTGGATCTTTCTTCTCCCCTTCATCCTGCTCCATCTCCTCAGCCTGGGTTCCCCCCGAGAGATCAGATGGGTGGCGGCAGTAATGGCTGTATGACTCTTGCCTGATGAGTGGGACGGGCAGGAGGTGGGTTTGCCAGGGCTGAGATTTGAGCCAGCCTGTCAGGCAAGCCCCAATGGCCCCATGAAGGGGAGCGTGGGTTACACAAGGTCACGGTTTAGGCCAGAGCGAGAGCAGGCAAAGATGAGTCCCACGGGGTAGCCGTGGGGTAGCAAGAGGTGGGGAAAGGCCCTGGCTCGCTCCCTCATCTATTCATCTACCTTCTCCCCAGTGAGCTCCCACAGGTTTGGTCCTTCTTCAGGTCAGGAACTTCCTTGCCTTGCTTCTAGCTTTCTCCTCTCCTCCGTTTTCTTCCCTGTCTTGCCACATCCCATGTCTCTTCTGATGTGCCTCAGACTGGGCTGGAGCATGAACCATAGGTAGTGAAGGGGCTTCTCTGGAAGTGGATGGGGAGCTGGGTACCATTTGGCACCTGAATTGGAAAAAAAAATAAGAACCAAAGTTGCTTATTAACTCTTAAAGTTAGTGAGTGTTACTTGACTCCAGTAGCTGTTCTTGTCCAATGAGGAAAAGCTGCAGTACGAGCCTGGGGGGGAGTAAAGGGTTTGGCACACCAACCTCCCCTGCTTCCCCCAAGTACTTCATACAGAAATGGCTCCTCACATTCTCTCCTGGGAGAACCAAAGGGCTTTGAGTGAACAGTGAAGCTTCATGTAAGCAAAGGCCTTTGACTTTCTTTTTCCCACCCATCCAGGAAAGGGACTCTTTTCATCTATTTTGGTCCAGACAATCCCTTGAATTTAAAGGCTCCCTGATGGTAGCTGCTAACGAGCACACCTGACTGTGTCATGAACAGGCCAGAAAGGCATTACATGGTGAATTTGGGCACCTCAGAACAGAGGAGTTGGACAGTGATGGTGTGTGAGTGACTGTGCAGACCTTGAAGTCTGTTGTGGGCTGCCTTCCTCACCTCCGGGGCCACCAGCTTCAGCAAAGGGTCATTTCACAGGTGAGTGGGGTCTTAGTGAGGGTGGTATCAGGGCTAATGTTTTGTGTGGGGGGGTCATGCTCATAGATCATCGTCATTTCAACCTTGAACTGGATTTAAGCAGATTCGCAGTTTATGTGGGACATCAAATAATGATTTATTTACAATAATAAAGGTTATATACAATAACATGGATATAAATGATAGCCAATATTTTGCTTCTACTGCATTCTGGTTGCCTGGCAATTTAAAATGTTTCTGTCAAACTCCTGAAAATACTCAAGTCTTTAGAGACCTTAAGAAGGAAATTATTGCAGGGTGACCTGTGGTTTCCTAGATTATATTCTCCCATTTCTTTGGGTAGCATTTGACCCTCAAAGACATATGGATCCCAAATGGTCCTATTAGCAGAGATACCTGTTTTTAGGACTTCGATGCAGCTGAAAACAGTTGCCATGTTGTGGCATGTACAAAAGCAAGGCATCGTCCCAGTCCAGCTCATATAAATTGTCCACCTAAGAGAGTGGGGAAAGGGTACTTATTTAGTTTTGGGTAGTGCTGAAGACTAGTAGTTAACTCAGAGCTGTGGACTTTTGGCTCCCTGTTTTCAATAGGCTCTGTGTACGATTCTGTATAATTCTGTATCAGATGGGAGGAGAGGCTGCTAATTTTGTAGCCCAGGTAGATTTTGAAAAAAAGTAGTGCCATAAATCTGTCATTCTCAGGGGTAAACTAAAAAAAGTAAAAGGCTTTTCTCTTAAAAACGGTATGTTTTTCATAAATAACACAGAGCAACTGTATGCCACTGAGATCTTTTCCTGAGTAATCATGTATCATTTTTGTCAATATCAGCATGCCTAAGTGGGCACCTCGGGACACAATCTGACTTTAATTTTGTTACTTGTAGTTGTACTGTTTGTTGTTGAAGTTTACAAAACAAGTTCCTCTGCACTCTGTGTTGCTATGGATTTTTCCTTGTATTTTCTGAGAAGAGATAGGTGATCTATTTGTTTGGCTTCTCAGCAAATTTTGTCCTACTCTGTTTAGCTTTTTGGGAGAGGGTTGAATCTGATTTTTTTTCAAATTATGAGGAATGGTCTTGTTTTCCAAAGCATTAAAGAATCTTTGTGCTTGTTTATATACAGGAGTTAACTGAAGTAGAATAAGTCTTAATAGTTTTAAAACAGACTTTGTTTAGACTGACTTAGAAGGTTCTCTTCTGTCTGTGCCAAAATTAAATAGTACATTGAGAAGTACCAGAACTGAGGGACATTTCTGTTCATTTCATGCACTGGATAGGAAAAATGTTCAATTTACCATCTTATTTATAACCTGCCACAATTCTAAAAACACTTACTGAAAATTTAGAAGCAGTTGATAAGACAAAGTTCTGTAAAATGTGAAAATTCAATATTTATTGGTGTGTGCACTGAGCAATTACTTAACTGCTGTTGCTTTTTGATAAGACATCAGTGTAGCTTCAAAAAGGGAGGGTGAGGGAGGAGGGAGAGCCCACTAAGGAAAACCAACAAACATTAAATACAAAGTCTAAGCAGAATTTCTCTCATTTCCATCAAAACTCTTTCCCAAATGGTAAATCCTATAAATGAAAATAGCTACATCAGAACATTTGTGGACAAATTGTTTATGTGGCTACTATTAACATCTTCTGTACAGGGTTCTGTAATACTGAAGAAGTACATTCTAACACCTGTAACATCAGTGTCTCTGTTGCAGCCTTCTGGCAAGTTACAAGTCCTATAATATAAATCATGGGAAATTTTATGAGAAAGATGGGACATAAAAAGAAAATGTAGGACAAAATTATCCATGAACTTTATTAAGAAGTAGGAGTAAAAGGAAAATAGTGTTTACACGGTATGTTTTCATACAGTCTTGTAAATATTCTGCATAATTAAGCTATATTTTTAACTACACTTTTTCACTAATACTTCTCGAAAATGAGATCTTGCTCCTCACAAATTCTAATTCTGGACTGCTGTTTCTTTTGTTTTTGTGGGGGTTGGAGGGATCCCCTCGCAAGAAATGTGTGAGCAAGTGAACTGGTTTAGAAATTTCTCATTGCTCAAGAAACCTACTGTGGCTAAAGAAACACCTGTTGAAAGAACATATGAGAACAACCACCTTTTGTCTTTCCCTTAGAGCTGCCTCCTGGCTAGACCAAACCAGCAATTCTCTTACCTGAGAAGGTGGAAAAAGGAGCATTCTTTTCCTGTAAGTGGGGCAAGGGAAACAGAGGAGGGAAAGGGAACAGCTCGGAATGTACGGCCGAGAGGCCCTGGGGAGTGCTTTTGTCACCCAGTTGTGAGCTCGTGCAGCTGTGAGTGTCCATGAAATAAACTTCCTTTCTTGCTTAAAAGTCCATGGCTTAGCCTTCTGGTTACCTGTGTGAACACTGGAGCTTGTAGTTTGTCTTTTTATAAATGTCATCTCACTTTATTTGAGACTGGATGACCAGCTGAATTTTTCTTTCAGATATGCAAGTAATTTTCAAAGGGTGGAAAGATTAAGGATTCATAGCGCTGTATTCCACCTAAACAAGACCTAGGCCTAGAAATTACTAAGTTATTTGTGTTGTGTCAAGTGGACAGTACTGTCTACTGTACTGTCTTCTGTCTTTGGTCTTCCCGAAGGGGAAAAAAAATGACAGGATAACTGCTTATCATGGCAGTTTGGAGTTTTTTAAAACAAACAGCCTTCCTGAGTACACACATAATGATGGTGGTGTCAGGATTTGATTAGGGGTCAAGGGACCAGTTTTGGCCAAAGGTTTCAAACTATTTGGGTCAAGCTAGAGGTAACAGGAGAATATAGATTCTGGCTTCATGTAGGTTGATGTGTTTAAGATTTCACCGATTCTGGTACTTAATTATCTTACAGGTATGGGTAGCAAGTAAGCTTTAAAAAGCTTAGTAGTGTTCTTATATTCTCAGGTGCATTAGCTACTAAAATATTTCAACTTGCCAGCAGAATGTCCTGTGTACTTGTGTGCAGCAGATTAATTATAACAGAATTTGTAGTAATGTTGAGTCCATTTTCTGTTTCATTTTTTTCCAGAGAAATTCCTTAATGGTTGAAGTTGTCCCTGCCTATTTCCCAAGAAGTAAGGAACAAATGGTCTATATGTTTAGTCTGTGAAATCAATTCAGTATGAAAGGCTTTTTGGGGTGTGTTAAAATATTCTGAATATGCTGGGTGTCTCACAAATTTAACTAGAACTGATGAAAACAATTTTTATCAAGATTCCTTCCTAGAGGAGATGGATTTTCAGCAGCAACAAAGTCCAGTGATTTCACTAGTCTGTGAATTAGTGTCAGGTACCAATTTTGTGGACAGACTTCCAAAACTAAAAAGAAACAAAATAAAAAGAGTAAAAACACGTTGATAGTTTCTAAATTAATATTTTGATATCTTTCATGTTTTAAAATGACTTTTTATTTCAGATTTTTTTTCTTAAATTTATTCTGAGGGTAAAAATTCAATGGATATATTCTCTAAAAGCCAGAAAATTTTCGAGTTCTGAGAATTGCTGTTGAAGTTAAAGAATTCTGAGTTCTCTAGCGTGATCCAATTGTCTTCTTAGACTTCTACTGATTCCCTATATTTTACTTCTTTTTTTATTCCCAACCATTTTAATTTCAGCATGAAATGATCTTTAATTTTCTTTTCTAATATAAATCTGTCAACTTCAGAAACTAAAAAATACAACTCTTTGCTTTCCTTTCCTTTGGTAGTCAAAAAGTAATTACAACCTCATACTTTGAAATAGTCTATTTAAAACAATGCTCTGCCAATTTTTAGGGTTATTAGCATGAGACATCTGTAATAAAAGTGAAATCAGAACTCTGGAATTCAGTTATAAATACAGATTTTATAAACTACATATTAGATGAGACTATCAGCAGTGGGGGGGACAGTTTTGTTGGACAAGTGTTTCCAGAATTTGTAGTTTGCCAGTTGAATTCAAAGTTGTACTGTCAATTACTGAATTTTTGAAACAGTACAAAAATCTATTTGTTTCATAATTCACCAGATGTTAATTGAAACTCTTACTGATGTAAAACGAAGAAAATCAGACTTTATTATTATTTTATTAACTTTACTGCTTTTCCAGCCTCTAGAATGTTTAATAATATTTGGAGAAATAGGAAGATAATGAAATGCTTTTGAAAGGTATAGGGTTAGATCAGTGACCCAATGCCTGCTGAATTTCTACAACAGTAAACATAGCCAAGTTATTTTAAAATGAGTACTGGAAAATGAGGAACTCATCTCTGATATCTTGTGTTAGTTATGAAATTGAATAAAAACTTCCCTACGGTACCTTTAATCCCTTCAGAGTTTGGAAGAAGTCCAATAAAATCCAACCACAAATGCCACAGTAAAAAGAAACACTTGAAAGTGCCTCCTAATTGCTCTGTTGGAATGTTAATTCTACCCCAAGAATGGCAAATCTTTGGGGTATCCTAAACAGTTTGCACACACACTTTATCAACAGTCTGCTTAGGCATTTTTATTCTATAAGTGATTATTTTAAAAATGGTGTCTTATAAAGTACTTATTGCAACTGAGAACTGATGAATTATGTTCACATTTGTCTTTGTGACCCTATAAATCATACAATCTTTGAGGGCTTTAAGACAGCTCAGACTAGTCAAGCAAAGTCCAAGCAAAGTCATAAATCTAACTGTTTTGTTCATTAGTGGTGGCTGATAATTCAGTGAAGATATTTCATAACTTTAGTATTCAAAAATTGGCTTTTATTATGTAAACACATTTGAAAACAAATCACTTATTGGGAGAAATATGAAAAAGGTAGTTTAAGCAGAAAGAAAAATTTTAACAATAGGAAGCATATATCAGAACTCAGCTGAAGAACCAGAACCAGAACCAGACCTCAGACAACATGAAAATTATAGATGTGAGAAGAATAAAGTGGGCTTTGAACTTCATCACATTCTTTCAGGTTGAAAAATGATTTGTCTTTCTATCCTATGTCTCATTCTATTTCTGTATACAAAGTAACCTTTTCTGCTTCAGGAAAATTTTGTGGAAGGAGAGGACCTTTCACTGGTACAAATTCAGCATAGTGACCTCCCTGTCTGCTTTCATTTATGCTCTAGAAAACAGCATTTCTAAAAAGCATCTAGTTCTTAAGCATTCATCAAAGCACATTTGTAAGGAGAATATGTTGACAGATCTGGAAGAAGGTTATAGCATCTGAGAATTTGTCTGCTTTTTCACCCTTACTCACTATCTAAGATGTATTGCCTACCCTTACAAATCCTGCATCTGTTTTATCTCCAGACCTCAGTGGTAATGCCAGCAGTATGCAAAACTGTCTTCAGAGTTTCCAGGAACCAAAAACAATTCTATCACTGAAATGGTAATGAATATTCTAGTGCATCAAATGATGCACAGAAGAGTTTGACTTTTGAAGTTAAATGTAATTGTCATGAAATAAAATCCTCACTGGGAAAAAGAAAGTTTACTTTCCCCTAGGTCCCTCATCTTTGAAAATATTTTCAGTTCCTCCTAATACTCTACCTGCACACCACAACAGAAGCGTTCTGTCTGATTCCAAAACCATTCACCCTACAGCTCTGGTGCCAGGGAAATGACACTTTATGTTTTCCTACCCTGTCCTTTTTCTCTTCCCTTCTTTCTAGTTTATGTTTATGTTTTTCCCTTCTAATCTACTGGAGGGAATATAATCTCAGTTTCTATACATCCCTGCAATAATTTCTAGTATTGGTGTGGTATTCTACCTGACCGAGATTCAAATTGGAAATTCAGTCTAAAGACTGGTTAGCCGCTACATAACAGGTGAAGGATAGAGTCCTCTATAGAGTCCTCTTCCTCTCTTAACGTAATGCTCAATTACATCCCAGTGTCAGAGGAGAACACATTTTCTGCTTATTAACTTGTCAATGAATGCTACCTGTTCATTGGCATATGACTACTAAGAAAACTGAAAATATATGTTTACATTTAAAGTCACTTAAAAGCAGTATTTGATAGCATTGTTTCTATTATTTTTTTCAGGAAACAAACACTAGACACAAACCACCTGCAATGTTCATGATTTCCTCAGTGCTAACAGTCATGGATAACTTCCAGTCCCTCTAGACCAGTCATGCAGTGTTCAATTAATTCATTTGTGATAGAAAACTTTAGCAGAGATGATTTTAACGCTACACTGTAGGAGTAGCCTAACTAAGAATAACAGTTTATCTTCATAGTGATACAGATATTTGAAATAGACTTAAGAGGGTAATATGGAAAAAAAACGAAAGAGAAAAAAAATGAATGATTCAGTTCTGCGATAGAAGTGTGAGAAGCAATTTAGCCTTTGAACAAGGAAATCAAAAATTACCTTTTTCCTGGAAACCAGGCAGTATGAAAAACAGTGTCTTTCAAGTTCTTAACGCTCCTCCAGGAAAAAAAAGAAAGATGCTTACACATCGAATAATAACAAGATTATGGTTTTTTTGGTCTTGTTTTGTTTTTCTTTTTGGTTTTTTTTTTTTTTTCAGGGAACAAAGAACTATGCTGAACTCCCACCAGAATATTTCAGCAGCTTTTCTTAATATTAGGCTGCTAAATATTGTATCCAAGGACTAACATCATGCTCTCTAGCTAGGCAGTGATTAATAATGTGTTCAAGAAATGTATTTCCCCTTCACCACGCAATAGGTGTCTGAAATATAATAGCCTTAAATTTATTCACTAATAAAAATTAGTTGATTTTGCCAACAAATACCTCTCACACTGTAGATTAATTGTGTAAACTTATTAGGATTATTGTTTGTGAGTGTGACTTCACTGGCTAATTAAGCAAATCACCTGATATTTCTGTTCTTGTCTAAAATAGGAATCTGTACAGAGAGGGTCAAACTCAGCACCTTTTCTGCCTGGTGGCTGCAAGAGGATAGATTTAGACTTTCCAAAACTTGCTAGATTTGTAGAACCAGGCTCATTCAAGTCTTTAACCCTGCCACTTTTAGAATAAGTGGAATGCTTTAAATGGTCTTGCTTTTATGGCCTATTTTCTCTCTTTTATCAGTCCCAGAGTAAAGATAGAGAGAAAGAAGCCGGACAAGTCCAGATTTACTATTTTTCTTTAAAGGCTAATGCTGCTCCCAATGACCTACCTCTTAGCCCTCATTCTTGTGTCATTATTAGACATGAATAAACTTTGAATGTTCTTGTGAGAATTTTCCCTTGTGCCTAAGTGAGGTAATTATTCTTGTTTAATATGGAGTCATAACCTAACCAAAAGTCTCCCTGGGAAGTTACCATATTACTGGAAAAAATAGTAAAGCACACTATTAACATTTACTCCCTTGCATATTTGACTATGCAGATGTTGTTGCTGGGAACAAATAAACAAGTTTATTCCATGTCCTTAAATTTCATGGAGAATTAATTTCCTTTTTACATGTTTTAATTGATAAATTGTCTTTCTCTTTCTACAGTGCTAAGGCAACTCATAACTTTCTTGTGTATAACATAACTGTTTAAATACTCCTTTTTAAAATGTAATTGCTTTGCTTCTCCTTTTTGTTTATCCTGTTTTTTCCATGTCACTTAGAGTAAAATAAGAAAAATAGATAGGGGTTCACTAATGCAAGTTTAGTCTCTGGTGCAGAGAAGACTTCACAGAATATTAGGATGTTAAGCTACTGATACTCATGATGGCCAAGACCTTCACTTCACAGCAAGTTGCTTTTTAACTGCCTTCTAGGATTGCAATCTCTAGCAGTATCCCTCTAAAACTGCAGTATATTGATTATCCACTGATAAAAAAAAAGTATAATACATAGATAAATACACTGTTTCATTAACAAGCACCAATAAAATGACTTTTTTTCATAACAGAGAGAAAGTAAACAATCTCTCAAGGTGATTAATCATTGTAGTTGATGCAAGCTCAGTGAAAACAGTATAAATTACATTAATGTCCCATTGCTGTTTGGGACATTCATCTTGTTCATCTTCCTTAAGATCTTTGTGTACCTATTTGGGATTTCAACAGGATTCATATCAGTTCAGTTTTATTATAATAACAGAAATGAGGTTGAATAAATTTTGCATATTATCTATGTGGGGAAAATCAGTTTAAAAATGCAAATCGTTTTCCTTGTGTATACTCTAGGAGCAAATTCTCTAAGATTTTTTCAAGTTTCTTTGTAGAATACCATTTAAATGGTGAACCTTTAGAAACTATAGCTTGCCTGCAATTCAGAGTTCCAAATCATTCAACAGTCCTGGGGAAATAGTCATATGTATATATATGTTATATAACAGTATATTATATATATATAACTATATAATATGTAATAGTTATATGTATATATCAGACTTGTCTGAATTTTTAATCATCGCTATTAATTCAACTTGTAGCACAAGTATTTTAAGTAAAAATATTTAAAATAGTTGTGTACTTGGGCACAGATATTCAAGTCACTATTGAAATGAGAGCAAGGCCTAAAGAGAGTTAACCAAGGTATCTTGCTCTGAGAAAACTCTCCCCTCCATATCTGCTCTGTTTATGTCAAAAGAAATTTTGTTTTGTTCAGTTCAGTGGGCCCAAAACTAGAGAAGAACGTTAGCAACATTATACAATGGGCTTAAGGGTAATAACTTAGGGCAAAATAAGCTAAGGTAGGCGTTTGAATAGGTGGAATAGGCCTGAAGCCAAGGCTCTCTCCAAGCTTCAGTGACTGGGGTAAAGACAATGGAAAGTTAGCGAGGTCACACTGAGGAAGACTACAGGAACCCCAGACTCAATGATGAAGAAAGACTCAAGTACCCCTAGAACTGAGGGCCAAGAAGAGCTCCGCCCCAAGGTCCACCTGGGCTCTGCCTATGCTCCACCTATTATCGATATGTATGATTAGATGTTGCAATCATATGAATATGTATGTAAGACGATGTAATCATAGAAGTTAGACTGTATAAATTACCCTGGTTTGTACCGCTACCTTTGAGCAAGAACTTTGTAGTGTGAACCACGCTTGCTCCTGACGTCGACAAATAAATACCTTTGCTACTCAAAAGTCCAAAAACTTCTGAGCGGTTTCTTTACGGGATTTCTCAGATTCACTATTCAAATTTAATAAAGTGTACCAATAATCTTTTTAGAATTAAGGTATTTATTAATTGGTCTACATTCAACTTACTTTTAATGGAATGTGTGAGTTTGGGCGGGGGGGAGGGTTTTTTTTGTTGTTGTTTTTCTGATGAGCTTGTACGGCATAAGCTCCACTTTCTGCCCTGTAGAATTTTTTAGTCTGATTCTGTACATCTTACTCATGAGATATTTTTACATCAGTAATCTTGTAGATAAATGATGTATTTGTGTTCAATAGGTGATCCTGTCATCAGTAAATCCCTGAAGGCTCCATGCATTCTTTACAGGTTCAGCACAATAAGAAAGCACAACAAACCTCCCCAATCAAGATGCAGTGGATTGCAGCTGCTTTTGAAAGAAATTGCGTTAATGTTAGTTTTTGTTATAATCTTCGTGTGTCTTGAGTATAAAGCAATATGAACAGGACTTTACATATGCAGAATAACAAATGAAAGAAGAGCATCATATTTTTTTTGGAATTAGATGCATCTGTAGTGCTTATCCTGACACGACTGATCAACTGCATTTAGTTTGACATAGCCTCAAGTGTTTACTTTCTGTGCAAACTTGAACTACATCAAATATCAGGAAAGTATATTAATGTTGGTTGTAAGTAAATGCTGACAATACTATATAAGCTTCTAAAATAAACCCTTATTTCTTGCATACTCCCTCCAGTATTTCAGCTGATGACATCAATAACATGCAAAGTATAGGAGAAAACTGTATTTTTAGTGGGTCTGCCCTGTGCAGTGGTTGTTTTAACTACATGAATAGCTCAGATTGTTTACCATTCCAGCTGCAGAACTTGCCAGTCAAATCAGTAATAGTAACAAATGTGTCAACATGTATTTAATTAAGGTAGAACTCTGCTAAAAATGCAAAGGTCAATAATTTCTGATTTGAATTTTAATTTTGTCATTTTAAATTTGTCATCTTATTTGTAAATGATAGATCTGGCTTTCATAAAAAATCTTTGTTATGAAAAGCTAAATGATTTTGTAAAGCTGATAGCATCTTCTGCCTTAAAACATTGCATGCCTGATGACGACTATGATTTCTTGACTTTGCCTGCAGGGAACAATTTATGTTGAGAAAACAAAAGGAAAAAAAGTGTCTTGCATTAACTAAGTTGGGACAAATATTTGGCAGGGGATATTTTCTTCCAAGAATTATGAAGGGCTTAGGGGACCCCAGGAGAACATTGTTCTTTGAGTCAGTAGCAAATATAATTCCTTTAACAAGATGATTTTTTCGGCAGCAGCAGCGTTCTCCCAAAATGAAAGGACAGTGGACTGGTCTAATGGCAGTGCTAAATACTTGCATACCTTCTGGTCACTGCAATTCTTAGTAAAGCTTTTTTTTTTTTTTTTTTCATACAACACCTGCAGAATTTTGTAGGAACTTTTGGATAGACAGAGGTTTTAAGAGCCACTCATTTTGTTGATCTGAGTAACTCACCATGTTTCTCAGCCCTAAACCACAGAGAGATGAGTTGAAGAGACCAGGAAAAAAGGATGCCCATATAAATCTAATTATTCAGCAGACAGTATATCAGAGTGCAAAATTCTATTTAGTATATCAGAGTGCAAAATTCTGTTTTGTTCCTGGCTCTTTTGGGATTATTTAAAAACAAAAGCTGTTGTGCTGCCTTGTTGGATTCGTGGGGGTTTAAGTGTCTCGATCATTGTTGCTGAACATATTGTCCTTCACGCAACAAAACGGAGACAAACACTTTTGGTCCCAGTGAATGCTTTTCTCACATCAAACTGAAACTCTTTTAAACTTGTTGCTCTCTAACTTGCAGCTCTGAGCATTACGATGTCTGGACAGAGTAGCTGGTATATATACAGCATCAATACAGTTCCATTAATGTAATACTCATTAATGCTCAGAAGCAAGCTAACTAGCCTAACTGAAATGCTAAATAATTGTTACAACAGGGCTTCTAATTAGCCTGTGGGAAATTTGATTCTAAAATGCTTGCTGATTATGAGGGTAGAATTTACTTGGATATCATTGCAAGGCACTTTTTTATTCCCTGAAACACAGCCTGAGATTCAATCTTCTAAATATAATGAGGAAAGGAAAAAATTTTTAAGGAGCTTTTAATTTTGTACAGAATTTTACTCCTATTTTAAAGATGATGCTTCCTTTCAAGACTAAAATAATTATTTTTGCTAAAGTATCTATTTTACCAACTATGGTATTAAAAAACTACCATAAGTCTTTGTGTTTGACAAGGTTGCTTTGAATACCTTGTTGTGACTATTATTGTAGTCACTGTTTGAAGTGTCAAATGTCACGTCAAAAGGAAGGCTTCAACTAAACCATTTCTTTCTAATTTTTGACTGAAATGATTGTTATTACCTTCATGTATCAAAAACAACAAAAAAGAGCTTTATTTCATAATTCTAATATCTAACTCCTTTAAACTTAACACATAAAATCTCCCTTTGACAGTTTAAACTTCAGTGTCTTTCACTTCCTACAGAGTGAAATATTTTGCACATCTTTTTTTCATGTATGTACCACAGATTTTCCTATTCGTCTTTTTGTTAGTCTTGCTCCTCAGATTAGCTAACTTAATGAAGATTTAGGTGTTCAGCAAAAAATAGATACACTGTTTAAAACAGTTTAAAATAAAACAGTAAGTGTATTTTAAAGAGCAATGTAAAATTATTAATCCCTGTCTGTTTTACTTTGGAATCAGTGGTGCCTTTTTTTTTCTCATTTTTTTCTTGAGTAGGCAAATACATCCATTTCTGACTGAATGCATGTAAACTCTTTGTTCAGTGTACAGGCCCCATGGCCATGTCTCATTACATGTACTTCACTTTTGGATTAAAATGAGTCTTATCCCTTGGATAGTGCAGAAATCTGCGTGATAGAATATATAGCTGAAATGACCTTTGAATAGTTCCAAAGGACCATGGGTCTGCCTGTAGCTTAAGGATATTTTGAAAATTTTGAAAGAGATGGTAAAGAAGAAAGGTTCTAATTCATCAGTTGGACAACTTATTACTTTGATGCCAGATTTGGTTCTTTAAACAATCATTTACCCTGACATGCTAGTAAAAAACTGAGCTTATCAGGAGCTTGGAGAACTATTGTTTCTACTTCTTACAGTGTCAGTAGTAGCTCATCATTTTCTTTTGTTTTTTAATACAGGAAATGCTGTTTTTTGCATGATCAAATTATGTCATTCCAATTAACTTCTGTAATTTCTTTCCCTCTTCTTCTTTAAAAGATTTTTTTAAGGTAATAGTGTGTGGGGGGGTTCTTTTTATTTTTTTTTTCTCTTTACTTCTACTGTGAGCTTGGTTGAGGTAATACTGCAGCATCATATTAAGCCAGAGTTTTATAAGTAATTGATGATGAAAATTTTCTATATAAATTACAATTTGATTATAAGGCTTTAGATAGTACTAAGCTAAATTTTGGAACATGTTGAGTCAGAAGCTATTAGCTTGTGATAATATGAAAATGAACTTATATAGTACTAGTATGCAAGTAACTAGGATTTTCAAATTAACAAAACACAAAGAAATGGATTTTTAAACAAAAAGTTGACATTGCGGTTTTGGAGGCTAGAGATCTAATAACTTGGGAATTTGATCATTTGTTTGGCTATAGCATGTGTTTAGTGACTGTTATTCTAAATGTTCCAACAATTCATCCGAGTCAAGCTTTTGATATTCATCACACACTTCAACCTTGAGACTCACGTTGTGAGCAGAAACAAGGATTCAAGGGGTAATAGCAGTAAAATCTACTCTGTGACCTGAGGATATGATATCCAGAAAGAGAGGGAATACATCAGAATTGAGCAATGAATCTGCCGTACCTTTGTTCAGGGAAGCAAGGATATGGGGTGGGAGATTAGAGGAGGACAGAGTATTCTTTGCATCTTCTAAGCCCAGTGAGGCCGTCAATAGTTATGTGTCCATAGTCATTGTTCCGTTTCTCGCAGCTCTCTTAGCTTCCAGAGTGGCTTGTACCTGCCAACCTGATCTCTCTGTTCTGTGCAGAAGAGTCGGAGAAGGCAGAAAGAGCCTATACTAAAGCCTGGATGTGTTATTACTTATGTATTTTCTAAATAAGAAAAAAGAAAAAGTATTTCACTTTTGTTCACACAATGGACAAATGAACAAATTCAGACTGGACTGCTTACTGATGTGGTCTTTGGAGACCACAGTTATGTGATCACTGTTACAAATTCCAAAACTTTTTTCAGTTTGCATACCTGTTGTCCAGGAGCCCTGGGGCCCTTGTATCTTCTGAATAAGTTCTGTTAACTCTAATGAAATTTAGAAGTTTCAATGAATAATGAACCTTGAGGCTTTGTGAAGAAGAACAAATTTTCCAGAATATTATAATAGCTCTGTACAGATGTATACTGGGGAAGGTGCTGTAAGAGGGTTTGTCTGTCTGGGCTCTGAATGTGCTCTGGGACAAAAGAAGTTTAGTAGACAGATACTGCGTCTTACATACCTGTGGAGGTCTTCTTAGAGTGCAGCGTCGGCAACAGTTTTTCTATGCATTGTGAGTAGCACAACAAATGCATATAGCGAACTAGAACTTTTGCTTTCTGTACTCCATCCATCACTGATGTTATTTCAGATTAATCACTGGTTAGCCAAATTTATATATATCTTTAGATTTTATAGTACTTTTAAATCTGAATATTAGCACATGCCAAACTAGTAGAATGAAGCTAAACATTAAATTAGTGTAAGAGAAGAATTGTCAAGCCTTCAAAGAAAGCTATTTAGGAAATTTTTTAATTAAACTCATATCAAAACTACAGGAAAAGAAATGATGTAAACATGTAAATTATTTTGAACATTTGGCTGCACCATATTCAAAACCTTATTTGTTTAAAAAGATTTAGTTCTTTCCTTTTCCTCTGAAGTGAAACTACTATGTCATCTGACTTAGGCGTTCATGTTAATATATGCATAATTTAAGGTATAATACTGGAGAAGTAATCTTAGAGTCTATAATTTTGTTTTATTTTCATACAGTAATTCCACTGTAAATACCATCAGTGGTGAACGTATTTTGTTTCTATATGTTTTTTTCAATGTAAATAACAATAAATCACATTTATGTTTGGAATCTTTATTTGAATTTTTCTATTTGTAGGTATTGTTTTCACATACAAACTGTAATACCACACCAAAGTGCTGAATGTTTATTATCTGATTTTGATAAGACGCACTAAACTACAAAAAACCAAACAACACTTGTAAACTGAGTGAAAAACATGAAACTTACTAATATTTATTTAACCTTATTGGAAAAACTGTCAACTGGTTTACCAGTTGAGAGGGTTTGAAAATCACAGTCTTTATTTATAACCACCCTGTTCTAAAATTCTTACTTTGTATGAAAATATGAGAATGTATTTCTAGGCAATTTATTCTGAAGATAATTGCAAGTAAATAATAAAAAGCCTGCCTAATGAGCATAGTATCTTTAAACTCAGACAAAAGCTTCAAGGAAAGATCAAAAGGGGTCAGTGACCTGCTACACCACTTTGACACAAATCCATGAGGCTGGAAGGGGATCCACCCAAGGGTACTGAGGCAGCTAGTGGAAGGACTCACTGAACCACTTTCCATCATTTATCTGCAGTCCTGGCTAACCGAGAAGGTGCCAGGCCACTGGAATTTAAAAAACGTGACACCTACATCTACAAGAAGGGCCAGAAGGAGGATCTGGGGAACTACAGACTGTCAGTCTGATGATGGTACCAGGAAAGGTCATGGAGCTGATCATCTTGAGTGCCATCAATTGCACATGCAGGACAACCAGGGGATCAGGCTCAGCCAACGGGGTTTTACAAAAGGCAGGTCCTGCTTGAACAACCTGATCTCCTTTTATGACAAGGTGACCCACTTAGTGAATGAGGATGTGGATGTAGTCTACCTGGACTTCAGTAAAGCTTTTGGTACTGCTTTCAACAGCATTCTCATGGATAAACTGTCTTCCCACGGCTTGGGCAGGTGCACTGTTTGCTGGGTAAAAAGACTGACTGGGTGGCCAGGCCCAGAAAGTGGGTAGTGAATGGAGCTGCATCCAGTTGGCAGCTGGTCACTAGGGGCTGTTCTCCAGGGCTCAGTTTTGGGGCTGTTCCTGTTTAACCTCTTTATCAATAATCTGGACAAGTTGTGCAGGAGTGTTGATCTGCAGGAGAGTAGGAACGTTCTGGTGAACATGAGCCAGCAGTGTGCCAGCTGGCCAAGAATGCCAATGATATCCTGGTATACAGTATGGCCAGCAGGACCAGGGTAGTGATTCCCCCTGTAATTGGCACTGGTGATACCACACCTTGAGTACCTTATTTAGTTCTGGGCTCCTAAGTACAAGAAAGACATTGAAGTTCTGGAGTATGTCCAGAGAGGGCCAACGAATATGATGAAGGGCCTAAAGCACAAATCTTATGAGAAGTGGCTGAGGGAACTGGGATTGTTTAGCCTGGAGAAGAGGAGGCTGGCTGACTGACAGGTCAACAAAGCAGAGGATACAGTTAATGGTTATAAGTTTCTATTTTGAACTATCTCCAGTACAACAACTCTTGAAAACAATAATCTGTAGGTTGTAGCAAGGTGGCAGTTGTTCTCTTCTCCCAAGCAACAGTTGACAGGACAAGAGGAAACAGCCTCAAATTGCACCAGGGGAGGTTTAGATTGGATCTTAGGAAACATTTCTTCCCTTAAAGGGTGGTCAAGCATTGGACCAGGGTGCCCAGGGAGGTGATTGAGTCACCATACCTGGAGATATTTAAAAGACGTGTAGATATGAAGCCTGGAGACATGGTGTAGTGGGGAACATGGTGGTACTAGGTTAATGGTTGGACTCAGTGTTCTGAGAAGCCCAGGGAATTCCAAGGAATCTTGAGATTAATTCTACATTAAACTTCATAGCCTTTTCTCAGAGATACTGTTCGAGGCTGACTGCAGACTCAGGAATCTATCTCTTCTTTGATTACCATTGGATTGCTTTCTTCATTCTCACATTTCTTACCTTTTTTCACAACTAAAAGCACTCAATATTTTGCTATTGAGTCCTGGTATTGAGTACTGGTAGCCTGCCTTAATATCTCTAATTATAGAAAACGGACTTATCAGAATATGCCTAGTTTGCTGTACCTTTGTCCTACCTAAAAATAACTTTTGAAAATATTTTTATTATATCTAAATTTAAGAAAACAAAAAAAAAATCACCTTTAATTTCATCTTAAAAACATCAACTAGGAAGTATAAAATACATAGTAGGCATTTTAAATAGAGAAAAATTGAGTGCCATTTTACAAAAGAGTTCAGGGCAGCATATGAATGTTGCATGAATTTCAACTGCTAAGTTCTTGAAAATGAAAACGTCTGATATTTTGCTTGTTCCCAATTATATCTGTGAGTAGGTGCTGCAGCATTAACAGCTAATGTGTAAAATGAATTGCCGCAGAATTCAGAGGTGGTAACAAACAGTAAGCCTGTAGCTTTGGAAAAAATTGTTCTTCATCTGCAGATTGCCATGCACGACTCTGCAGTCATCTGCTGCTTGGTCTGTACTGGCAGGGCTCCTGTGTGAAACCGCTGTATTTACTGAAGGATTCCTTTATACTTGCATAACATCTTACCTCTTAAATTGCATTAAAAAAGTCAGTCAAAACCAAAATCTACTTATAGGATTTGTAGAGAACATGCCACTGATGATCGTTACAGCAGCAAAAGCCTGTGGTAAGTTATCCCTGTGAGCAGAGCTTTTTTGAGCAGATCAGTGTCTTTGTTCTACCCAGATTGTATTTTATTTTTATTTCTGAATAGATGTGTAGAAACATAACTGAATTTTTATTCTGTCTCAATATGTTTTAAAGGTGGGATGCTAAAGTTTGTATTTTTTTCTATAAATTACCTCTCTAGAAAGATATTTAACAAATTTAGACCAGAGGACTCCACTAGAGTGCTGAAATATGGTTTAGGTAGATTTATTTAGCAAGAAGTGAAAAGCAGTGTAAACAATCTCAAGGAGGTAGATAGACTTAAGAAATCAAACAGCCTGAAGCAGTGCCTTAAGGTGAATGTCTCTGTGGGCCAGAAACAAATGAAGTCTACTGATACTTCGCTGAAAGCTGTCATTTCCCTGGCTCCATTAGTTGCTTGAAGTTCTCTTGAAAGTTTTGTAGTTATTCAATAAAAGATTCATGTAAAGGATACAGTTTATGTTTATAAATTTCTATTTTGAACTATCTCTAGTACAATAGCTGTTGAAAACAGTAATGGTAGTTAAGTGAGTAAAAGAGAATTAAAAAAGGCAGTCTTCAAGAGGGACTTTAGTATGTTAAAATACAAATCAAGACTGTCTCTTACCTGAAAACCACAATTTTCTCTGCATGTTTCTTAGTTTTATGTGCATTCTGATATCTGCGCCTTCCTTACAAGTAATCTGTCTTCTTGCTTCATCACTATATGCTAGTATGGTGATTCATGTCTATTCCAAAATCAACTAATTTTCTTCGATGGGTATTAAATTTAAAGCAGCTAGGTGTGCATCTCTATTTATATTAAACTGTAAAAAATTAATGCCTTCTTTCCTCGGAATGTAAGAGCCCATACATTTTCTGAGGATATCTGCAAGTCAGTACTATTCACAAAAGATTGAGTACCTAATCAATATATTGGCACAAAACACACTGAACAGGTATATTTGTTGTTTCAGAATTTAAAACTCATTCTTCTGAAGACAGTCCTATATTCTCTGATGCCTGAATCAATTTTCTTCCTTGTAGATTTTTCTGTCCACATCAATATTTTTTGTTTCAATACTGTTTCAGCCTCAGCAGTGAAACTGGTGACCAATGCTACGAAGAACGTGAGGCTAGGGTTAACTGATATGATAGAAAGTAGAAGAGAGAGGTTTTAACTTGCTAGTTTGCTAAATTTCTAGAGAATCTGGAAATTAAGACTGACACTCTCTGATGCAGTGCCTTGACTAGCTGAATACTCTAACTGTGCCTTTTGAGCATATAAAGAATTCAAATAAATTTTTATATGCATGCAAACTGTACTTGGACATAGTCTATATTCAATTCTGCCTAACCTCGGAATAGAAGAGTTCAGGAATATTTATTAAAGAATATTATTATTGAGCAACCTGGTCTAGACAGAGGTGTCCCTGCCCTTGGAAGGAGGGCTTTGGAACTAGACGATCTTTTAAGGTTTCTTCCAACTCAAACCACTCCATGATTCCATAACTTTCTTTTTCCTTAAGTTGTCACTAATCACTTGCATGTTTTTGGCTATGACCTGTGTATTTTCAGACAGAGAAACAGTTATCATGAGGATGTGGGGCAGGAAGCAAGCTCCCTGTATCTTGCTGCACCTTAGAAAATGTGACTGTGCTGTTGACAGTAAAAATCTTGCATTTGGGCACCTGCTTATGTCACCCCCAGACACTGACCTTGGCAACAGGGAGCTGCGAAATACAGATTGGGAAGAAAATGGTTTTGTTCTTCCGCTTTACTTTTGCAACATCATTCTCAACTCTATATATGAGCTGCAACAGGGTGTGGCTTTGAGTGCTGTGTTTTATAATAGGAGGAAGCACAAAGATCTGAAATTTTCATTAAAGATTCTAGACTGTAAACCTTCAACTGAATCAGCATAGACTCCAAGTATGACTAGATCCCCTAAAACAAATCTTTTGTACTCTCACACTGAATGTGGAAGTATCCTCTTTAGTTAGGAAATGATTAAATGCTTTGTGGTTGAGACATCACATATAATTGTGCTATTCATGCTTTCTAAAGCACAGTGGAGTTAATTTAATGTGCCCCACTACCCTGGAGTACAGAGTCTTTAATATGTGTTAGCAACTAACAGGACTAAAACCCAACCAATTCGCTGATTCCACTTCACAATAAACCACAGTCATAATGAAGGACTTAAATAAAAATGTTATAATAATATAATACATATTAATATAATAAAACTGAAAACTCCTTGGTTCCACTTTTGATTAGACAGTGGCTGAGGAATGTAAACCAAGACAGAATGAAGATCACTGAATTCATATTTAGACTCAAAATAAACAGTCCAATTTCTGTTGGATAAGATTTTAAGGATAGTCAGAAAACAAGTGAAAAACAGGGAAGAAAACACAGAGAACAACTTATTGGAGGAGAAAAAACAAACCAAACTAAATCACACCAAACCAAATCTTCTTTTGTACCATTCTCTCTTAATTGACTTGTTATGAAAATTACTCAGATGTAATATCTATCAGTAAATTACACAATTTAGAAAGTTTCCATTTAAGAAAATATTGTCATGTCAGTCTTATTTAGATTTGTTACACCTAACACCATGACAAATTAAGTCATTGATTTCCCTGCTCCTTAACAAATTCTCCACTGGCAAAGTATTTATTTATTGGTAGTGCATCAAGTTCTCCAAGGACTGTCTTCAGATGGGTAATTTCACTTCATACTGTGTTATGCAGAATTAGTGAATTAGCAGAACATTAATCTTAATCTAGAACAAGAAACAGGAGTGGTGTAGATAACTGTTTTCTTGATTATTTTTATGTGTGTGTGTGTGATTATCTTGAGCAATATGCATTTACACAACCTGAATTCTAAAATTGTCATGTCATTGGGCATTGGTTGAATATAACATTAGTTGCACAAAACTAATTGTGCAAACATAGTTTGCTTATGAATGAATTTAAATAATAAACCAAGCTAATCTAACAAAAAAAAATCAATTAGATTATTTAACCTCTTGGCTACTGTGCTACTTTTTATCTTTGTACTCAACCTTTTAATTTGACTTAAAGAAAGGTCTTGTCTTTTTTATTTTTTGTACGTGTTTCTTGAGTTTTTTAATGATTTTTTTTCCATATTTGAAGTATTTTGAAGGAGTTCTCTAAAATAATTTTTTCTCCCTATTTCTCTTAAATCAGCATTTATATTCATAATTCTTTACAAAGAATTTACAAATAAAGTGATAATGCTAGGCTAAACTAACTCTCAGTATCATAGAGCAACTTTAACAGATGCGTATTGAGAACTGCTCTTTCATGCAGTATACTTTTAAACAAGATTACAGAAGCTTATGCGTTATCTGGCGTATGAAAATAGATTGTTTGGGTACATATTTTCCCCTAGATTCAAGTTTTAATCAGATTTTTTAAGTTCTAGAAGATAAAGCAACAAAGTATGCAGTACTCTATGAGTACTGCATATGTACTCTATGAGTACTCTATGAGTACTCTATGAGTACTGCAGGGCCAAAATAAGGTGTCCTCAGACTCTTCTCTTCTCCTGACTGAACTACCCCAACTCTTTCAGTGTTTCCTCCAAGGAGAGGCGTTCCAGCCCTCTGATCATATTCATGGCCCTGCTCCGGGAGGTCCTTCTTATATTAGGGGCACCAGTGCTGGGTTCAGGACTCCAGGTGAGGTCTCACCAAGCAGAGTAGAGGGGCACAATCCCATCCCTAGACCTGCTGGCCACATTGCTTTTGTTAGCCCAGGATATGGTTGGCCAATGGGCTGCAAGTGCACATTGTTGGCTCATGTCCAGCCTCTCCTCCACCAGCATCCCCAAGTCCTTCTCAGCAGGGCTGCTCTGTTCATCCCCCAGCCTGTGTTGATACTGGTGGTTGCCCCAACCCAGGTTCAGCACCTTGTACTTGGCCTTGTTGAACCTCTTGAGATTCCAATGAGCCCATTTCTTGAACTTGTCCAAGTTCCCCTGGATGGCATCACATCCTTCAAGTGTGTCAACTGCACCACTTAGCTTGGTGTCATCTCCAAACTGATGAGGGAGCACTCGATCCCAGTCTCTACAATTGGTGAAGATATTAGACAGTAATAGTTAAAACATGGACCCCTGAGGGACACCACTTGTCCATCTGGACATTGAGCTGTTGACTGCAACCCTATAGATAACCAGAGAATATTCAACCAATTCCTTACCCACTGAAAAGTCCATTCATCAAATCTATAACTCTCCAGTTTTGAGAAAAGGATATAGAGGACCATGTCAAAGGTCTCACAGGAGTCCAAATAGATGACATTCATAGCTTTTGTAAAACGGAAATCAATGCAGTAGTGCATGGAAAAGAAGTCAATGTAGTGCATGCAGCTGCTCTCTTTTGAAACTTCCTTTTGGATTTTCTTAACCAGAAAGTGGTATGGAGCAATTTTTCAGACTGTATAGAAATAGTGTGACTGAAAGGGGAAAAGAAGTGTCCCTATCCAGGAAATTTACCAGCTACTTTACCTTGTAGCATTATGTAGAGACTTAATTTTTAAAAGTTATGGTGGACTGGTGGAGGATTAGTGATCTTCTCTGGAAAAATGCAATTTTCCAGTAAAACATTTTGATCACCCTTACCTCTATCTATGGCATTTCAAAGAAATTAATCACTGGTTTTGACCTTTGAAAATATCTTCTCATGTCCTTGTTGGGGGTTTTTTTGGCCCTCCAATGCCTTTCTTAAAAAGTGATAAAAGTTTGCTCTTAAAGACCTACATCTGATTACTTTATTAGAATAAACTTGAGACATAACTTGTTAGTAAATACTTTTTATTAGTGAAAAATGCTGTATACTACAGAGTCAGTCTCCTAAATCTGAGGTACAAATTGGGCATAAATTTTAACAGTGAGGGTGATTAGTCACTGGAGAAACAACATAAGGAAATGAATTTTCTGTCTTTTGTTAACAAGGGTAGATGACTCTCTTTTCAAAGGTGCATTTCAGTCAAACAAAAGTTTTTTTGGTCAATAATGAAGTAACTGGTGGAAAGTCACCACCCTTAGTCATACAAAAAGTGAGGCTAGTTTGAATGCTCATATCAGTGCTATGAATAATGTATATCAGTATCAGGAAGTGTTTGCTTATGGCTTGCATACATTTCCCCTTTCAAAATCATCCTTATTGTGCCATAGAAGATCTACTTTTGTTACACTGAGTAGTATTTCTCTTATCAGAAGTATCAGAACTTGTCTTTTCAGTCAAAGTTTTTTCATATTTTTCAGTCAAAATTATTGTTCTTTGGAAAAATGCTGCTTCAATATTTTTGGATATTTTCAAGTTTAAAAAAAATAATCAAAAACTTTAATAAGTGAAGATTTTGGAGTTACTTTTAATGAAAAATCCTAATTGTTTTTTATTTTTTTCTTCTATTTTAGAATAATAGGAAATTCTAATTCTATTCCTATTTCCTCAAAATGGAATGCTGTCTGTTATCCTACCTGTTGCATTCTGAAATGCACAGGTTTGTTATTACTTAAAAACAAATTGATATTGTGATTTGATCATGTCTTCCAGTGAAGTATCTAGAATGGCAGCTTTCATTTCTTAAGGGACTTTTCCTATCCATCTGTGTCCAAAGAAAAACTCTGAAGTACACACTGAGATGGTGGAGTTTGGGCATTTCCATTCAGTGAAACATTTTGTAATCTTAGATTTTTTTCTGACCCCTTTGACAGGAAGTCAAAGATGTCTTACTGTTCCCTTTGATTAAAGCTGTGATTTTTAGTATTTCCAGCTCTCTCTGCTGAAGAGAGAAGAATTGAATGTTCTTACTTCATAGTCTGAATAAATCCTTAGTATATACATGCCACAAGAGATCCAGTTAAGTCTGAGAGTTACAATTTTCAGTCATCCTGCTGCAGAGGCGAGGAGCAGGTGAGGACCTGAATAGAGACTGAATTTCCAGGAGTGCCTGGCAATCTGCATATAGGCCTCATTTAGAAGGATTAATACGAGAAATGTAGTTAATCCAGCAGGTACACTGACTGAAGATGAGAAAGTAGCTGAATAAAAATTTACAAAAAGTAACATTTATGAAACCGTCTCAGCATTTACATATTCTCCTATATCTCTGTATTTAATCAGAAAATTCCTAATGCTTTCCAATATATATTTGGAAGTTTATACTAATGACACATGCCTTGTTATTCTTAGCAATCCTAAACTCCTTTCAACATTTACAATAGAGCAGGACATATTTGAGAGCACAAGTGTGAGTAGATGAATGCACACAAGCATAAGCACACACACACACACACACACACAAATATCAACGAAAGTTCAATTCTGAGCCATCAGTTGATATTTAGTTATTGTGCCGGTTTTACAACCTCATTCTTTCTCAGAATTAATTTTGAGAGGTTTCTAAATGACCTTATTTGATCTTTCAACATGTAGTCCAGACTCAACCAAATTTAGAGTGAAGATACTCCTATCCTAGGAATGCATATGCAGCCTTTTGTTTGTGTGTTGCAAATTCTTCTTACTGAGTTCATTTTATACATGATCATTTAATCATCATTTCTATCAAGTCATTTTAGCAAATGGGAGAAAAGAAGTTGTTGAGCTTGAGGGTGTGCAGCTGAGCCAGTGGGTGAGTGTCTATTATTGAATAATTTAATCTGTAGCTTAGACGTGCTTTTTTAGAAATTTAATTTTAACGGAGTTCAAAAATGGTCAGTAGAGCTCATGTCAAAATGTATGTTTTCTTTGTATTTCTGTTCACTGAAAGCCACTGAAACCCTGTTCCTCTTCCCCCTTCACTAAGAGATTATGAAACTAAGTTTTTCAACTGGTAGATGGAAAATATCAGCAAAATTGCACAGGTATGTCACCCTGAGAATAGAGTTTTCTTTTAATTATTGACAGAAATCCATGTTTAAAAGTCAAGCAATTTGTCAAAAGGTTATCATCTGTGGAATAAAGATTAAAAATTGAAATTGCTGGTTGACTAAGTTGACTAAGTTTCAACAGGTATAAGGGGATTTCTTTCAAATTGTTTGGTTAGAAATTTGCATCTGATGCAAAGAGGCATCTCCAGAATGAGTATTGATGAGAATCTTCCATACTAAAAACATTTGTTTAAAAATATACTTAAAGGCTTTCCTTATGTGTGTTTTTTTCAAATTTTAACTACTGTAGAAGAAAATATGTTCCAACAGAGAAAATTTTACTTTTTTTTTTTTTTTTTTAATTTAGCTATCTTTTCTGTCATTGTCCCTTTGGTTTTTACCCTTTGTTTTGAGAAACACATTACAAAGTATTAAAATAACTAATATGAAGGGTCATCTGTATACTTTCAGAAACTAAGTCATTTTGAATAAAGACATCTTTCTTTCTGAATATAATGTTATGTAAATATTTAGATTTTGGAAATTTAATTAATTAGAATTATTAGACACATGAAAAGCACTTTTAAACTTGTTTTAATCTACATGAGAACTAAATATTTTTGGCTTTCATCTATGTAACTCCCCTGTGGTTATTAGTCTTGACTCAATCTCTCTACAAGCACGACATTTAGATGCACTGTTATCACTTCTCTTGCAACTGGAAAAGCCAGTGAACTCTCCATTGCCAAATAAAAAATAAATGAAATGAAGTAGTACAGGTTTCCCCTAAAGGGCAGAGTTTGCCTCTGCCTGTGATATTTCAAAGGATCTTAGGGAATATGTGAACCTTGCCGTTTCATAAAACTTACAGCTCCTAATATAACCTCCCAAAAAATATAAAATTTGAAGACTCTGTTTTGTTTTCTTAGGTCCTGGTGGTTGTGGAGCACTGTCTCTGCTCTTATACCATTCGTCTTATAGCACTTCTTTAAATATTCAGTGTTTATTATCAGTGAATGACTTTTGCCTAAAAACCTGTTAAACCAAAGAAGGTTTCCTCCTTCTTACTGAAATATTTTTCTCCTTTTCTACTTTCTTATATATCCTATATACCATACATATTTTTCTGTCCTCCTATGCTAAGAAAGAGAACGGAATCTCACTAAACTGATTTTACACCCGTATCTTCATTACAAACATGAGGCATTCAGACTCAGAGCAGCTTTAATCTAGCTAACTTCATGTTATTAAAAAAACCAAAATTATGTTACTGATTGGGGCCTGTGGGAATTCCTTGTACAGCGATGAATGATCTGTACTTTTAAAATTCTTGCAAAAATTCTTTCCAAAATAAGAGAAATAAAAGCAGTACCCTACTTTCCTAGCCATACTGACCACAACTCTGACTGTCACATTTTCATACACATAATTCTTACTCTGTGGATTGTCTGCCAATTTTAATTTCTTTGTGTGACCAAACACATTATGCAGCATCTGAAGACTAATATATTCTATGAGCATCATACAAGTGAGGACTTCCACACCTGCTCTAAAATCTCATTTTCTTTATTATGGCAGAGGTTGTTTTTGCTGCCAACCCCTTCCACTTAATATCATGTTTGATAGATCTGAATTCTGGTGTCCTCTCTGGAAATATTGGTGTTAATGCAGGGCACTGTGGAGCAAGACATATAGTATAAAGCTCATGGGTATGAAAAATTAAACTACACCTTTTTAATATTGTTATAATTCATATTACTTGTTTCTTTTATTTTCAGTTGAAATTTTACTGGGATTAAAAGATTAATCATTTTTAATACATTATGTATCATATAATTTAACCCATGCAATAATCTATATCATGTAATCTCCACTAAATATGTGGGGATAATTGGCAATCAGCAATAGACATCTAGAGATATTGCTCTTACATGCATTGTCGGGAGAAGGCAGAGAGAAGTACTTCAGTCCATAGTTTGTCTTTTTGTTCAGAAATCCAACGTTGGAACATTACTTAAATGAGAAAAAGCTTTACACCTTATCAAGTTATTCCTGACATTATAGTGGAAAATAGCAGAAGCCAAAAGGCACATTCAGTAGCATGTGAGTCACAGCAAATCACATTGAGAGATGCTGTGCACCCTGAAAGGCACATTGTAGGGTGTGAGGAAACCCAACAGTCACATCCAAGGGTCCAGGATGGTGCTGCTGGTGCTCTGCTGGTGGTGCTGTGCTGGTGGTGCTGGTGGAAATGATGATGGTGACTCATCCTGTAGGCAGCTGCCTGTGCGTTGCAGGTCTTGGGTCTTGGCTCCTCTCTTTGCAGACAGCAACCAGCAACACCCACCAAGTCCTGCCTGGCACAGCCCCCTGCAGGGAGGCAAGGTGAGGGGAGCCACGGCAGTGTAGTGGCCATTCCCACTGGGCCATGAAGTGGATCTGGTGCTGCTGGGGAGTAGAAGGGCACAGGAGGGACCTGTGCCCTCTAGGAGCAGCGAACGCAAGGAGCTCTGGGACAATGGGTAGGATGAGCTGCATCTAGAAACCATCAGGGCAAGCAAAAGCTTTGGGTATGTTAAGGTATGTTAAAACAAAGATTTTAAAGTAGAGTCCTCCTTCTAGGATTATGTTACACACTGATGCCAAATAAGGCTTTTCCATGAATACTGTCTAATTCAGAGTTGTTGAAAACTCTTTTGTAATCTGATGTCAAGTTGGTGACAGTCCTTTTCTGGTTATACATAATGCTGCCACCGCCATTATCTCCTGTTTTGAGCTAATGTCCTAAGTTTTGTGAATTTGTGTACTTTAACTTTGAACGGGCAGAAGATGTCAGAGCCCAGATACAAACGTCAAGGTCTGATTCATCCTTTTCCCACCTGAGCCCTCAAAGTCATCAAACATCAGAAAGTGTTGATGCGCAAGGGTTGCAGAGCACATGTGAGCAACAGCTTCAAGTGCAAAAAAAGGTCAATGAGGACACCCCTGAGAAACCAACAGAAGCTTGTATCAGCAGCTGAGCAAAGCCAAACTAAAACTAGCAGGCTGGAAAAGGAAGTGCAGTAAGGGAAAAAACCTTCTGGGAAGAGGCATTGACTTTAGATATGTGTCAGAAAGGGAGTTGTGTCAGGCCCAGAGGCAGACAAAGGAGCATAATGCTCTACACCTTGAGAAAGTTCAAGAGAGAAAAGATGTCATCGTGAAGGCAGAAGGGCCGCAAGAACTGACCTAGCTCCACAGTGAAACTCTTGGGGGGAACCCCCCACCCAGAACTCCAACCCAGGGTGCTCCAGAAAATCCTCCCTACCCCTTACCCTCTTCCCCCAGACCAATAGAGCCCTGGTCTCTGCACATCCATACTCTGGGAGGTCTTCCTGCAAAAATACCACAACCCTCCCCCCAACAATCACCTGGAGGGTGCCTGTGGCTCCTCCCTCCTCAAAATACCCTTGAATCCCTCAGACTCACACTCCACTGCCCTAGGAGGATGTACCCCAAACTCCTCAGTTTTCCCCCATCCAGACCCCCACCCATCATCCCCTCCCCTTAGATTGCTTTCCCCAGATGCTGTCCAGCCAGGTGAGGAATTCATAGATGCTGCTATTGGGGGCACAGACGAACACCACCAGGCTGTACTGGGTACCCTGATACTACTCTGGGGGGGCAGGGTCACCGCAAACCCCCTTCCTCCTCTTCCTTCCTAAGGCATCCCTACCCACATCACCCCCAAAGTTGGTCTCTACTAGTGGATCCTTCTTGAAGTAACTGACGGTGGGCAGACTTATACTTTTTCCTAGAAAAGATAGAAGCTGCTGAATATTTTCACAGTGTCTCCGTTCACTGCTGCACAGCAGAGTTACCCTGGTTTACTATTTTTGCCAGCCTCATGCTGGCAAATTGACCTTAACTAACACTGCTTTACAGTCATCTAAGTAATTTTTGGCTGCTCCTGGAAAGACATAATAGTATGGAAGTATATTTTTTTCTGTAAGAACATCGTTCAGTGATAAGCACTTTAATATATAAAAGGGTGAAATGATTACAGGAATAATTATATCTCTATGTCTTTAGTAAAAAAGAATAAAAAATATTTCTATTACGTACTGCATAATTACCTATAAACAGGAGTAAGCAGAGAACCATAACAAAAAAAATCTCTTTGCAGCATATGATGCTGCTAACATTTTCTGAAGATATATTGTTTTAAATCTTTACAACTTTATTATTCCTCATTTATTGAAATCTTGTGCAATGAAAGAGAATATGATTAGGAAGTCTGATACTCTGATTTTTTACAGTGTTACATTTTAGGTACAGTAGGTAGCTGCTTCTGACATATGCAACTTCTTGGATATCCACCAGAGGAAAATTGTTGCTAGTTGAAACAATCAACCACACTGAATCTAATGTACCTTGAGAGTTAGTTATGAAAGCCAGTGATTTAAAGGCCATTCAGCTGTAAACTAGTGGTTTGTACAGTGAGATGATAGAAGCATTGATACAGAAATCACTAAGAGGGAGCAGGGGAAACATGTGCATATAGAAAAACATTTTAAACCCTGCTGGTCATCCATTTTTTTTTTCCTATTAATCAAATGGTGTGCATTTTTTTGAGCTCAAGCATCATGCTTTAGGACATACAAGCAGAAGCTAGATGTTCCAAAGATCTTTTCAAGATATGTATGTAGAAGAGGAGAGAAGAATATGGCTTCTGGGTAGCAGAAATCAGTTGGTCTACTTTTTTTCAGAGGGACTCAGTTTTGTGTGTATTCTCCCATTATCGTTTTCTCATTCATTTCTAAGGTGATCAAGAATGAAGAGCAGCCAAAGGAGATAATTTATGTCACCTGTATACTTCCAAATAAAAGAAAACAGAGAAATCTGTTTTGTTTTTGTTTTTGTTTTTGGTTTTTTTTTTGTTTTAGTTTGGGTTTTTTTGGGTTTTTTTGGTTTTTTTCCAGAATCATAGAAAAAAGGGCCTTTTCTTTGGAACTGTGTTTACCCTGTTTCAGTTACGCTGCCCTTTGAATTTAATCATTCCTTAAAGATGCTTGATGGTAATTCAGAAAATTTTGATGTTCAGGATTTTCAGTATAAAATTCCACTCTACCTGATTGAAATGTTTTTCATTAGAAGTCATTAATTATGATTTCTTCTTGCAAACTTACTGAAGCCTAAATAGACTTAAAGAGTAGATGACATTTAAAAGTAGCTTTAGTTTGATTTTTTTTCAGTTTTGACAGATAAATTAATGGTACTTATGTTCCTTTTGTGTGCATGAGTCTCAGAAAGCTCAAATATTCCTTAGCTCTGATGAATGCAGAGATCTTATTTATTACTTCAGTGCCATTCCTTCCTATATCCCCTTTCTCTGTTTCAAAGGTTGAAATACAATTAAAGAAGTAATTGAAAACATTGCGGACTTCTTTGTGTGTTCATGTTGATCATCAACATTTTCTTAGCTTTCCTATTACAGATATATCTTTTTGCATTTTATTTTGTTTTAAACCTATATCCTAATGAGAAGATCCAATTTGGTTGAAATAGGAACACTACCATTAAGATCTGAGCATTGTTCCCCTCATGACTAATGTCAGTGGATCTGCATGCTGTGCAGTATAGTACAAGTCCTAATGGTGTACTGAAATGAATCTCACAGGGGTAAGAAGGCAGGATTATCTCATGAAGAGTAAAGGTTAGATGTCTAAGCTAAATGCTAAAACAAGATCTTGGTCAACTGGGGAAAGCCCCACCAAAATTGTCATTCATGAGTATGACTAAATTATAGAGACTTTGAATGCACTGTAACCATGTCCTGACTGTGTCTTGGGATGTGATCTGTATCCTGGTCATTGTACCCTGTTGTCCCTCCTGCCTGACTGCATGAGTAGAAGGGAATGGGATAGTGGTATGCTTCAGTAAATTCCTCAGTCTCGTTTTCTGAGAGCAAGAACTGAAGATTGAACTCTTCTCTGAGTTTAAATACAACTAGGATGCTTTCTAGCAAAAGAAAAGGAAAATTTCTTAAGAATGTCTTGAAGAGTGACACATATTTTCTGTTGAACCCCAAAGCAATCTAAATATATTCATATGTTAAGGTGGGAGGATATAGGTGGAACACAGTGCGTTGGAGTAACACTGAATGAGAACATATAGCCTAGAATGTACATGACACGAGTGTCATGGTTCGCAATGATGCAAGGCTTTTTTTAGTTCACAGTACAACATCTAATACCAGTATGATGCTTTATTTTTGTTTATTTTTGTTTATCAAACCTGTTACCAATAGTCTGAAAACTACTGCTAATCTAGGCAAAACAAAACCTAATACATGAAGAAAAAGTGAGCTAGACATTATTTTTACAAGAAAACCAAAAAACCCCCAAACTAATCATTCATACATCTATTTAATGTGTTAGAGAACATAATAACATATATGAAAAGTGAGTACAAAGCTACAGGGAAAATCAGCAAATTCTAAAAGACAAATGTACCCTTATTTTCTAACATTTTAATATCTCTGTAGGTGAAATCAATATAATCAAAGTAATCTGTCTCATCAGATGGAGTGATCTAATAATTAAAAGTAACAAGATCATACTGTTAGTATTTTTTTAAAAAGCTACCACTGCTTGTTTATCAGAGCTGGATTTGCTACTGCCTTGGAGTTGTCCAAAAGTGGTGGGTTTTTTTCTGAGTGCTTGAGGTAATCTTATCCCACTGGATGCAGAGGTGGAGATATTTCTTTCAGAGTATAGGACAACCATGCATGGTGTCCTGTAGTTCTTGGTGCTGAGGGAAGAAATTAAAAAAATTGGAAACTTATTTAAAAAGGCTCTCATAATGACCCTGTAGCTTCAGGGACCCATAAACTATCCTTTAGGCCTAAAAAGGTTTGAAGCTTGAGGGTAGTTTTGAGGAAGCTTGGGGAGATTGCTGGGAAGAAGAACTACAGAAAGGCGACCTTAACCTCTAGCATTAAAGTAAATGGGCAGAAATGAGGAAGGCTTTTAATGCTAGTTAGAAGATCTGGAGGAGTGGGGCAGCTTAAAGCATTCTAGATGTAGACTGTGCAGAAAATCCCAGTGCATAGGTGGAGTCAAATATACAGGGAGAGCCATTTGTTCTGGGACATATGGGCACAGTGCACTGGATTTCAGTACTGTACTTGACAAGAAGGAACAGATTTAATCCAACATGTCTCTACTGGTACAGCTACAAACAGATTTTATTCACTGTCAAATATTTCTTTTTAATGAATGTAGGAAAGTTATCTAAACAATTCATGAACTGCTTATAGTATTTATTCAAAGGGTGCAATGTAAATGCATTTTTTCAAGTTATGCCTTCTTATTCATGTAATTTAGTATTTCTGCTGTACAAATTACAACTAACTAATCTGTAACTACTTTTCTTTAAACTAATCATGGTTTAACTGAATCCTGAAGTAAAAGTTTTGTGGGCAGCCAAATGACTACTTCTTGATATAAATACATAAAAATAATGAAAACTGACATAGCTCTGCTGAAGATTGACTTGATTAAAAAAATAAAATTTTTCATTTCTCAAATGGTGAAAAGGAGAAAGTTCCAACATCATGTGACATAACGACATTTCAAAATCAATTTGCAAACTCAGTGGAGTTTTAAATGTGGGAAGAATTACAGAAACAGCTATGAACTAGAACTGTGTACATCTCTTTTAGGACTTCAGAAGTGTTCTAAAGAACTGTACGGACTTTTTTATCTTCAAATGATTTATCTTTATTTTACTTATTGATTATTTTCTGTTTCTGGTACAAGCTAGTTCAGAAGTAAATAATATTTATTCTTGAAGAAAATGTGGCTAAGGGATCTGAAGCTACGTTGCTGATATTGCAAGTTTTCCATTGCTAGGCATACATGTTATCAGCATTTAGGTTGGAAGAAGATATTTAAGCTTGTCACCGAACCAAGGTGATCTGAAAGAACTTCATTACTAAACAAAATTAACATTTGCACTTCAGATTCCCATATCTTGATGCAAAATTTCACTGGAATGCAAAAAAATTATATTTATTGCTATATTGTTTGATAGGTATTCTCCAGGTTTAAATTTTCCTCAATGGTTTCGTAAAAATGCTGTCCTATATTTCCACTATCAGCTAATGTCTGTTAATAAGGACAGGAGAAAGATAATTGGAAATGTTATGCTTTGTTTTTCCCTGGCACAGTTCAAACAATAGATAACACGGAAAAGACTTTTATGGAAAAAGAAGTATGTTCTGCCAAACAAATCACAGTGGGCACTTTAAGCAAATTTAGCAAGTAGGTAGAATAAATATGGTGCTATACTATACATATTTTATGAGACCTCAGGCCCTTACATATTTTTTCATAAATTTTTAAATCTGTGCAATTTTCCACTCCAATAATTTAAAATGAAAAAAGTTTTACCTTTATAGAAAATTAGCTAAAGGACTGAAAACCATGGTGCGAATAAAGAAGCTTTGTTTAAGACAAAGAAAATAGATTTTTTAAAGCGAAAATCCAATTTATATAATTTTGTTAAATGCTTGAAGTAAAAAAACTGCATAAGTAATTGAGAAGAGCAAACTGCCCTGAGTTGGTTAGTAAATTACAGTGATGTTTTAAAAAGGCTCCCTATTGGTGACAGAACTATTTAGGCAGTAGCCCTTAAAGAAGTGTTATAGATAAGACAAAGCAGATCAAGGCTTTCATTGATGAAACATAATAAAATTCAGCTTTTCAGTGAAAATGGGCTGAATTGGTTGGCTGATGTCCTCCAATAACGCGATGGAGTTTTATTTGTTTCTAACTTCCAGTACTCATCTTGGAAATCTTTTCTGGTGGGATTACTTTTGAGGAAGCACATTCAATTTGTCCAGAATAAATTCAGAACTGTGGCAGAAGCGGACCAACGGCAATAATTTACTTACGTAGAAGGCTTTATAATAAATCTATTCTTGATCACCTACAGATACTGTATTTCAGATTGCTTATGGTGGTGAAAAATCTCAGGACCTATTACCTATAAAATGAGAAATTAATTTTTTTTCTAATTTAATCATGAATTCTCAAAGTTTTGACTCCTGAAAGAAAACCAAAGCTAGATGTTTGTCTTCTTCTCTTGCAAGCCTAACTTTACAGTTGTTAGCAACTGCTGTCTCTCCCTTCTGGGACAAAATTACATATATCACTAGTTGTTTAGAAGCATATATCAAAAGATTATCCTAACTTTGAAGGAAACTGTGATTAAATATTTTTACAAGTATGTAGATAACTCATTCCAGGGAGAAAAAAAAGCATCTTGTCAGGACATTCAGCCTTAAAACATATTGTTGAATAGTGACTGAAGATGTCTGAGATGTTTGAAATGTTCGTGTATGCATCAGAGTTTTAATAGGTTGTGGACTTATCTAAGGTCTAATATAATGTCGCAAATTGCACTCAGTCATGAAACCTGATTTTTCAGACATACCCCACATACTGTGTCAGGTATCGAATTCCATTTCTGCATCGTGGTTTATAATAAGAAAATCTTGGAGACTACTGCTTGAACAAAAGTAATAAGTTCTTAAAATAATTTATGTTGTTGCTGAGATAGAAACTCTTATGTGCAAAAGGTTAGCTATGAAAATTCATTAATGGTAGATTAATAAAATAACACATGACCTGATAGAGTGGTGAAAGCAACAACTGTTGATGTTCTTATGGAATGTGTGTTTATATTTTAAAACTAGTCATTCATATAAAAATATAAGAAGTGTATAATGGAATAATAAAGTTAGGAGAACAGAAAAATTATTCAAGAGAAAATAATGATTGTTTCAAAATTGAGAACATCTTAAATTTGGAAGTTGACTTTGGTTTATTATTTATGTGGTCATAAAGTGTTAGGAGTTCTTGCTGTTGACTGGGACCTTTCATGCCAAACATAAGGGAAGCAGAGTGTTGGTATGTGAAACTACTGAGAGTCTAGAGGACATGGGATCAATCAGCAGAGGTTAGCTAAGCAAGTTGCTGTCAGTACAATTCAGACTACGTTATTACTGGTGTTACAAAACTGAATGTTTAAGTAAAATTAAAGGGAGAATAGTCGGTTAGTTATAGCAATATGAGAGAAAGCACAGAAGTGTTTGTTAGAAAATTTAGAATCATTTAATAATTTAGATTGAAGGGAATGTTATGAAGTTATTACAAAAGGTCATGAAGGGTCTGTCCTTTCGGATGCATAACCCACGTTCAGTGTAAAAAAAAAAAAAATACAAGTTGCTGAAGGAATGTAAACAAACAGAACCAAGCCAACTAGAAAAGTAGGGGTACTGAAGCAGTTTGAAAAATAGGAGAGTATTAATTCAGTGTTTGTCAGTACCAGAAAATTGGGTGCTGCAGTTTTTGAGGTATGACATGAAGCCTGGCTGAGAGTGCAGGCTGGGTAGGTGGACAAGGAGAACCATGCACTAGTGGTACTGCACAGAAAGACCTCAGTCAGCAGTGATTGCCAAAAGCTTAGCCTGGGTGTCAGAAGAGGGACATTGCAAACAGTGGATGGAAAAAGATTAGGAATTATTGAAGGGTTTGTAAGAGTACTGCTTGTTTAATTCACATTTAGCTGATGACTAAACCTCTGTGAGGAGGTCTTAGAGGCAAAGAGTAAGATTTCAGTTCAGAAGAGACATGAAGATCCTTGAGTTTCTGTCCTAAAGGTGGTGTCTAATTTGTGGTGATGAACGGGATAGTAAGAGATGCTGTGTTAACACAGGACCTAATTATAAATTAGCAAGATTACAATTTGCCTCTTCCTTAGGTTGTGTCATTCTGACAAATAGTCGTATAAACTCTATTTTTTGCAAGACATTGAGTTCCTATGTATTTTCAAATGAAGACTTCCATGATTTGTATGTCATTTTTTTTTTCCATTGTGAATTGGATTTTTTAGCTCTTAAATGATTCCAGACTTATTTCATCAAAGACATCAATCATACAGTAAGATACAGCAATAATTTCCAAGCTGCATAGAACTTACTGTTTATTAAAGTCAGAAAATTTTTCTGAGTTTTACTTTAAATTTCTATTGCTATGTATTCCCTACTGACCAACTGAGCATACTTGTTAAGTGTCACTATTTAAATAAGAAACAAACAAAAAAAGGTTTTGGAAGGTCATTTAACAGGTATTAAAGCAGACTTGAAATTGAAAATCTGCTCCACTACCTAATATATGATTGAAATGCATTTGGGGACCTTTAAACCCTTTATTGATTTTTTGGTACTTTGAGAAGTACTAAAACACTTTAAAGCCTTGTTTTAAGTAACCATATATGACTCACAATATCAACAAAGATAAAAAGTTTTTAGAAGACTCAACTATTTTTGGATGACCCTAGAATGCTGTTGTGACAATAAAGGGAGTTGAAACAGTACATTACAGCATTTCAGTTGAAAATACATTTTTATAAAAATATTATCAGTTTTGTTGTGCCAGTGAGCTTTAAATTATGTCATTGAAAGTTAGTAAGTAAAAAATACATGGTGATTGGAATCTGGGCTGTTTCAGAAGGTATTTTATTAAGCTCTTACTGTTATTTTTTGCCATTGTCCATTTTAGTTTTCTTTATCTGAGGGTCCTTTACCTAGGAATTAAAATCTTTTTTTTCTTTATTGTCACTAGAAAATTGTATACCTTGTTATTTTTCACATTTGTAAAGTACACTGCCCTGTAGAGAATCTTTAAGATATTTGTTTAATGCAAACAGAACAGGGCAGCCTAAACCATTAATAATTAACATGAGTAATTTAGCTAATTACCTAATAGAAGAGCCTGATGGTAGAATCATTCACTTAGGAGAAGAAAATCATTTTGACAAAAGCAAAAATTCAGGTGCTTATAAGCTGGTTTTCTCAATACTTGGTTCTCTTGTTTATTCACTCCTGCATTTAGTTTCTTTCTTGTGTTTGTGATTTACTTAGATTTTTGTTTGTTTCATTTTGTAGTCTTTTTACATTGAAGTAATTTGTTTGAACTGTATAATGAGAGTGAGGAGTGATTCCACAAATGAAATTGCTTCTCTAAATATAATAGTTTTGGTTTTGCTGTCCGCAGCTGGTAATTTAAGTATGCACACTAACAAGTGTCACACCATGTTCTATGCATCTGCCTACTTGGGTCTCCAATCATCCACTTGAACTGTACTGAATTGTGATAAACCCAGTATATTTTAAAAGTTTGAGATAGGTATGAAAGATTTATTCAACAATGTTAACTAAAGCAGTAGAACAACTGAGAAACCGAGAACAATTTCTCTTAATATATACCATTGTGCTAAATTAATCTTGTGAGCATTACTGACAGGAGCTTTCCTTTTCTGACCACTATAAGCTGTGGGTTTTTTGTTCATAGAATCATAGAATCATAGAATCAGACGGGTTGGAAAGGACCTTGTAGATCATCAAGTCCAACCCTTGATCCACCCCCACTGTGGTTACTAGACTATGGCATTAAGTGCCACGTCCAGCCTCGTCTTGAAAACCTCCAGGGATGGAGAATCCACTACTTCCCTGGGCAGCCCATTCCAATGGCTGATTACTCTCTCTGTAAAGAATTTCTTTCTGATATCTAACCTAAACCTCCCCTGGCACAGCTTAAGGCCATGCCCTCTTGTCTGACGGCTGGTTGCCTGGGAGAAGAGACCAACCCCCCCCTGGCTACAACCTCCTCTCAGGTGGTTGTAGAGAGCGATGAGGTCTCCCCTGAGCCTTCTCTTCTCCAGGCTGAACAACCCCAGCTCCTTCAGCCTCTCCTCATAGCACTTGTGTTCAAGTCCCTTCACCAGCCTCGTTGCTCTTCTCTGCACCTGCTCCAGCACCTCAATATCCCTCCTGACCTGAGGGGCCCAGAACTGGACACAGCACTCCAGGTGTGGCCTCACCAGCGCCGAGTACAGGGGCAGAATCACCTCCCTGTTCCTGCTGGCCACACTGTTCCTGATCCAGGCCAGGATACCATTGGCCTTCTTGGCCACCTGGGCACACTGCTGGCTCATGTTCAGCTTCCTGTCAATCCAGACTCCCAGGTCCCTTTCTGCCTGGCTGCTCTCCAGCCACTCTGTGCCCAGCCTGTAGCGCTGCAGGGGGTTGTTGTGGCCAAAGTGCAGGACCCGTTTGTTTGGTTGGTTGGTTGGTTTGGTTTGATTTTGGTTGTTTTGTTTTGGTCTGGGTTTGGTTTTGTTGTTTTTCTTTTTTACAAATTCTCTGTTTATTTCCATCTCATAACTGAAACTCCTCAAGTTCATATGCTTTGACTGTCCAATCAGACAGCTGATGATGCTGTTTAATGGTTTATTTCATAAAATTTGCGGATTTCCTCTTTCCAATATTTTCTTTTGTCAGTGGGCATCAAAATTTTGTTATTATATCTCTAAATGACTATAAACAGAAACTGAACATAGGGTTTTCTAAATTAAAAAAAATAAATATCTTGAGCTATACTCCTACCTATTGTCTTATTCTCCATTTTTTGTCAGCTGGCAGATTCAACCTGTTTTTGCAGGTGAATGATGTATCAACAGAAATCTTTTTGCAAGGGAGTGAATTAGTGTATTTTGCATAGGAAGTTTATTTATTATTTATTTATTATGGTTATAAACATGAAAAAGATGGAAAAAAATAAAATGTAAGAAAGCACTGATGTGCTTCTCAAGCTTTTGGACAAGAAGAGATAGGAAATATGAAGTCTGCTAATATTTTCCTTCAATAATATACCACTGGAGTCACCTGACCTCAGTTTTGTGGTGCCAGTTTTGTTAGTTGGGAATTTTATTTCAAGTTGCTCCCAGGAATTGTTGTCATATAACAACACTGAAAATCAATATTTTTAAAGTACTTTGTCTGTAAGGATTTTAAATACTATTATATTTAGTGATACCTGTATTTCTAAACCTATTTAAGGCAGTGTTGTGTTTTCTGTGATACCAAAGTTGGTGTTACTAGATCTGCCTTTTTTCTGTTTTCAAAAAAAAATCATTTTAAAGGCTGTAGAGATCAATACAACATCTGGCAACTGCTGAGTATTCGAAAACACAAACACAATTTGTTTAGTGACTTACTTATGAAAGCAGCAAAACAACATCTGTGGGGTGCAAAAATATTTGATGTTTTATCCATAGCAACAAGTTGCATCAGACACATGGATTCTTTGCAGTCCTAGAGGGGATGAAAGGGGAAGTATTTGAGGAGAGGATTTTTTTAAAATTTGGGATTTTTTTTTAATTGAGATATGGAGTAATCATTTGTAACATTCAATAAATATTTATTTGTTTTTTTTTTATAAAAAATTTTATTAAAAAATATTATTTGTTTACATAACAAAACAGATGGCAATCTTTTATTTTTATTGTTTTATTGTGCTGTTTCTTACTACTATAATTAGTTTATTATATTGAAAAAATATAATTACCAATAAGCAGATGAAATAAAAGGTCACCTTGAACTGTGATTCTTTTTGCACAGTACATAGTAACACAAATAAGAAAGGAAAGATGCATTGTAACTCATGTACCTTGCTGAGAAGTGCCAATGGTTACACATCTTCCACTGATGAAGTATAAGTTCTGCGGCCTATAATGGGTAATAACTAACCCACACAGCAGAAATCATGACAGTTCAGTTTTGGAATGCACCAGTGACCAATTTATGGGGAAAAAAATGTGATGCTGTAGAGAACAAGAGAACACCTTGTGTACAAGGCCTCAGATGGGAGTTGTTTAGATCTGTCCCAGTGCCTTGTGTCTTGAAAAGTGAAAGGGTGGTAGAGACTGGCTACTGATGAATGAGTAGTAATTAAGGTGTGCTGTAACATTTTGCTATTTGCACGAAGGGAATAACCAGTATCCTTAAGCTTAGAAGGTCTCCATGGAACTCTGATTTCTCTTCACAATTCAAAAAGTCCAAGCTAAAAGTAATGCAGGAGGATGCCAACAGAACGTGCTGGAACCCAGTCAAATAGTTTACTTGCATCCCATTCAATTACAGCAACGCTGAAATAAGCCAGACAAAATCTGTGCACAGATTTTGTATAAACACCATTATTCCATTGTTCAGTCAGAATTTACTTACTGATNAATCTTTTATTTTTATTGTTTTATTGTGCTGTTTCTTACTACTATAATTAGTTTATTATATTGAAAAAATATAATTACCAATAAGCAGATGAAATAAAAGGTCACCTTGAACTGTGATTCTTTTTGCACAGTACATAGTAACACAAATAAGAAAGGAAAGATGCATTGTAACTCATGTACCTTGCTGAGAAGTGCCAATGGTTACACATCTTCCACTGATGAAGTATAAGTTCTGCGGCCTATAATGGGTAATAACTAACCCACACAGCAGAAATCATGACAGTTCAGTTTTGGAATGCACCAGTGACCAATTTATGGGGAAAAAAATGTGATGCTGTAGAGAACAAGAGAACACCTTGTGTACAAGGCCTCAGATGGGAGTTGTTTAGATCTGTCCCAGTGCCTTGTGTCTTGAAAAGTGAAAGGGTGGTAGAGACTGGCTACTGATGAATGAGTAGTAATTAAGGTGTGCTGTAACATTTTGCTATTTGCACGAAGGGAATAACCAGTATCCTTAAGCTTAGAAGGTCTCCATGGAACTCTGATTTCTCTTCACAATTCAAAAAGTCCAAGCTAAAAGTAATGCAGGAGGATGCCAACAGAACGTGCTGGAACCCAGTCAAATAGTTTACTTGCATCCCATTCAATTACAGCAACGCTGAAATAAGCCAGACAAAATCTGTGCACAGATTTTGTATAAACACCATTATTCCATTGTTCAGTCAGAATTTACTTACTGATAGATATACCCTAAGTCTAACACATGGGTCTATCTCCAAAATAGACCATGAAGCAGTAGACCAAAAAAGTGCTTACTCAGAGGACTAGAAGGAGGAAACTGAATATCTAGATTTCTTTTTTTTTTTTTTTGCATTGTCTGTGATTAGATTATATGAATACACATTCATAGCTCTGACATTATTACTTACGAAATTAGGACATGGTCAGCCCTATGAGTTCAAAAACTAGTTGTCAGATAGAGAAAATTGATGCACAGAATAATAGTTTGTAAATGTAATGTTGGGATATATTTGGAAAAAGAGATGAAAAGCAGCCTGAAGCAGAAAACAAAAAAAAAGAGCTTGAAAGACAGCTACATTACCTATTTTATTACTCTTGATACTGCACAATAAATTATATCGCACTTGTTGCTACAAACTGAAATGAAGGTTGATGCATTTTCCCACTCTCATTGTATTTCTATATTAGGATAATAAATTCATGCTTCAATACCAGTGTCATTCTATTAACAATGTATTTCTCCACAGCACCTGATCTAACAGGAAATTCACTTTAGCACCCTCTCAACATCTCCAAAGACATCTTGTTTGCAGTGATTGGAAAATTGTGCTTAGCTGAAGCAAATAACATTTGTATCTGATTGGAATATGAGTGAATTTTCATAGTGTGACTTCTATGTAGGGGCTTGTAAAAAACCATGAAACCCTCTTGTACCCAGTCTATTGACTGACATTTTTTTTTTCTTATCTCTTAATAGGCTGTATTACATACATTTCATTTATTTTTCCTGATATCATAAATTTCCTTACTTTCAGTTTTAGACTTTTTAGTGAAGCTTAATGTCAGATGCATTCTTTATCAAGCACTTGAGAATCCATTCCCCTACATTCAGAGCAGACTTCAAACAGTATTCCTGTTTTAAATAACCTCAGACATTATTACTGGAGGCAGGCCTTACCTGAACTGTAGCACTACATATATATGTATATATATGCACACATACTATGTTTTGTGGTTTTGATTAAATATCCCAGAAAATGAGATAAAAATTTTTTTTCAAACACACATACACAAATTATATATACACGGACATTAATTATTGCTCCTCTTTGCAAATCATTAGCTTGGAATTAACATGTAAGTATTCTGTACAGCCACAGAATCATGGCTTTTTTATTAAATTACTGAGGTCGATATCTATAGGCAATAGTGTCTCTAAAGTAACGTTGTTCAGTAAGCATTTATCATTACACACAATGAAATAGGTAGTTTTGTGGTTATTTTGAAATAGAGGGAACTGGATCTATCAGTGAGAATGCTCGCACCTGGATATTAAAAATACAAGTGCTCTGATTTTGCTATGCAAGAATCAATGACTACTTTCTTTTCTGATCTCATACTTCTCAATAATATCTCGTCCCTAGAAACTGCCCATATTGTTTTGAGACTGCTAAACATGCAAACTATTAGAAATAATTTTTTAGTATTTGGATTCCTATTACTCACTTTCCTGTGAGTAATTAAATCCTTCATTTTTGAAATAAAATAATTGTCTATGATACCTTATGTTTCTTTTAATACATTAGGACTTCTTACTTTGTCTGGTAGAAATTCAGTGGATGTGCTGACACCTAACAGGCAAAATTCTAAAAGAGAATGAAAATGTTTTTTACTGAGGATCTAATGTCGGATGCTCAACATTACAAGTTGGTGAGGGTCATCACAGAGTTGTGTCTTACGGAGATGCCACATGTTAATGGTGGGACTTAATAAAATATCTCACTAAAATGTCTTGTGAAATGGGATGCTATTTCACTAATATACCCCTTTTCACTATTTTTCATGAATCTCTATAATATTTGCCACACACAGAAATGTAAGGAGCAAAATATGTAACAGCTCAGTCTTTTCTTCTATGTTCTCCACATAATTTTCTCTCAGGGTTCCATTATCTCTGTTTCAGTCTCAGAAAGGTGAACAATGTTGTGATGCATGAAGTTAGAAGATGGTACCCCAAAATAGTTAACCTATTTGTGTGATTGCATATGTGTATGTAATACTAAAAACACTTCAGTAACAGTGATGTAATTACATTAATATTCATTGGTTTTATCTCTAAGAGAAATGATGATCTAACTATGGATTTGTTCAAAAAGCAAGCTGTGAAAAACTCATATACTTTGCTATGAATCTTCGTCTATGTTCGAAGTTGTTTATTGTAGAAGTAAGGGTTTGTTTTATTATCTGTTGGAGTATAAATTTCTTGGTTGTTCTCAGATGAAGCTGCCATTCTAAAAGATTAAACTACTAGTCATTAAAATGTGGTTTTGATCCTTATCTTTATTTTTATTTATTTTTTTCAGGACCTGCCTCTGTGCCCTGAAATTCCCTTTTTAAACTCAAATTTTCTTGGCTAGCATAGTCTGAAAGCTAGAGACAAAACAATTAGTATTTCTGTGGCTCAGTGCAGAAACAAAGATGCATTGTTTTCAAAGCTCTGGAAACTAAAAAAAAAAACCCTGACTATTCTCAATCTTTCTTAGAAGGCTTCTATAATAAGACCACTAGTAATTTAGGAGTGCCTGATATACAAGTAGAATGGACCTCAGTCTTTTTTCCCAAGTTGTTTTCTTTGTGTCTCCAGGAAGATGCTGCAACTTCTAATCTGCAACTTTTTTTTGGCAGTAAGTGTTCTTTTTCTTTCTTGCAAGGAAATAAAAAGAACTCACCTTATCCAGTTCTTTCAGCACATTTTAAAAGAAACCTTTTGCAACAGTATGTTATAAATTATTTCATAAAAATAAATTCTTTTTCCAAATATAAATAAATATCCTGTATTTGCAAGAGAAACTGAGTCATAATCACAACTTTTGCCCATTCCTATGAGAGACTTTTCTGCAGCCTGAGGAGGATAGAACTTCAGCCAGCTGCTACAACAGCCCAGCTCCAATGGGCTCTTTTTTAAATGGCTTGCATAACTAGATTTGGTGTATGTGACATTGGATCTGTTGTAAATGTGCAGGACTATAGCCATGTCTGCGGCATTTCCAGACACTGGCTATTTATCAGAGCCTTTCTTATATCTATAAGACATGGAATTAACTGTTTGCACTTGTGTAAGTCTTTAAAGGACAATTCTAAAAGAGAAGAGAGAGCTTGTTATAGAAGATGGCCCCTAGAAAGGTTTGACCTTGAACTGGCTAAAACTTTCACCCCACTGAAACTGACTGTCCATAATGCCTTTGGCTCTGAAATGCAGGTGAAAGCAGAAACAGTCTTTTGAAGTGAAGTCTCTGAGTTAGGAAATCCTAGAAATTTCTTATAATACTATCCAGATTAAAGGCAGCTCTACATTTAGGTTAACTGCTCCAGCAAAAATGCTGCCTTAAAACAAATATACTCCCTGGCTTTTGGCTTGGTTCTGAGTTTCTCCCTGCAACTCTGCATGCAAGGGTTGTGAAAATAAAAAGCTACTGGAGAAGATGTTAATGAGAAAAAACTCTGGAAATTAAACTAAAATTCTATTCTCATTTACTAAAGATCATCAAAGGTTTCCTTATTTGAAAATTAGAATTACCCTGTGGTTGGTCCAGGTTTAGTTATTGCAGCTGGCAGCCCAGAAACTTTGTCAACTAGTTTAGTCAGTTCTGACTTTATTTTGAATTACTTTGTCCACTTAGAGTCACTCCAATCGCTTCCTTTTGCTTTTTAATGAAGTGCATCAGAGTCCTTCTAAAGGTCTAATCTAACCTTCAGGGGTAAAAACATGAAAAAAAAGAAAAAGCCTGGTCTATATACGTGTTTAAAAAAGAACATCAACTAGATCTTAGCTGACATAGGCGTATGTCTACTTCATTTGCTCGTGTCCACAAGTTAATTGTTAAAGTTTTATAAGCACATTAATTTACTTACACAGTAGTACATCTTGTTGATGTGTTTTCCACAAGCAAAGAGAAACATTGTGCGCAAAGTAACCTCACAGCCTGACAGTATTTCTACTTACTAAACTTACTGAAATATGTACAGGCCTTCGTTAAAGGTCCAAGTTAGAGGCTAGAACTTGCCCCAGATGCTTAGTTTAAAAGCAAAGCAAAAAAGGAACATGTTCTGGTTTTGATTTTTTTTCTTCTGCTTAAAAATCTGAGTTAAGTCATCTGCAAAGGAGCTATCATATCTCCTTTAACTGCTGCCACCGGTTACATCCAGAGAAGGAGAATCTTTACACTGTGTTCAGACACAAGTTGGCAAAATTCCCAGCAATTCCTCTTTATGCTGTAACAGTAATGTTTATGCAAGCATATTAAATTAAGACATTACTCAAAAATACATTCTGCAATATAGTTATGCTGTCAGAGAGCAGCATGTCGTATCGATGCCACTCCTTCATTGAGTGAACTCTCACTGTTTCTAGGGTAGACTTTTTTCTGTTTACTAGTCTTCCTATAGCTGGAAGAAGAGAGCAAAAACACAAAAGCAAAGACAATGAGAAATAAGATTGGCAGTATGCAAATGTATAGTATTTTCATATTATAATTTTTCAATTACTCTGACTATATTTAATATTCCTCTAGATTGATTTTTTTTGTATACAGTATTGTTCTTCTTGTCTGTTTTTCTGTTATGTTTGAGTGTATTAATCTCTCTTAATAGCAGATAGAAATGTGTAAAAAAACCCCCAAATTACAACTACCTGTGGATGTACAATCTACTTGACACAGACCCTGAGCCTTCTCTTCTCCAGGCTAAACAACCCCAGCTCCCTCAGCCTCTCCTCATAGCACTTGTGTTCAAGTCCCTTCACCAGCCTGATTGCTCTTCTCTGTACCTGCTCCAGCACCTCAATATCCTTCCTGAACTGAGGGGCCCAGAACTGGACACAGCACTCCAGGTGTGGCCTCAGCAGCGCTGAGTACAGGGGCAGAATCACTTCCCTGTTCCTGCTGGCCACACTGTTCCTGATCCAGGCCAGGATGCCATTGGCCTTCTTGGCCACCTGGGCACACTGCTGGCTCATGTTCAGCTTCCTGTCAATCCAGACTCCCAGGTCCCTTTCTGCCTGGCTGCTCTCCAGCCACTCTGTGCCCAGCCTGTAGCGCTGCAGGGGGTTGTTGTGGCCAAAGTGCAGGACCCGGCACTTGGCCTTGTTGAACCTCATCCCCTTGGAATCAGCCCAGCTCTACAGTCTGCCCAGGTCCCTCTGCAGAGTCCTCCTGCCTTCCAGCTGATCGACACTCCCCCCCAGCTTGGTGTCATCTGCAAATTTGCTAATGGTGCACTCAACCCCCTCATCTAAATCATCAGTAAAGACATTAAACAGGGCTGGGCCCAACACTGATCCCTGGGGGACACCACTAGTGACCGGCCGCCAACTGGATGCAGCCCCATTCACCACCACTCTCTGGGCCCGGCCCTCCAGCCAGTTCCTAACCCAGCACAGAGTGCCCCTGTCCAAGCCGTGGGCTGCAGCTTTTTCAGGAGAATGCTGTGGGAGACGGTGTCGAAGGCTTTGCTAAAGTCCAGATAGACACATCCACAGCCTTCCCCTCATCCACCAGGCGTGTCACCATATTCTTTACATCTCTTTACATATTCTTTACATCATGTTTACAAATATTCCCACTGTATGTTTGTACACATTGATAGCATTCCTGGATCCTCCCCTTTGGGATGACAGTCTCCAAACCATTTGCCTCACTCAAATTCCTCTTTTGCTCAGGGAGGGTAGCACATCATGCATGTAAGTCAAGAATTTATTATAAATCTAGCTGAAACCTCTAGCAACTTAATCAAAACATTATTATTAGTCTGGTTGCAGTTAGGACTCAGAACTTTAAGGAAGTACAGTTAAAATTACGTTAATGGCTCACACATTTTATCTGTGTTTCTACAAATGTAGTAAGCACTGAAAATGCTAAGGAAAGCAATAAATAAATATACCATTTTTCTAGTTCTAAAAAATAAGAAGCCTAGGAGAAGTCCTTTGCAATTTATAGTGTTATGAGTAATTTTCCCTTTGGACTCTGTCTTACAAGTTCTAAACAACTAATGACGCTGGAAATTAAACAAAACATGACAATCTTACTAGACGAGGAAAGCAAGTGAATAGTGACGTCCAATACCAGGATGTGTAATGGTGCGCAGTTTCTTTAGTATGATGAAGATAATAAAAAGCAACAACACCCATTGAAACAGACTGAACCCTTACGAAAATCAATACATAATTCTGTCTCTCAAATTGTGCCATAGAATCAACATTTTGAAAACCTTTAAAAATAGAAGGAGCATTACTTTCTAAATGGGTCCATGGACATTTCAAACTATTGTTTATTCATTGATTTTTTTTCTTAAATAAACAATATACATAATAAAACCAATGGTGAGCAATATCTCTTCTTACACATTTAGAAGACTCATCGCAAGATACAAAATTAGCTAGTGGAAAGGTGTAGATCACATTTGTTTTTCTTTAATAGCTTACATCTCTCTTTCATTTGTGTTTGTCTAGAAATTCTCATTTGGAATTTCTTCTTTATGAAAAGGCATCTTTTTTCTAACATTTGATATATGAGAAAGATTTTCTTCTTCTACCTACTTCATCATCTTGCTGAAATATTAAGGCTGTTTTTCTCTTGTTGTATCAGGATGAAACTTGTTTTCTTGGTTTCCGTTATTTCTGGTGATAAATTTGTTTAATTCTGCCGACTTGTAGGCAAATATTTTGAATAGGAAGTGTTTTAGGTAAATGAAGCATTACTCTGGAAGAACCTTTAAGGTTCTCTGAGAGAGCTATATCTCTACATACATCTGCAAATCTTCTGTATTGTTTGGGGTTTTTTTTCCCAACAATATAGGCTGTTTTCAATCTACCTATACCAAAATTTCTATTTGCACAAGTTCCACATCTGATATCAGAGGAATTTTCTGTGAATAACATTTTCTCCTCTGGTTGCCAGACACTGTGTGACCTTCACTGAAACTAATCTGCAGTGAAAGCGTTGTAGGAATGTAGAGAATAAATGGGGGAATAACAGCTGTGTGACAACTGGCTGCTGAGAGTAGAAAAGAGAACACAGTTACCAGTGGGAAATTGTGAGGCACATCTTCCTTTTATATTTAATGCCCTTTAATATGGAAAAGCTTGATCAATAACTTTAAAGTGCATATGGTACGGTGCCATTCATATAGTATTTGCAGGTAGGAAACAATTATTTTTTGTGTGTGAAGATACAGATTTTCCATCTTTCTTCTTAGGGCAGAAAGATTACAGGGAAATGAAGAAACCTTGCTGGGGTGGTAGATTTCATGCCTCTATACATGCTATACTGTGCATGACTTTTCGTGGTTGATTGAAATGGTTGTTTGAGAAGACCTTGGGGTTAGACATTGATTAAGATTAATGTTGATAAATATATTTTAATTTTGGGATGAAAGGGCACGAAACCTTACAGCATAAAAGGCCTACTAAAAATTACAAAATGTACAGTGTATAATCAGATCCTTCTGGGCTTCTTTCAAATTCCTAAATGTTCCAGAAAAGTGGGATAGATATTATTCTGCATAAAGGAAACCTGAGGTTAGGCTAGAAGGCAGAGTAACAAGTAACAGATTGCTGCTACCTCATATATGGGGCTTCTTCTGTACATCTAAACCAGTTTGTGTGACTGTGTTTTCTCTCTCATAGGCTTGATGTCCCACGTATCAGCTAAATAAGCTCTGTGAAAAAATGTCTAGATGTCAAGGGAATGGTCACATGGGGCTATTTGTCTTTTTTGCTATTCAGATGGTTCGAATAATTCCACAATGTAGGTTCACATTACTTCTTCAGAGAAGTAGCATTTCAGTTTCAGGTCAAGATTAGGGTCTAGGGAAAGCATCAGTTTTTACATTCATCCTGCTCATTTAATCCCACATGCTTGCAACAGTTTCCACCTTGATGTATGATAATTCATATTTAACATTGCAAGGACGCATTTCTTGACTTCTCTCATCATTTAAATATTCAAATGTGCATAATTTTTATTTGGAATATTATCGGGATTATTGATAATTGCATTAGAGAAAAATAGGTGGGGATTCAGAAAAAAAAAAAAAAAAAATTGCAAAGTTCTTGTGCTCCATCTATATGCAAAAAAATTTCCTGACATAAACTTAAAGTTAGAAAGACGTGTTGGTATGTGTGTATCTATCTGAATTATTTCATGTTACTTAGAAGTGTTATTTTAATGCCAGTTATTTAACATTTGTTTTGGGAAAAATGTCAGTTTTGAATGTGAGGGATAGTAGAATCATGTCTCTGACTCCATATTGGACTGTAATGTTGATGACTAGTAATGGAAAAGAGAGGTCTTAAAAGTCAAGAACAACCATGATTTACTATTTTCTAATTCTAAGTGATTTTTTACAAGAAATCTTTCTACCAAGCAGAAAAAACCCTGTTTTCTGTTCTAAATTCTTAAGAAGAAATTAAGTCCCCCTGACACGTGATGGGGCTGAGCAGGGATTACGTGGAATAGGCAGGGGCCCATCAGCTAACCTCCTACTCAGAACCAGGAAGCTTCTGAATAAGAAAGTTAGGTATGAAGAAGCAACCTCTGAAGGAGAATAGGATGGTGAGTGGAAGAAGGATGCACTATTGCAGCCACTAAATTGCCCTCCGTCAAAAATGTCATTTGGTAGTGGGGGGAGCCACTCGGACAGTGGTGCTGGATCTGCTTCTGGGACATGTTAGTCCCTATACCCAGGTAGTATGCTGGGGAAGTCAACTGAAATACTTCCGTTTAATGAAACCAACAGAAATTTTTAAATAAACTGAATGACACTGACAAATTCAAATTCAACACCCAGTCCCGTGCCTAGCTGAGAAGATTTTATTAGTTCAGAAACCGGCTTTTAAAGACGGGAAGAGTGAATGCAATGATCAAATCAAAAGCACTTTGGAGGAATTTTATATGGTAACTTGTACAGCACTTGACATTTAAAATCCTTGAAGTCTAAATGTAATACAAAACATATGTATAGTTATTTTATATACCTTTCTCGGAATCAGCATTGTTCAATTAAGTAGTACAGAGAAGAATAAGGGAAGGATGTCCTGTTTCTCCAGTCTGTAGACTAGATTGCTGGGTGACCCACACCTTTGTAGAAGGAGTGCTGTTGTATTTTGCAAAATTTAGAAAAGCACAAGGACCTTAGGTATAAGTATCCTCTTAAAGAAACCCCTCAAGACATGCAATTAAAAGATGAATTTCAAAAAGTGACTTTTGTGTGAATGTAATATTTTTTTCTGAATGTTTTATAAAATTTTAAATATTTAATGGAGGTGGTAGGGAATGAATTTCAGTGGCAGGGCTTTTTGTTTGGTTTTGTATCATGTTTCAAATATTTTGAATGTGGCTTATGTTTGCCAATGGAACTGAAAAAGTCTTTATGATCTTGATGTTCATAAGAACCTGAAACTTAAAGGCATTTCAAATTTCATCCAAGGTGTTAGTTCTTTAATAGCCTTTCAGGCAGCAAGAGATCCTTATAATTAAAATGCATTTCTACACTGCTACAACTGAAAAGGATACCATTACCAAAATTGTATCTACTTTTTGTGGTTTGTACTGTCTGTTTGTGAGATGTGAAACCTTTCAGTCACTTCATGAAGATTTTTTTGCACTTTTAAATAAAGAAGAATTGATATTGCAGAGCAGCTGATGATGTCTTTTTCAGTTCTGTTACCTGAATCATATGGCACTTGAAGCTCAACTATCATGAAAGTGATTTTCTCTTTTAAACAGTCTGTATTTCCCAAAATGTTATTCAGGTTACCTTGTAAATGGCTGTATTTTGATAAAAGGTTTGTGAATGAATACTGTTATTAACTGACTAAGGAGTTATTACGGTGTGTAATGGTTGGCTCCTCTGTCCTCGTCAGGAATAAAGTACAAGAACACCTTTCTTTGACTTTTGCATACTGAATTTAAAGTCTAACACCTGTGGCTAGAATTGTAACATTATTCCAATTCTGAATAGCCTTCACCATGATGTACTAGCTGAGCTAGTATATACACAACTCACCCCCCACCACCTCTGAGAGACTAGGAGTTATCTAAAAAGAGATTTCAATGAAGTAATGCTAGTGTGGCCTAAAATAATCAAAGTAATATGCTGTAAATCTCACCTGATGTCAAGGTGATGCAGGGTTAAAACGTAACTTGATAGGGTGGCTGCTGTGGCATTTTTATCATTGTTTCACACAGATTTAATTTTTTAAAAAACAATTTCAGAAGGTAGTAGAACTATTTTCTTAAAGAGACTTCATGAAAAAAGTAATATAAGTATACAATGACTCACTGAAGAGAGAAGAATGTTGAAGATAAAAGATCTTCAGGAGAAAAATAAATGTTGATGAGAATTGTTATATGGCAGAGCTGCCTCAGCTCAGGAAAACCTTAGGGGCTTCTGCAGAGTGAGGGGGAGAATAGAGAGGTAGGTAAAATTAAGTCTGAGCAGAAGCATTTAGAGCAGCCAGAAAAGTTTCAACATTGATAATTAAGTAGAATTGTCTTTATTTAACAATCCACAGTGAAAGATCTTAGCTTTTGTCTTTGTAATGCACATTCTATATACTCTTTGAATTTCCACACAGAATCACACTGATCCTGGAATCGGTGAGAGAGGTATTGAATGTGTAGCATGAAACAGCAATAAGTCAAAAGTCAGCAACAGTCAAGGCTCAAGGCTCCACCATTCATCATTCAGGAGGAAATTTACAAGTCAACTCACTCAATATTATCAATCTAAAGGTAGCCTTTATTCAATGCAGAACAGGGTGCCTCTGGGTTTGCCTAGTCATAACAACACAATTTTTGCTTTCCTTATAAAGTCTGCCATACCAATGCCTTCACTGATCTTTATTTGAGGTGACAAGCATCAGTGTTACTTCAGGTCACTGTAGTTTAGATTTTGTGGATCTTGGAAAATCTGAGTCTCAAATCAGTCGACAGTGTTTGACGTATATTCATCCCTGATGAAATCAAAATTGAGTTGACCTGATATGGACTGACTCTAAATGAATAAGAAGCATAAATGTTTGGAGTGAGACATAATTATTGCCAAAAAATGGATAGGCAATCCCACTTGTAATCCTATCTGTATGCATTTTTCTAGAGCTGAATGTTAATGAAACAGTAAATTTATTGGTGTGGATTTTTGAGGTAATTTTCGGGTCAGTGGTTGTTTTCCTATACATAGTTCATCAAATTAGTAAGACCAACATTTCACAACAACTGTAAATAATTTAAATTACTCTGTGATTTTCAAAGACACAGAATACATGGTAGAATCAATTCCAAAGATTCTGTTTATGAATGTCAATAAGTATTTAATCTATTTTAAAAGAGAAACTGTCATTAAATAGACAAAATACTGAAATATTTTAATTCTCCCACAACTAAGTTAAATATCTAATCCTTAAACAGAGAGTAAAAGTAAGAAGGGAAGTCTTGTTTGTCACCATGGGAGATGAAAGTGAATAAATCCATGCTTCCTGAATGAAAGAAAAGAAAGGATTTAGTTGACAGATATTGAAAAACCTATTTACGTTGGGTATCTTGGCACTGAATTTACTCTCTTTTTGCACAGATGGGAGATTAATACAATTGATATATACAAAACTATATAAGAAATTCAGTTACAATAGACTATGTTTTTTTAAAGACAAATTGAAACAATCCCAGATGGTAGATTTTGTCTGTCTTTTAATAACAAAGAAAATATGGGTGCAAAGTTTTGAAAAGTTGAATTAGTATTACTCATAGTGTGAAAATAAACAAAATTGGCATTTCTTTCTCACAAAACTCTACTCTTGAAAAATCAGTGTGAATTCTCTCAAGTACTAGATCTAAACAAAGGTGAGTGGCAAAGTTTAGATAACCAGCTCCAAAGCTACTGTTTTCTGGTTTGACTATTAAAAGACTTTGATGATATAAGTTTTGCTGTATAGAGTAAGTTCTGCATTGAACTCCTTCAAAATGGAGATGAATTAATAATATTAGTAGTAACTGTGCACTGAGCAATCATGTGCAAATACAGCCAGGGTATGCTAAGACAAACAATTTTCTGTTGATCCCCTTTCTAATAATGTTTGACTATATTGCCCTGTTTCCAGTAGACTGTATGTGAACTTAAAGTGTTTTAAAGGTTGCCATTGCTGCAGGCAGAATTACTTTTATGATTGAAGTGGAGACTACTATAGAAGTTTAAGGACAGGATATGAAGATTTTAATTATTTAATTGCCGTGTCAACCCACTTTATATATACTGTACAGATGTTTGATTTCCAGAATATTATTTCCACTTTCTTTTGACAATCAGTGCTCTGATTGAGAAATAAGTAATTTATTTTTTTGTCAAAGATATTATTTACAGCTTTTGGCTCCCAACAATGAGTTGTTCTTTCTCTTTTTCAAAGGCTCAATTTTCAACTTTCATTTTTTTCAACAAAATTATGTACTGTATTTCAAAAGGTCCTTCAACAGAGCTCATTCTTTCTTAAAAGCCATATTACTCCTCGGATCACAAATACATTAAAAATTTTGTGGTTTCAGATGTACTGAGAGGTTTTATTAGTAATTAATTACAATGAATAACTCTTCAGCAAAGAAATTTTTTATAAAAAAGGGAAGAGATAATGGTCACCTAAAGACTGACAATTAAATGCTCTTAAATAGTGCCTTTGAACTTTAAAATCAAATCCCTATAGAATATTCTAATGTATTTAATGTATTATTCTTGTATAGCTAAATTTTTTACTTGTTTAGGATTTCAGTTTCTCTGAGATCTCACTACATGTTTTGAATTACCACTAGGTCTCTTTAAGGTTTTGAAAGTGCTCAGACTTAACCATGGGATCTTGTGTGTCAAGGACTCTCATCTTTTAAATATAGACAAGGAAGAGTGCATTTTATTAGTCCTTTGAGTTTGAAATGTTCAATGTTTATTCTAGCTTCAGTATTGAAAAGAGGGAGTAGTTTTGCCTTAAAGATACACAAAACAGATCTAGACTGAAATTGCAGCCTGTGTTACTTTCTTTCTGGTGACTCTACCATAACAGATTTTAAACTCAAACTGCTGAGGAAATACAACAGTATAAAAAACCAAAACCCAACAACAACAAAACAAAAAACAAATGAACAAATTAAGAGATAATTTACTGAACAATTCTTTGTCACAGAATAGTTACATTTTGGTAACACAAGGGTATCGTACTGTTCTGTATTTTTAGTGTAATATCAACATCTGTTGTTTTGCAAAGAAAAACTTTTTTCCTGGTGGTTTCAGGTATACAATGTTAATACATCACAATTCTGGGTAGGGTAGATCACATATCATAACAGTTAATACAGAAATAGATAATCCTATTAAACTGAAGCTTTATAATAAGCAACAGGTTGCAGAAATTGAGCTGTTTTCTGCATAATAAGTGTATCCCAAAGGCAAATTTTCTTGTTTACTAGAGATGTTGCTAAAAAAAATGCATACAAAAGATTTTTTGACTTAGAGGGCACACGTATTACAAAATTATTGAAAACCACGAAATATTAAACACTGTGCTGTGGTGCCCATTATTGCTCTGTAATGATATTTTGTCTTAACTAGACAGTGTTACACATGCAATACTTGAGACACAGAAAGTAGCATAATGTATTTCTATTGTAAACAAAAAATTGCTCTACTAAATAGTCTGGTAATTGACTTCTGAATTTAAATGGATGGATACCGCAGTACTCCGTGCAGATTCGTACAATATTGCTTTACTCAAATGGGACACCACCATGACATAGGACTCCTTTATCAAAGAGGCATTTGCAATAATTTTATTTCTATTTCATTCAGATATTAGACTATATTGTTTAAAGATTAGCTTTTAAGACATTGTCCTTAACAAGAAACAACACTGTTTAATTTGAACGATATTCCTGAGGCTGTCTTGAAATGCTTCTCTTTTCTGTGGCAATTGTACCTTTACTGTTGGAAGCTCACTGAATAGTTAATATTGCAGCTGTTAAATAACATTTCCTGAAATGTGTGCTTGCAATATTACTTAAGTAAGTAAAACATAAAAATCCAAGAAACATTAATTGGAGGATTCCTTTTCTCATAATTGAGATGTAGTGTCTTGGAATTGTTTCTTCATAAAGCACTGGGAGAGCTGTGATAGTTTTCGGTGTATAACAGGTCTGCAGCAGTACAATTATTCTTTAAGATTTTGCCTCTGTTTTTCTCTCTGTCTTTCATTTTTTTACCTAAGAATATGCCTTAAGCCCTAGATTGGAGATATACTGTATTTTCCTGTGCAAAGCCTGTGGGTTTTCTGGAGAAATAAGTGAGCGCACTGACTTATTCAGATGACTGGTTAATACAAGGTGAATTTCACCCCTGAATCCATTTTTACCCAATAACTTCTCAGGTTTTTTAGTTCTGAATTCTCTGCCTCACTCCCAGAACCAGTGTGCCACTCCCAAACTCTGAAGTTTCCTTTTTTTTGCCAGAAATAGTCTATTATTTTGTTGTTATAACTGGGGCTGTAGTACACTAAAAATAGTTTTCTTGTAGCCTTATGAAATACTATGGTCTGTGTATAAGAAACAACAATACTGAGCCACATTGAGACACCCACTGAATGAAAACCCACTTTCAGTTTCACTATACAGTGAACAGAAAATAGGAATTATTAAATTAGGTTGTTTCTGATATGACTGCTAAGATTATATTTTTAATAGGTTGAACTCATCACTGGGTTTTCAGGCGTGGAAAGGTCAAACAAAATATGGTATGGTGCATAAATATATAAGTGCTTCTTCCTACAGAACTATCTGCTCCACTGCTCCAAGGAAATAGAGCAGGGCAACCGTTTAATTAGTGCCACTGCACGTTTAGTTCATGCAACCGCTCACATTTTGCTGCGTGGAAAAAAAACCCCTCTCATTCAGAGGAAACTCTGAATGCATAGAATTTAGAATTTTGTAATTCCACACCTGACCTAGTAAGTTTTATGAATGTGAATTAAATTTTTTGTTCTGCTTAATTACTTCTGAAATGCATTCTGAGCTATAATGAAAATTAGATACTGTTTTCCTTTGGTATTTGCTACACAGTTCAAACATCCCCAAGGTGACCAACACATTCTCATCCTCATAGCAATATCAGCTAATCTATTTATTTATTCTGCTTGAAAAATGAGGAAGTGGTTTCTCTTTAAAATCCTGTGGTCACAAATCTAATCAATCTCTATCTTAAAAACTATTAGTCATGTGACCAAAGCGACAGATTTGCTATTTTCCTTAAAACTCTTTAAATTTCATAAAAATTTCCATTAACCAAAAGAAGTAGAAAGGATTGCCATTTACCTATACATTTCAGTTTTAAAACCAAAATGTTTAATATCAGCAAATATGTTGCAAGTTCCCCAAGAAAGTAATTTCTAAGGACTTGTATAAAGCTGAGGAGTTTAGCATATGTGGTGCATCAGAGCATTTTATGAACCTTTGAAAATGGAGGAAAAGGTATATCTGATGAAAGAAAGAAGTAATAGAGGAACCTTTATGTGTGCATATGCTTGTTTAAAAAGAAAAAAAAAAAGAAGCAGAATGACATCAAAAGAGCGTGCAAAGATAACACCTTTTCCTCCACATACTCAAAACCTTTGCTACTGCGTTGTAACTTGAAAAAGCCAGAGGAAGGGATTTTATATTCAAAGCAGTTTCAGACCTTACTGTTTTTTTTTTTTCCTTGTCTCTCCCATCCCAGCTTCCTTTTTCTCTTTCTTCACCCCATCAACTTTAGGGTGTTTTAAATTTGGGTTGGTATCCCTAGCTAATACTAGGGTTAAGAACCCTTTTAGCTACAAAGAGTTCTGTAAAACTGTATGAACTAGTAGCCACCTTAATGTCTCACATTTTATTTTGAGAACTACTGAATTTACCACTCAGTTAACAGCTTTAGATTGTATCAATGTGTGCCATCAATGGCATGAAATATAACAAGTCCAAATGCTGGATTCTGAACTTGGGGCAGAGCAACCCTGGGCATATATAGTATAAACTGGGAGTGGAGTAGCTGGAGAGCAGCCCTGCACAGAGGAATCTGGGGGTGCTGATTGGCAACAGGCTCAGTGAGGACAAACTCAGATAAATCACATCCTGGGGAGCATCAAGCACACCACAACCAGTTGGTCAGAAGATGCGACTGTCCCACTGCATTCAGCCTTGCGGCAGCCTCTCCTTGAGTGCTGTGTGCAGTTCTGGGCCCCACAGGTCAAGAAGGATGTGAAAGTCCTTCAGTGAACTCAGAGAAGGCAATAAAGCTGGTGACAAGGCTAGAAGGCATGTCCTGTGAGGAGGGGCTAGGGACTCTGGGACTCTAGGGACTCTAGTTTGGAGAGAAGGAGGCTCAGAAGTTGCCTCACTGCTCTTTACAGCTTTCTGAGGAGAAGTGGCAAGAGAGGTGCTGAGCTCTTCTCCCCGGTTTCCAGTGATGGGATGTGTGGGAATGGTTCAAAGCTGTACCAGGAAAGGTTTAGACTAGACATTTCTTTACCAAGAACACTGGAACAGGCTTCATAGAGAGATGGTTAATGCCCCAAGCCTGTCAGTGCTTAAATGGCATTTGGATAACAACCTTAATAATTTTCTTTAACTGTTGGTCAGCCCTGAAGTGCTCAGGCTGTTGGACTGGATGACTGTTGCAGATCCCTTCCAAATATTCTAGTCTAGTCTGGTCTAGTCCAGTCTAGTCTATATTTGCACTTTTGAAAAGATGCATCCTAATTGATGACAATAGGAAATAAAGTGTTAGATTGCAGGCTGTGTACTCATAACTGCGTATTGCAAAACATTTGAGAGATTACAGATAAAATACTCATAATGGATACAAGATACATGAAATCAAATCTGTCCACATAAAAAGTCAAATAATTCCAATGTAAGAATAAAACTTATCTGAAAATATCCAAAAATACTCCATCACTGTAATTTACTGAAGTATTAAAGTGTTATATAGAATAAAAATAGTTTGAATTTAATCTCATATGATCTTGACAGATCAGTCTGTAGTTCTTTTGACATTAGTGCCTTCTGTCTGTCAGGTATTACATGGTAATATTTAAAAAAATCCTCATTCATTGGTATGTCACTTTGATAACCTCTCCTTTACAACAGTTGCAAAGGGCATGCTGACTAATGCAAGGCTTGATATTTGTCTATGCTTGTCTTTAGGCCACAGGTGTTACAGTTTTCTGACTTCAATGCTGACAGATACCACACAAAAACTGCTTTTTTGTTTACTGACTTGCTAGTTGCCTCTCAACTCATGACCAAAGCCTTTAAAGAAGTATTTTACAAGTGTCCAACCCGAATTCCTGTAGATGTGTCTCATGGACTAGCTCTCAACAGGACAACAAAGCAGAAGGCTGCATAATTGTAAGTATTCCTTCTGACATCCCATGACACATCTCTTTTATGAGCAGCTTTCATCATTCAAAGGCACTTCCTTCTGGAAAAAAAGTAAATATTCACCCCATTAAGCAACTCAGACTGTGTGAAGTCATTCTACATTTGGCTAGAAACTAGCTTCAGAATTTCATTTAATTTGTGTATATGTTACTGCTGTCACCCATAGATTCAAAAGTGACAGTAGTTGCTTTGAGTCTCTAAGTTTTTTAGTATTGGACAGATATTACCTCATTTCTTTTTAGATTTTTGCATAAGAACTAGGTCTCATTAACTCTTCTCATTCATTAGGCTTCCAAAAACATGGGATGTTAAACTTATTTATCTCCCAATTCATTAAATCAAAAAAGAGTTTATGTTAATTTACACTGAATAGAATCTAGAAGTCTCAGATTAAAGTCTTAGTTTCTGGAAGGTACAAGTGGTTTAATAAGATAATGATGATGATGATGACAATACAGAACTGGAAGGGAGAACCAAGATTCCCCAGCTGTGAAGCAGAATGATGTTTTCATAGACCATTTGAAACACATTTAAGAATAAAAATTTGTCTTTGCTCTTTAAACACTTAAAATGAAAGTGTCTCTAGAACTTCTCAATATTTATTACTATCTACTGTCAGAGTTTTTTCACTTTATCAAACTATGGGGTGTTTTTAAATAGGAATTAAGCTAACTATATGTTCCCATTTTCCCCAGTATGGAATATCCAAATCTTTTAATGTGCCACATTTCCCAGAGGTCTTTTATCCCATCTAGCTCTTCTTTGGGCTCTTCTCATTTTAGATTTTTTAGCAATATGGTGGCTTTAGATTTTTTAGCAATATGGTGGCAGAAACAGTTGTATTTCTGGACCACCTGCCACAACTAACTGTCAAGCATGCTGGTAGTTCTGCAGATGTTCTTTTTTAACTAGTCCCTTCTTGCTTCATTCCATATTTGGCAGGTAATCTTTGGTGGATGTGTTAGTGGTGTTAATCTCAAATTAGTTTCCCCTTGCTCCACCCCGTGCTACTGTATTTTAACCACACTACTAAGTGTTCTCTTTCTTTCAGGTGGCGTTTTTGTTTATCTATATGTATGTTTGTTTGCTGGGTTTTGTTTTGGTCTTTTTTCTTTGAGTTTCAATTTTGTCTTGGCAGAGAGTCAGACAAGTTATCACTAATACAAAAAAAAAGGAACTATAAATTTTTAATCTGTTTTTCAAAGTGTGGACATCATTTCTTTCTAAATACAGCAAAAATACTTGACAGTTATGTTCTGTCCTTCTTTAAGATAGTTTTTGTCAGGAAGCTACTAATAACTACTCTGTGAGCAATTTCTTCCCCAATTCCCTCAGTTTGAATATTTAGGTGGTTTATAACTCTATTTCTCACTTTCTAAACTGGGAAAATTCAGTAGCCTGCAAAAGTTTTGAAAAATAATTGCAAGTGAGGTAGAGGCTTCTGCACCCTACTGTCAATTCTATTAAACTTTGTTCCACTTATCCCTTGTATTCTTTCCTTTGTTGTTTTCCAGAACTGCTTTGATTTTGTATCCCTCTATAAATGCAATAACCTATTTGGAGGAAGGCTTAAATACAAAATTAATGGCGTAATTATTTTTTCAGTGTCATTCATGAATTGATTTTTAGATTAGTAAAGATCTAGTCAACTGCATTTTATAAGCACACATAATTATTTCACATGTTAACAAGTAATGGTTTGTAAAATCTTTCCCAGTAGTGTTTCTTCTCTTTTATCACATCTGCTCTTTTTCTGTCTTCAAGTAGCTTCCAAAGAGCTTTTCAAGCTAAGTTACAACTGCAAGCTTTGATTCTTGAATAAACCACAGGAGTAGGTACACTACAAAAGCAGAAACTTTCATGTAAAATTGGGACTTTTTCTTATCTCTCAGATATACACATCAACCTAGACCCTTTTAGGACTCTCATTGTATCTCATTTTTATAACACTGATGTCTGGGTAATGATAGCACAAATACATCTAGCTTTACATTTGTAATGGGAAAAATGATCAAATTCAGATAACACATTCTCCTTTGTGTTGCACCACTAAAGAAAATGGCCAGCTTTATTCCACACAACAAAAGTAATGAGAGGATAAATATTATGCTCAAAACTTCTAATACATAGATACTACCTTTTTCTTTGTCTGTGCTCAACTAGCCTGCTGTCAGCCCAGCTAAAATATTTTGTTAGTCTTCAATGTTTAAGTATTACTTCTCCTCTCTTCTTACTTTTTAATTCTTTATTATTTCTTTATTTCCTTTGTTGTGGGGTTTTTGATTTGATTTTTTTTTAATTTATTAACTGAATCTACCTCTATAGATAAAATAATTTGATTTTTATTCATGGCAAGAATGTATAAATAATTTATGAAGACTGGTAGAAGTAGGAAATATTTAGGAAAATATACCTATTCTTCATAAATGCAGCAGTCAGACTTTCTATGGAGCATTCTCATTGAGAAGGTAGCACTAATGTGTTTCACATCACCTATCTTTATGGTTCAGATTACTATAATTTCTAGTGAGGCTTAAGTGATCTTGACTCCCCAAGCACAGCAACCTTATTTAGCTTATTATTTTTTTGTTAGAATGCCCTAGTTGTGAGATCTATAGTCATATATAAGAAAACAAAATGGTAATGTGTGAGTTTTAGAAGACAGATTACACGCTTTTACCATGTCAGGCACTTTGGATTAGAGCCTAGTAGGGACTTTGGGGACACAAGCCAAGGGCTGCCAAATTTAACTTCAGAAAGTATCTGACTTGAGGGTAAAACCTGAATCTGTGAGTGAAAAGGCTAGGAATTTTTTAATGTGTAACTGTACAAAGGATTAGACACTACAGAATAAGGGTCAAACCGCATTGAAAAAAAAAAAATTACAGGTAGAGTGTATTGAAAGTTTATTTCAACTGGTTAGGATGTAAATGCTTGAATTTACAAAACATGCAAGCAGTCATAAGAAAAGCACCTGAAATATAGAATTTGTTTCATTTTGTAAAAAGAGGAACAAATTCACTTGGAACATAAAATAAAATCATTTGACTAAGGAATTCTATAGTCTCAATTCTCAACTATCCTATAGATTGGGGTCTCTGCTTGACTTCTTAGGAGATGTTATTGACTCCTTTTATGAAGAAGATAAAATGGGCCTTCAGGTGAACACTCTGAGATATTGGAGGATTCTTCCCACTCTTCCCACCATGGGGGCCAGATGGATGAATGCACTTATGAATATGTACATTAGGAAAGTGTGATCCATCAAAGGAAAAATTGAGACCTGTTCTGTTTATTGTTGGTGTGTAGGCTGTGATAAATTAGATTATGAGAAAATCTATAGGTATCATCGCTGACATTAAAAACAAACTTGAGGAGTGTTGCGATTCCTAAACAGAAAGAGCTTAAAGATTGTCATAGACAAAAACCCACCTTTTCAAATAAAAATCTAAGTGATTTGGTAGAAAAAATGCAGGTTGGAAGAACTGTTTGATTCTCATGATCTGTAAAATGAATAGGTTACCGAATCTCAGACTTTTCTGAGTATGAAATATATGCCAAAAATGCCCCTTTGAAACTCATGGAAGCACAGTGTGAAGCACTGGAAACAAGGATAATCAGAGGAATTCAGAGGAATCAGGTACTTGAAAGCATCAATGATTAAATTAGTCTCCTGAATGTTGCTTTGTGTACATCATTGTTGCACTGTGTGATACATTTTTGCATCCACATAAGTGCCACCTACCTGCCAAATTGCAGTAGCTTCATGAAAACAGCAACATAGAAATGTACTCCTTGCATAACAAGCAAAATAATCCGCAGAACTAAGGTTCCTCTGGGGCAAATCTCTGTCTGATCTCAATGAAATAAAGTGGAAAGAGTGCATTCATGTTTTATGCAACGCCTGTAAGAAAGAAAAGGGTTTTCCTTTCCATAGAAGAATGCCATCAAACAATTAGTTAGTATCCAAATTATAGCTGGAAAAGCTCTGTAGAATCAATATCAAAATGCTGAGGGGTCAGACAGGCACTAACATCATGTTAGTTTAAAACCAAGCAAAATTCACAATTTTATATATACTAATGAGTCATTTTTGGTGAGAGAAATGTCACTTTTATTTGATTTTTGTGTATTTTGAAAAGTGCTTTCACTGTAGCTCCACTAGTTCAAGAGCCTCTGCAGATTACTGCTGTTAAAGAAGATTCCATTATTCATAATGGTAATTGTATGTTGCAATAGTACCTATGGTATTAAAGCATTTTTTCCAGTCCAGAAAAAACACATTCTTCTTGTCCAGAAATCTTCTTAAATAACAAAATAAACAGGCAGAACACTGTGAGATGAACAGGGGAGGAAAAAATAGTAAGTGTAAGAAATATGGTGATAATTGCTCTCCCAGGCCCTTCCAAGGTTTTGTCAGACAGTATTCTAAAAGGAGGGGGG
>VXAY01007657.1:1581813-1699812 GCA_013399855.1 Oxyruncus cristatus
CAGGGAGGGAAGAAAGGAAAAGGGAAAGGAAAAAAAAGAAAAGGAAAAAGAAGTCAAATGTCTCTCTTCTCTGTCCAAAACAGCCAGCATCACTGATACTGAATCATGCTAAAGAATAATTGCTAACAGGAATTATATTCTTGTTCCTGATGAGTATTTTCAAGAATGGTGTTCCAACAATTGAGTTTAAAATAAATTTATTCCCATTTAATAAAAGTGGTAATAAGATTTGAATATTTTGTCTTCTGTTAAGAAGAAAGTATGTTACTTTTGCATATTGTGATGAGAGGATGAATGCATTGTCATTATATTTGATGGATTAAGAAGCCCAGGAAAGCACTTGTGGATTATTTTGATGTCTGATAAATATTTATAAGGACAAGAGGGGAAAAATACATTGTGGGGTTTTTTTTGTTTGTTTGTTTGGTTTTTTTTGCAACATGGAGAATTTTTGGTATCTAATGCATGCTGTATGTAAAAGCCATGATAAAGTGATTCACTTCATGAGTAGACATCGCATTTCATCCTACTAGGTGTTGAAGGGAATAAACTAGTTTGGTTCTCTCAGACTGAGCTGTCACATTAGTTCTCTTTGCTGTCTTATCAACAGGAAAGAGCTGTAAAATTTACTGATTTTCAAGGTGAATTTTCCCTCCCATCATCCCAAAGAGGGAAATCTGATTCACCAAGATTGAAATACTTGATAATCTGATTATCATTTTTTCACCGTGTAAACCAATTAATTTTAAACAAATTTAACAGTTTCAATCTTCATTTTTTTTCTTGCATAGATCTATTTGGAAGTACATGAAGTTTTAGAAGTTCATGAAGTTTTAGAATTCACATTTAAAGGCTACATTATTTCTCTTCTGCCATTTCTCGACTATAAAGGCAACCATGATTAAGTCCCAGAATTCCAGAATGTGCCAGTTTGGAAGGGACTCACAACAATCATAGAGTCCAGCTCTTGGCCCTGCACAAGACCATTCCCAAGAGTCACACCATGTGACTGAGAGTATTCCCTCCCGAGGAAGCTGTAACTGCAATGAGGTCTCCCCTCAGTCTCCTCTTCTCCAGGCTGAACAGACCAAGTGACCTCAGCTGCTCCTCACATGGCTTCCCTCAAGGCCCTTCACCATCTTTGTCGCTCTCCTTTGGACTCTCTCTAATGGCTTAATATCTTTCCTATATTCTGGTGCCCAAAACTGCACACAAAATTCAAGGTGAGGCCACCCCAGTGCAGAGCAGAGTGGGACAATCCCTTCCCTCCATTCCCCCATTGGTGATGCTTTGGCAATGCTTTGCCTGATGCCCCCCAGGACACGGTTGGCCCTCCTGGCTGCCAGGGCACTGCTGACTCATATTCAACTTACCATCAACCAGGACCCCCAGGTCCCTTTCTGTGGCACTGCTTTCCAGCATCTCATTCCCCAGCCTGTATGAACATCCGGTGTTGCCTATCCCAGGTGCAGAATCCAGCACTTTCCGTGGTTGAACTTCATATGGTTGGCGACTGCCCAGTCTTCTGTAGTTTTCTACAGAGAAACCATGATGAAAAAGCTTTACTTTCTGTACCTATAATTTGTTGACCTCTCCATTACTGTTGCATTTAACAATTAATATGTTTGTGGCTAAATAGAAATGCAAGATTTTACCACAATTCTCTGCTAACTGCTTCAGACCTAAAGGGCTTCAGTGTACATACTTAGCTGATCTGCAAAATCACCTTGAGAAAAATACTGGTTTCTTTAAATAAAATCCTTGAAAGTAATAAAATCCTTGTTCAAATAGTCCTCTTTGAATTATATATAGTGATCAGATATCTACCATGGAATCAAAGACTTGATTTATTTTTTTACTTCAGTTCCTAGTTAGACTGATGGTTTGCAAAATTCCCTTGTTTTACTGTGATTGCACAGCAAGCATACGTATGCATGTAGACACAGAGAAGGCCAGAGAAAAAATTACGTCTTAACTTAAAAGGTAGGAAGTGAAAGGTAGTAGAATGGAAGGAATATTCCAGGTGTTTTAATTGCCGAATCTATTTTTGTGTTGTATTATTGTATTGTTTTATAATCTCACAAGTACATGTCATGTTTCAGCAGGGAGACAGTAAATAACAACACTGCAAGTGGGGTTTTGCACGGGAACCTGCTGCTCCTGCTATTTGGGCATTCTGCAGGAGAGCTGATCAGCTTTTATATGTAAATTAAGGTTATTGAGGGAGAATTGTTCTACACTCGTATGAGAAATAGCTGTGAATGAACTCAAAGGATTGACAGCTGGTGCTAAGGAGGTCTTTGTGTTGCCCACTTTGAAAGACCTGTATGCCTGTAGGGCAGAATTACCAAGTTAAAACTAAACCCTGGTTGTGCAGAACAACTGCAAGACTAGGGATGGGAAGAATTTATCTTAGAAAAGGACATGTAAAACTAATCTCCTTAGAGAACAGTACCATTTTATATTAGCAGCTGGCAAGGAGTGAGGTAATGTGAGTAGTGTAACGTGCTCCTTCACATATGTTGGAAAGGAAAGAAAGTAAAAGAAAGTAGATTATAACATTTGACCATAGCCAGGAGCTCTCAGAGGACAGATCAAGGCCTGGTTAATGCAGCCAAAGGAAACACAAAGAAAACTTGTTTTATTTCTCCACTGGGGATTCACAACCTAGAACACTGTTATAAATGTAAGCACTGCTGCAAAAGAAAGCATGTTCCTTGCTGAATTTTTTTTGTTTGTTTTAGCTGGATGAGAATCTTGTTCCTTAGAAATTAAAAGCATGATAAACATGGGTTGAACTCAAAATATAAAATGAAAAAAATATACAAAAAATTTAACTTGAAATGGAAGTCTATTACAAATTCAGGGGTCTATTACAGTCCCTCAGCAGATGGGACTGTGACTGGAATAAGAAAATCAAATTGAAATTAAAGAAAAAAAATAAACTACATCAATTCAGATGAAGATTGGGAGCTGCAAACACTTTGTTTTCTAGAAAAGTCTGTATCAGACCAACAAGTGATTTGAAGATGTTTAGGGAAACTATATCATACGTGGATCACTCATAATCAATATTCTGGGCACTGAAACAGCCTCATGAATGTGTTCTGTTAGTTTAGCTGCAGCACTGTGAAGGTCAAAAATAAACACTTACCAGAAAAATGGATTTACTATCTCACACCACCACCACTGCAGATAATTCTAATAGCACTTCTGAGACTGCAAAAATATCAGTGTTACTTTACTATCTATATTATGTGTTTGATACTTTGATTTCAGATTTTTCTAAATTGAGTGCTACCCAGATGTTAATGTCGTTAAATCTGAAAATTTGTTGTTGGATTTTTGTGTTTGGTGTTGTGAGGGTGTTTCAATAATGTTCTAGCTAGTGCTAGTTGGAGTGTGAGAATACTAGTGAAATTTTTCTTAAAAAGTGGTAGATCTTAATTCACTAAATAAAAGGATTTATGGTTCTACTGGATGAACTAGAAAGATAGACTTTAAAAATTAATGTTTTTAAGAAAAAAAACATGAATGCTAGAGTTTCCCTTCTCTTCCACCTGTGTCCTCTTCACCATTGCCTCATGCATTTCAAAATATTTTTGCAGCTGATTATTCAATGTTATATATATTTCTCTAAATATATTTTCTAAGTTTGGAAGAAAACTTAAAACTAAGATTTTTTAACTATGGCAGCATAACTTATGTTACTTTAGAGAAAAGGATTCTATCCATGCTTGTGATTAATTTTAAAAAAAGAATTCTTAGGTGGTCACTTAAACAAGACTTTCAGGTCAGTACTTTTGTTCTAGGCACAGATAATGCAATCAGGCATCCAGAAAATATGATCCTGGGGGCTTGATGTGCAAAACTGCAGAACACTTAGAGATAAACTTTTGTTAAATGTACTCTGAGCACATATCTGTGAGCTTTATACCCTGCTGAGTTAGACTTAATTTATTTATCTCAAGCTGAAATATGCCTTAATCAATGTGATTTAAGGTGTAATTGAGGGTTCCCCAAAAGGTTATTTTTAATTCTTAATTTCTATTCTAATTCCTTTCCATCAATCATTTGGTAGCAAAGCACCTCTGCCTGAAAAATGAAAAGGACTAGCAATCAAACAGCAGATCCTGTATTGCCTCAGTTTATATTCATACATATATATATAATTTTGAGTGCATATAATTAATTTATATAGTTATATGAGCCAGTTAGTAGTTTCTCTTGAAAGTAGAATGAGTTACAGAGGAGCTTAAAATATCTGAAATTGCACTGCAGTTGTATTAATATATAAGTTTCCAAGCACGTTTGGTTTAGTGCAGGAAGAAAACAAATACCAGAAAGAAAAAAAAGCAGGACACTTATCTCTAGAGAACAGATAATGCTAAGACACTGCTTTTCTATACAAAACTGCTTCTTCAAGATAAAACAAAAGGAATGTTAGAATTGCAGCAGCTCCATGGCGTCACCTGCCAAAGCAAAAGGAATGGGAACCTATGAAACCTTCTCTGACCTTCTTGCTTGTGTTTCAAGGTAAATAAACAGCGGTGGAATGGGAGTGGAATTAACTAGTTTTAAGATAAGTGAATCCTTTTTTCACTATCTTAGAAAAAGAGAAGGACTAGAGAGAGAAATGACAACTTCCTGAAGTCGAACTGAAGACAAGAGAGCGCTGATTGTCAGAGTAAAGATAAGACAAAAATGGACCAGAAGTCTAAGTGCTAGGAATGACAATAATTCAAGAGAAATGAGGCAATAAAGAGAAATTTGAAAGGAGATATTTCTAATTCAGATACAGAAAGACCAGATCTCAGACTCCAGCAAGATTCAAGATTTGACAGCTCAGATTCACAAGGACTGAAGTGCAAGCAAAGATTTAGGACTCTACACAGGATCTTTCAGTTGCAATTCTAGGAATCTGGGAGGCTCAAAATAGAGAGGAGAGGGAGGCTATGAAAAATGAAAAGGAAGTTACAATACTGAAATCACACTAAACCAATGAGCAGGAAAAATTTACTCTAGTAGAGAAGGGGAGACACGAATACATTTTTTTCATTCCTGTGTTGAAACAGGCAGAAACCTTTTAAGATTAACGTGGTGGATCTGTACCAGAACAATTTAAGCTCTTTTCATTTATAGGTCTTGCTGCTTTTTTTTTTTTTTTTTTTGAAAATCTCATAGATGGCAATTATTATTTTGTTTTGTGAGAAGGTGGTAATCAAGGACAGAATAAGCATTTTGTAGATAACATAAGCAGTCAAAGACTATCAAAGTTAAATATAACTTCACACAGCAATAATTTTCAATGTAAAACATTTGTAATGTACTGTGAGCTTTATTATGAATATTCAATTTTTTGTTACTTTTGCTTTATTAATAGTATCAATATTTACTATGCCATATGCAAAGATAATTAAAATAATAGCCTTGCATTAATATACATCAGTTGTCTTTGTTTGCATGGATCATAAGTGCTTTATAAAACTTAATAGCAAGAACACGTAGGTCAAGTTCTGTTTCAATAATTCAAGTCAATTTTACATCTGTTGGACTTGCTTGAGTTTCAAGTTATGACAGAGAATATATCTGGTCATAATCCACATGGGAATTACTTAGTTCACAAATGAAGTGTAAGCATCCCTAGAGTGAACATCTTCTAGTTTTAATAACATACCGCAGCATTAAATAAGAAAAGAATCAAACAGTAAAGTAACTACTGAATGACCGGGGTGTTTCCAGTGCACAAAGGTTATACATCATAATGTGTCTCCCAGCTGAGTGCCTTCTGATAGCTGGTTAACATCAAAATGCTACACAGTGGTATTTAAAACAGTATGGTTCTGCTGGTATAAGTAGAGCTACAGCACCATGACACCCTCTCACAGATTACATTTTAGATAGCCTGTGTGACTTGAATTTCTGAATCTTCAAAACAAAAATTTTAGTAGGAATAAAACCTAGCTGCAAATAATGTTCCAGGGGGAGATAGTGCAAGTGAAATCAAAATGTTCACTACATGTAACTTGCACCTGTTCTAAAAGATGTGATCTGATATATTATTTAACTCCAAAATAAGGAAAATGCACAAATATTAAGTCTATAAAATATTAAAGCCAGTGTTGACTGGTGTTTACTGCTCATTGGTGTTACAGATACTGCAAATAATGCAGGGCCTACCACAGTCTACATTCATCTCCATGCCAGCTTCCTTCACAGGATAATTTCTTCAGAAGGTGAAATCCTCTAAGCACTGGTGGGCAAGCTTTTCTCTGACTGTGATTAATGCAAGGGAAAAATATAATTATCTTTTGGAATTTGAGTTTATATGTTCACAGATGAAAACTGTGTAACACAAATTAACCCTCTCACGCATAACACACGCAGTTTCTGAATTTTCTTACACTCAGAACTACATTTCACTATTATTTTCCCTGTCCCTCTATGGCTGCCTTTCACCATTCTTGGGCTCCACATTCAATTTTAAGAAAATTATATGGACTTATTTTTTATAACTAGCACAAATTAAATTTCTCCACATCTTAAAACCCACTCTGTTCTTTCACAACTTGCAGCATTAACCACTCTGAACTATACAGAAAAAGACATGATTACTGGCCCTAAGGGAAAGATATACCCATTCCGCAATCTTCTGTATAAATGGTGCAATATTGTTTTGATGGTAAGATTATTTGTTGTTTAACGCCTAATGAAAGGTAAAGCTGCAACAAGATTGTTCATTTCTAGAGGGATGTCAAACTGTAAGTGCTCAGCATCAGATTGGGGTGTTTTTTTATTGGTTTAGGTTTGGGTTTGGGTTCGTTTGTTTGTTTGTTTTTTGTTCAAGGGAAGGTTTTAAGTACAGTACTGAGGAATACTGGCACAACAACAGTCAGGAAAAAAAAAGGATTTAAATGTGACAATAAAATTCTTAACATGGTATTCACATGATAATGGAAAAAAAGTGAAAAAAATAATGCCTGCATTTACAGAGGAACCCCTGTAGCAGGAACTCTTCTGTAATAAATTTGGGCCTGCTCCAGCAGCATGTTGAGAACCTTTCACTTGATAGATTTTTGGAGGTGCTTCCTCACCACATACAGATGTCTTGCTACACCTTGCAACAGTTAAGCACCTGAGAATTTGGATACTGGTTAACCACCAAATTCGAGTGTGTTGTAGGAAACTGATACTGAACACCCATGCACACAGAGAACCTGCAGCTGGTTTGTGCCATTTACAAGGTGTATGATGTGCAAAGTCAGGTGATCCCATTGCCTCCTACAAAGAAATAATTATTAAAAAAGAAAAAAAAAAAAAAGGTTGAGATTTACAAAATTATGCAAGTCTTATGAATGCTACCAGAAAGTAATGTACCACTGCTCATCATGGAGCACAGGGATGTGCTCGAGGTGTCTGCATGGACATAACGTATCTTTCAGCATCCCCTAACATGAATGCTTGAACACTGACTCAAACCAAGATTCAAAAAGTGGTGCCAAAGCATATATTTTTTTTTTTTTAAAAAGCAATAAATATTACATTCTTGACATCAAATTATTTCTGAAATGTTTTGAATTCTAAAAGGCTGGAACAAATCCTTATTCAAGCATTCATGTGGGGAAGTTTCAGTTCACCTAGGCAGACTCTTCTTTGCTTAAACAAATGTAATCCACACAGTTTTTCAGATACTCGAGAAGAGTGAGCAGTGAGGAAAGAACCGGGAGTAGAGCACAATCAGACCAGAATGACTGTGCACTCAGTGTCTGTACAGACTGCATGAGGGACAAGTAGAGAAAAATTTAACCCTACAGATGTGTGTTTAATCTCATGCCTGGATATATAAATGTATTTACGTTCACTACTCTCACTCTTAAGAAAAGGAACATACACCAAAGATCTGTTAATGAAGAGTTAATTAAAAGGGAATTTACAGAGTGTACAAAGGTAGGTATTACCTATGAGACGGAATCCAGGATGAGCCCAGGGTTAAGGTTACAATCAGACTGATGTGTTATTTCAACTTCTTTTACCCTTCAGCCTGCTATATTTGTTTCTTTCTGGAGAAGCCAAAAATAGCTGAAAAGAGGCAAAATGGGAACATTTTCCTTTAGCTAAAAGAGGAATTTTCTTGGGAAAAGGTGTCTGATTCCAAATATCCTTTTACACTAGATGGGTTAGCACGTAGTTAGACAGTACCTTTGGGAGATACTGGTTACCTAAACTACTGTATGGGCTGTGTTTAATGTCTGAGGAAACACAGCATGTCTTATCATTAAAAAAAAAAAAGTATTAAATTATGGATGAACATTTCATTCTAATGAAAACATTGTAAGCAGTAGCAAGAAAGAACATTAATAGTAAAAAAAAAATCCAAAACAAAACAACTCCAAAACAACCCTCCCAAACAAACAAAACAAACAAACAACCCCCCCAAAAGTAACAAACCAGTAGAAATTGCCCAAGAGCACCGTTAAAAACATGTAGATCATAGTGTGGTTACAGGTGTCATCATTATAACTATATGCCTTCTAAAACAGTCCAAAAAACCATGGAGATGCTGTTTGGGGAAAAACAAACAAGACTACTAACTTCATTTTTAACAAATCAGTTTTAAAAATTTATCAGAGAGTGCAAAACATAGGACATGATCAAAGGGCAGAGGATATAAACCTTAAAGAAAGCTGTGGAAACCTGATCAAGCTGCTAAGCCCCCTCCTCCCCAGGCTCTCAAGTATTGCACAGCAAGCAGTAACTTGTAAGTGCTTACAGGCACTTATAAGAAGTAGGCTGTAAAGTGTTCTTGCCAAAGCACAGTCAAAATTAAAAACCTGTTTTTTCTCTGCTATGGACATAAAGGAAGACTGAGCATCTCTACTCTGAAATTTAGAAAGGAACTTTCACCTTGAGGGTTATGAGCCATGCTGAGGGAGTCCCTTTCTATCTTAAACCCTTTGTCCACTACCAACAAAGAAGATTGTGACCGAGAGTGTAGAAGTCCTGTCCACCCACCTTGAACTTCTTGCCCATTATCTTTCCCAAATCTTGCACTCTGAATAATTACCTTGTTCCTTATTAATCTGTTCATTATCAGGATTCAGGAACTGTGGAAAACAAATCACTTTTGTCCTGAATAGAAAGAAATAAAGGTCATTATGCTTGGCCCTTCCTTGAGCCATTGCAGAGGGATGGAAGATAGAGTGGATTTTTTAGTTTAAACCAAAATCACATTTAACCCACTTCCTTCAATCTGCTTGTGTTCAAAAAGAGAAAAAACTAAAAAATACCAAAAAAGTATTTCTACACAAAGGTAAAAGACAACATACACACAAGACACAATACATACTTTGCACAAAACTTAATTTTTTTCATAAGCTGCATTCATAATTAGTTGTGTCTTAGAAAATTCTTTCTACTTATTTTCCTCAATTGCGTGAGAACATCAGACTTCTGTGGCATAAAAAAAGGTCTTCAACAGCCACTAGCCTTTCCATTTCTCCTTCTGCATCTATGCTATAGAAATTTCAAGAATCCCAGAATAACCTTGATGTTCTTGGGGCTGAAAACACTGTCACAAAAGTTTCATATCTTAGAACCATTTATGTGTATAATTGTAGTGCTTCTTTGTTTCACAGCTCCAATGTAGAAACAGAGAAGTGTATATTTATTATATATATATATTATATATTATATATTCCACTATGTGTCTAATCTGCTACCAAAGAGGAAGTGAGACAAAATAGTTCAGAGGGTAATGAACTGCAAGGACATGTATGTAACTGCCTCCTGGAAGTTTTTTAATACTTAACTGTGGATAGTAAACATAAACCCCCTGTATTTCTATATGAGAGCTCTGTATGTGATGTCTCGATACTCACAGAGAAAACTGTGTTAATAGAAACGTAAGGGATTTTTTTAACTCACCAGAGGCCTATCCCTTCACCTGGTTTGAATTCTGCCTCTGCAGTAGTATTCTTACCCTTTCCTTCTGTTCTGGGCAGAAGTTCACCGTCTTTCCTTCCCTTATACTAGAGATGTCCCTCCTTCTTTGCAGACCCATTCCAGCACTCTCCTAGGTAATTTAGTTTCTATTCTGTGCCTGTCAAAGGCATCTCAACCTTGTGCATTACAGCTGTAGCTGTCTCATCTCTGTAGGATCAATAATTTATTACATTGCCTGTTTTTCAGCAGCTGCCCTACCTATGTAAACCACCTGTTCATTTTAATCTCACTTCTTAACAGCTCTTTGTAGCTATTGTTCTCTGCTTGTGCATGACCTAAGATGCTCAATTCCTAACATGCCCTACCTGTGGTGTCTGAGTTTGTCTTCCTTTCAGTATCTCTTCTTCTTTCCAGGGAATAAAAAGGGACTTTTTGGTCCAGGTTTTCCAGGTGGTCAGTAACTCAGCCAGATCAACAGCCATGGAAAAGTCACTTTTGGCTTTTTATGGGTCAACCATGTAACAAAATGGGTGGGGTTTTATTTTTTTCTGCTGCCAACTGTGCATCTCTTTCACAGTACATTGTGAAAGTGCCACAGTTATGTCTGGGATTCACTATGCAGAGTCACAAAGTCATACAAAGCCAAATTATCAGCTCTGTCAGAGGTCAGTATCAGGTATCTGAGGGAGGTGAAAGAGGAAGACAAGCTTGTAGTGCTATAGTTCTTGCCATACTGTTTCCAGCAATTTGCAGTTCATGAACTTCCTGATTTTATTTCTTTTAGTTTGCTTAATCACATTAGAAACCTGGTAACCTATGAGTCTATGTGGAATTGTGTGAATGTGGCAGTTATCATGAAATATCAATGTCAGCAAATAATTAACTCAGTTACTACTAAACACAGCAAGTTGGACTTTTTCCTCCACTCTCTCAGTTGTGAACGTAGCCCATTTAAGAGTTACCTGAGGCTACAACTGCCACATTTTGTCTTTGCAGATATGTTCAATAGCTTGGGATGTACTGTGCTAAACAGATAAAATGTTTTGAAGCAAGTGGTTTGGAAAAAAACCCCAAAACACACAGAACATAGTTATATAATTGAGGGGGTGGGAAAATAAAATAAACAAAAAAATATGGGAAATGTAGAGTTTGATTTGATTGGACACTTCCATGCTAAACTATCAACACAAAATATGTTTCAAACATCATACAATAAAGAAATAAGGGAAAAATACACATACATTATTTAAAAAGTCAGTGATACTGTCTTTAGAATTTTAAAAAGTATTATTTTAAAAAAAGTTGAAAGAGGTCCACTTAACAATTTTTCAGAAGAAAAGGGAAAGTAGAGGTGATTAAAAAAGATCTAGATTTCACAAATCCCTCCCACCTGTCTGACTTTTTCTTCCTGTCTACAATACCTATGTTGTGGTAGATTAAACTTTGTACTAAACAAGCGACATTGCATTGCATACCTCTCAGCTTCAGGGTTTCAGAATGCTCCCACAGTATTAATTTCTGTTCTACTTAAATTCATGGTTTGCTTCCTTGGAAAACAAAGCTTCTTTAGAATTGCAATGCTAGGATAAAAAATTTGTCCAGAAAATTTTTCTGTATATACTGGCACAGACCTACATATGCATGCACACACATACAAAAACAAATAGACATGACTGTAGAGCTCAGCTACTCCCATTCTATACCAAACCTCCATTACTGTCAGTTTGATTCTTCACATATCAAACCTTTGGCAAAAATAATATTTTAAAGAAGAGTACACATCTGTTTATCTGCCTTGGCTGATAAATGTGGGGAGTAAAATATCACGAGGTATAATTCCACTGACTCTTGTGTTTTCATGCTGTTCACACAATAGGGCCTCATATGCATTAAATATACAAGTGTATTATTTTTAGAAGGTTGTGAACATTTTCATTACTCTGAAAAACTCAGGGAGAAATAAAGGCAAATAGCAAGACAGGCGAGACAGTGAGGGAACATCCAATTAAGGATGTCAAAAGGATTTAAATGCACTGCTTTCAACTGCTAGAACTACTTATGTATTTGGAAACCCAGGCTGAAAACTTGTCTACCCTTCTTTAAAAACCATCATTAAATGTCACTGCTTTCTTTGACTTCACTCGGAATACATCATGTTTTCATTTCTGCTTAATGGAAATACATTTAAAGCTACTTTTAAAAACACATTTTCCAGAAATTATCCTAACACAAGAAGCAAAATCTGACATCTAAAATCAACTCTATATTTTCTTTCTCTCAGATAATTGCAGTTATTTTCTAGCTTTTTAAAGTTTACAGTTTAAAATGATGAACCTATTTTCAAAACATAGTTGACACTGTGAATAATGTGAATAAAGTGAATAATGTGACAAAGAATAATTTTAAACAGAATTGTAAAAGACTTTGATTGATTGACTGTTATATGGATTCAATATGTTCTTGTGTGTACAATGTATTACACTAGCCCTTTAAATTCTTTGAATTTAGAGAACAAGACAAAATGAAACAGGCATATCAGCTCTACAATCTATGGTCTATACAGTGGATTAAATAGTGTGTACATTAGCAATCCATTCAGACACCGTGAGATTTTTTTGTAATTTGATACTTTTTGCTTATCAGTCCATCAGGGGATAGATTTGTAACTGGTTGCAAGGTTAAAACTTTTGGATGAAAATGTGTAGGTGTAGTATAGCACCTAGGTAATGGAATATTTTAACACAGTGTGGTGGGTTGACCTTGGCTGGACGCCCGGTGCCCACTAAGTCACTCTATCACCCCCCTTCCCAGCTGGACATGGGAGAGAGAATAAGATGGAAAATGACTCATAGGTTGCAATAAGGCAGTTTACTGAAGCAAAAGTGAAAGTTTGTGCACACACAAGTGAAGTGGAAAATAACAAGGGTTATTCTCTCTTTTCCATCAGCGAGTAATGTCTGGCTACTGCCCGGGAAGCAGGGTTTCAGCAGGTGTAGCAATTTCTCAGAAGACAGACATTGTACACGATGAATGCCCCCCCACTTCCTCTTCCTTTCCTTAGTTTTTATATTTGAGCTGACATCACATCATATGGAATACCCCTTTTGTTAGTTTGGGTCAGCTGGCCTGGTTGTGTCCCCTCCCAGGATCTTGCCGTTGACTGGCAATGGGTAGGAATGTTGGGAGACAGCGCTGATGCTGTGCCAGCGCTGCTCAGCAGTAGCCAAAACATTGGTGTGTTATCAACACCTTTCTAGCTACCAATGTAAAGCACAGCACTGTGAGGGCTGTTGTGGGGAAATGAATTCCAGCTCAGCCAGACCCAATACACACTGGTATTGCTTAAGGGAGACTATTTTGCATTTATTATGTACATATCCTGCAAGAGATGAGGGGGCTTTTGTTTGATTTTATTAGATGGTCGCTGCATTCTTCTACTGTAGGGCTGAGCAACTGTAGGGATCTAGTGGAAAGTGCCTCTCCTCATGACTGGAGGGTTGGAACTGGATGATCTTTAAGGTTCCTTCCAACCCAAACCATTCTGTGACTCAGTGCAAACTGAATGTCTTATTTTGGCAAAAGGGTTTGTCTTTGGGGATAGTCATCAGACAGATTTTGAAAGGAATTTAGGGTCCAGGTGTCAATGGCAGTGAAATGAAATATCTTATTTTCACGGACTGTGAAATTCTTCCACTCAATTAACAACAATCAAATAAACAAAGATTTAGGCAACAGAATTTAATCAACCTGGAATTTTGCCAGGACTGAGACTAATATATCTGTGTCTGAATTCTCTATTTCTAGCAGCAAATAAGCTGGATCTTTATGTTCTTTGTCTGAGCAAAAGACAGTAATTCTGGCTGCAGACCAGTGACACTGAGTCAGAGCTAAATGAGAAGAGTTTATCTGCTGCTACTAGATCACCCTATGAGACAACAGATATTTAATCCAAGTATTGACCTGGTTTTATCCTATTTTATCAGTTTAGACAGGAAAGGTTACAAATTCAAAGCTTTCAGATAAAAATTGGATACCAAAGTTAGACTCAAACTGTAGAGGTGCTAAGTCCATAAGACTCTAACAGATAGATTTGTGACTGCCAAGACAGGCTTGTGAAGTTTGTAAGTTTAGTGTTGGTTAATAAGTAGTTAAGGAAAGGTCTTCTGCTGAATGGTTCTAGACGCTTTGGGTAACAACACAGTGGAAACAGTGGGACAGTGAGACTGATTTTCAGAGGATAAGGTCACCTATTTAATTTTGCACTTTGATTTAATATCAACAAAATAAAGTAAAAAGAAGCAGGAATACCCTTTTTTCTGTATTCATCTGTGTGTATGGTAACCACTGACCTAAAAAAACCCTATACCAACATATGCTGTAGGGAAAGCTTCAAGCAACCTCTGTATCACTATGGAAATTTCAGGAGAACATCTGTTAAGAAAGGCTCAGTTATGGAATTGACATGAGTGATATGATATTAATTCTACTTCATAATAACAAATTTATTTTTCACCTTCTGTTGAAATAGAAGTCTGACAGGTTCTATGCGTTTATTGTCATAAGCTTACCGAAGCCACTGTTTTTAGTTAATTTTATTTGCTTGCTATCCAACTGTGGCATGTGCTAGCAATGCAGAACAGGATGTGCTTCATTGCAATTTAGGGCAGCGCACTGATGACAGGTTGTAGGTATTTAAAACATCACCTTCTTTTAAACTGTAGAGTGTTTTCCTCAGAGTAATATAATTTTTGAATACTCAAAGCAATAAGGGCAAAATAATTTTGAAACTGTAGTGGTCTCTCATCTGTCATGTGCTCTACAAATTCAGTGTTTGGTTTGTTTTTCTAAATAAAGAATAAGAGTCTTTGGGATAGCTTGATATAGTTCTGGCACAACGGACTCTTCTAGGTATGTACAACACTTGTACTTCAACTACTTCATCAAAAGATTTAGAGATTGTTCTATTATATCAGTTTTGTTGGTCCTACATAGTAGAGCCATAACATAGTAAAGAATAGAAATATTAATTCAAGACAGATACAACACAACAAGATGCTAGACTTTTCAGGCATAAAAAAAAGCACTTACTTACTCGTGTCTTGTGTTACATTTGATAGCATTATCCATGCTAGAATAGATTTACTTTAGAGCACTCCTATGACATTATTTCACCATCACAGTATACTCTCCTTCCTTCACCATAATCTTTATGTTTTCAACATAATCTGTTCTTGCCTTCTACTCTGCCACAAAACTGTAGTGTAGAATAAAGTAGTTCCTGTTCCACCCATTTGCTTAATTAGAAGCTCCTGATGAGATGTTTTCCATTCCCAAGTGAGTCATGCAGAGGCTGGGAACTGATTATACTTGATTTCTTGTACTGGTATAATCTGCAACTTCATAAAAGCTTTACAGAAGAACAGAAGGTATGTGTAAATCCCATCAACGCGGACTTTTGTTCATTTACAAACATGTACCACAATATATACTATCATTACTCTTATATTCAAATACAGGTTTCAAACTAGGAATATGTACTTACTTTCAGAAAAAAAAAAGAAAAAAAAAAACCAACAATCAAAACTGTGTGGAGAGACTTTAAAAATTCTATAATGTAAGATGAGTTTTGTGTGTATATTTAAATTACATTTTCTCTCCTGCCTTCAGACCTGGCTTCCTACAAACTCTGAGGCTGTACTTGTAATTAGAACTGTGTTTTTAAATACTTTGGTGATATAGAAGTCCATAAGGGGATCCACAGTACTATTATTTTCACGACACAGGTTAACTATGAAGTTCATACTAGTTTTAACTGGAGAACTGCAGGATGCTTTCAATTTAAGTTCAAAGCCTGGAAGATTTTTCAGATTATCAGGACTTAATAAGCGACTGTTAAAACAAACAAATAAACTAAAGGAAAGTTGGCTAACATGTTAAAACATTTGAGGACAAACACATTGCTTATACCAAAATGTCTTAATTCAACATCTTGTCTGGTCTAAGCAAGGTTAGCATTGTTAGTAAGCTACATTTCAGTTACATCAAGATGAAGAGGGTGAAATACAAAGTAGTCATGTGTGAATTGACGCAGCTAGGTGAGCTGAACAACCACAAACCCATGACTGAAACGCAAAGAATAAAATTATTTCAACTCCTGCCTAAGTGGAGGATCCTGAAGCAGCACCTAACCAGCAGAGACATACAAGAGGGAACACAGGCATGGTTAGGCTCAGTCCATGCCAGTGGGTGGTGGGCCTGCTGTTTGCACCCATTTATCAATGCATTTATCAAATGCACACCATTCACGTGTAGTTTACCACCACACTTTGATCTCCTCTGTGCTTTTTGTGATCTGTGAGCTTATATCTCTCTTCCAACAATGAGCTCAGGCACATCCAGGAGAGTGCCTCTAAGTCTCTGTAAACACCAATGGTCTCTCCACACAGAAATTCTACTTCTCAAAACAGACAGAGGAAAAAGAGCAGTAGGCATAATATATGGGGTTTCCCACTGTTATTCTCCAGGCCTTGGCACTTCCAGCTGCAAGATCACTTGCGTGAATCTGGTCCCTCCTCACCAATCTTCCTCTTCTAACCCTTTCTATTCAACATCACGTAAATGATCCTTCTGTGAGAATCTTTGATCATTACAGTTCTGGCATATTTGAAATAGAAATAAGGTATTCTGTGAGCCAGGTGAGAAATCTGCATTTTGCTCCTCCTTCTTCCCCAGAAGTATGTACAGAGATGCTGAAAGACTAACAGGAGGTCTAGAGTATCTGTGTGCTACTATAAGAAGGCAGGATGGTTCCCTGCATGGAGAAGCTCAGGACAGATTTCACTCTGTACTTGTGTCCCTACTAGAACTAAATCTGGAACCAGCAAAGTGGAAGACTGGAAACTGCAGGAGACATCTGTCTCCCTTGTCCCATATCATGAGCTCTTCCCTCACTCTGGTTAGTAGAAGAGTGCTTTCTGAAGCCCTGCTGCAATGTGTTGTAAGTTCAAGTTGAAGTTACAACAAGTTCTAGCTTGTCATGAGGCTCTGTAGGTACAAACTCACATTATAACATATATATAGATTAAAAATACTTGCAAAATTCCTTCAGTGTACTTTTATGATTAAGTTAAAAACAGCCTGGCAACACTCTCCACATTCCATACCTATTCCTTCCATCACAGCTATTTTTCACCTCTTCTCTTTCAAGATAAAAAACTATCTCCTTGACTTTCCTCTAACCCTCTAATCCTCAAACCCTCTTGAGGATTTCTGCCCTCTTGCTGCTGTTACACAGCCTAAAGCAACTTCCTGAGCCTTGGTTACACTGAACTGCAGCTTTCACCAGCCTTCCTTCATATGTTACAATACCCTTGCCAACTTGAAGACCCTTCTGAACTTACTCATTAGTGCTTTCAGCAAAGGCAAGAGAAGAGTTCTGCGAATGGACAATGCCAGGAGGGGGGTGCTACCAGCAGTTAGCTGTCACATCTCTCTCCGTGGACACTACCATTTAGTTTTCCACATCGTACAAAGTCACATTTAGATAGACAGCCTTTTCCTTTATCCTTACACCTAATCACTGACATCTGTCATGTCCTTAAAACAATACTTTCTTGAAGTTCTCCAATCAAAATCTCAACCTTAGTTTTGCATTAAAAATAGAACCTACACAAATTATTCCAGTCTACATTAGTACCACAAAGTTAATATTATTTGTCTCTGTTCCTCTTTCTCTAACAGTTTTTACTATCTCTATAATTTTTCATATATTTCTTCAAAAACTTTCAAATTGCCTTTTTTTTTTCTTTCATTTTTTACTTTTAATTTAACTAGGAATAACGTCCCTAAGGAACACAGTCTACTGATCTTGCCTAAATGCTACTTCCTTCAGTGTGTCCTACTGGCACTCCAGGAGTATACCATACCAAAACAACTACAAGTTTTGAAACAGAATCAGAGGAAAAAAAGGGAAAAAAAAAGACAGTGATTAAAAAATTATAGGCTAACTTCAAGTGGATAAACAAATGTCTTTAGAAAATATTTATGAAGTATTGCTATCAAAGATAATATTTCAATTAAAACTGTTCTTTTTTTTTTTTTACAGTCTGTTTATGAATTAACTCTGAATGCATTCCCATTTTCCAAAATGAAAATGAAAACATATCTATAGAAATTAATTTAGATAAACAATGGCTAAAAGCAAATGAAATAATTTTGAGAGGCACACATAAATATGTACAGTAAAGCCTTTTATTAGACGTAGGCATTGTGCTTGAGTCCTTCATCATGGCCATACCTAAGAGTATTTAACACCATCTGTGACTGAGGGCAAATGCTGAATGCCTTGCCATTTCAAAATGAAGAACATTGGGTCACACTGCCATTCTTCACTGTATGGAAGTATGCATGTTTTTTACTTCAACAATCTAAGCAAAGGAAAGTACCCTCGGTTTTCAAAGTAGAATATGCTCAGTTTTCTATAGTCTTTCTGTAATCTCCCAAAAATAAAGTCTTAAACCACTGGAGGTTTTAATCATCTTACGTATTTGATCTTTTTAATGTAAAATTAAGCTATGATGATGAAGTAGCTTCCTGGTGGAGCCTGCCTCTTCCAGCTGTGAGAGGATTATAATGATGTCTTAAACTTCCTTCCTTAAAGTCTATGTCCCCTCAAAAGAAATTTTCCCTACTCTCCTGTTTTGAGAAGAAAAAAATATGGAGGTCTTACAGTTATTTTCACATCACCATCTTTTATTATGTTCATCCATATGCAAAAGCAAAGAAGCAATTTCACAACAGGAACTCAAATACTGGAAAGCTGGTTTTCTCTAGTCTTTTACAAGATTACTCCCTCTTTTTTATGGCTGTGGCTAAAAGTCAGTTAAACTTCCTTTTTAAATGACAAGTCGATAACACAACACACTGTTCAAGCACATGAATAAATCACATTATGTTAGATCTCATGTAACAACACTTGCTCCTACTTCCATCACTCTCACCCCAAGAGGACTATATACTAACTGTAAAAGATTTGTAATAACAAACGCTGTAACCTTTAGTCAGTTTTCATGTTGGTTTTAATATTACATTCCAGTAATAACTACAGTTCTTGTGATATGTTCTGCACAAAAGCACTTGCCTAAGAACTCTTCTGTACTACAAGCTGGCACTTGTAACACAGCATGTGTGCATTCCCAGAAACCCTCCAGTTGGCCCACAGCAACAGTGGCTTACACAGAAAAAATAACTATGATTTGTTTTCCCTTTCTTTTCTTAAGCACAAACAGTACAGCAGTACCTAGGTAATATTTTATTCCCATTAGTGGACGCAGTCAAAGAAATGGTTCAGTACTTTATTTATTTCTGATTTTTCATCTTTTGTCTTTTGAAATTATGGATTAATTCCACTTGAATTCAGATATCTAGTTGCTATAACTACTTAGGAATTTAGTGAAGGTCCCTTCCATAGTGAACAGAAGCTGTGAACTGATCATTTGTTGCATCTACCTGTTCATAGCGAGCCCTAGTCTGGATGTCTCTGAGCTTGGATGTTGAATCTGTGACTGGGACACTGACCAGATCCTTATCTGGACTCCGTTCATTTTTTGAGAGATATAGTGAGTGAGTCATTGGATATAAAGCCCATTCCTAAAGCAGCATACTGTGCTCTAAAACTGCCTGTTTCCTTTTAGTGGTGAAAAAGGTTGATTAACATATTTACATAGTTACAGTGTTGACAAAAAGGGATCAGAGCTGAATCCCACAATATAATCTCTGTGTAGTTCTTCTAAACATCAGTAGCAACACAATAACGGTAAATTATTGCTATTACTGTTGAAATGTGAGAATGTACACCTAAGGAGTGAAGTTTTCACACAATTCTGCCATCCTCTCTTTTGGCTAAAAAGAACCAAGCTAATCAGATTGATAAAATTTTGCAGCTTATAGATATTACAAGTCTAAATGAGAAAATCCCCATATCAGCTTTTACTGCTGTAGGAAGAAGGAAAGGGAAGGATTTACATTGAGAAGATCTGAAACTGATCTTTATTTTCATCATAACCAAACTTAACCTGAATTGTTTATTGCTGTTACTGTAGCAAGATATACCACACTTCAAAGAACAAGTCCGGTGTTGACTGTTTCCTTTTTCTTGATGAAAAACACAGAAAGACTGTTTTCAGGGGAAGCTTAGAAGGAAGAGCAGAAGGACGCACATAGAGAAAAGTAGGGCTCAGCTTTTTTCCACCCTTGAATCTCAGCACCCAGTGGGACTCTGTGGAGGGTGAAGACAGAAGAGCCCTGCAGGAGACAGTAGAACGCTCCACCTGTGTCTCAGCAGGACAGGTTTGTTCAAAGAAAAATTTCTTTCCTTTGCAAAGGAAGTGACAGGAACAGGAATTCCTGCAGAGTACTGGGAGGAAGAGTAACAAGAGTGAGGGGACCTGATGCTAAAATAAAGAGCCTATTTTAAATTTTAGACACATGGAAATTTTTTCCTGATACCCTCCCTGAGCAGTCAGCGTAATCTTAGGGCAGTGTCTCCCAGCGGTGGATACATGGAGTTACACCAACACCGGCATCACTAATTTAGGACTCCCCTGTAAAAGTTTCCTCATTATGTGATTCATATTTCAGCCTCTTAACTTAATATGTGCTAGAATTACTACATATTCTTCATCTAACAGAAAAAAATACTCATTTTAAATCTCAGTTAATGTTTTTAAACACCTGAGCTTTTCTAATCAGGTTTTGTTTTCTTGGTATTTTTGTCTCTGATATTTGTCCGGTAATTTAGTGTTTCAAGCTATGTTGTGGGACTCTACAAACTGATGTTTTTCTGGGAAAAAAACAATACCAAAAAGCCAAGCACACACAAACACACTAAAAGAATCTTTTATATTGGGGAAAAATATTACTTTCCTCTTGATTGTTAAAAGGGGTGATTGGCATTGGAAAGAAAAATCCTGTTCTATTCTAAGGAAACAGAGTGACCTTTTCAGATAATAAAGTACTTACACTTACTGTTAGTTTCTGTTTTCAGATTGTCAGAAAATTGCTATAAAATATAGTGTAAATGTGATAATTTAATCCTTAACTATGTGGAGTAGTTGAAACTGGATTCAACTGGATTCACAGTAACAACAAAATATACTAAAGATGACATCGATTGGTAAGATCAGCATGTTTGAAAAGATAAGAACGTGTTACAGAAGATTCCGGAATGCCTTTACTACCTGGGTTTCTAGAAACTTGAAAAGTGCAGTACCCCTCCCATGGGAAACTTTTGCATTATTTTGGGAGCTCCCTCCTTGCTTAGTTCTCATACGAAAGTCACTTGTACAACTATAAGGGGGTGAGAAATATTTTATGGAGGTTGAGATTAAAAGCAATTTGTCCTAGAAGACAATCTGGGTTGAGTGGATAATCCTTGGATAATTGAGATACACTGATAAAGAGGCATTAATTTTTAAGACTGATTTTTAATTGCCCCACCATCATTATTTTAAATGTCGATGTTTCACCAATTTCTGAACTTCCTTTTGCTTACTTTGTAAGATGTGGTATAAAACTGATTTATCAACAAAGTTTTCTAACCTTCAGGCCAAAAGAAGTCTAACCAGTCTAATAATTTTGTGTGTGTGTGTTTTTGGTTGTGTGTGTGTGTGTGTGCTTGGTCTTTTTTCTGCGGTTTTGTTTTTGTTTTGTTGGTTTGTTGGTTGGTTTTTGGTTTGGTTTGGTTTGTTTTTTTTTCCCCAAAAACATATTTGCTAGTCAGATTTCAGTTCTAAGATCCAATCACAGAATCACAGAATATTCTGAGTTGGAAGGAACCCACAAGGTTCATTGAGTCCAGCTCTTAAGTGAATGGCCCATACAGGGATCAAACTCTAAACCTTGGCATTGTTAGCACTATGCTCTAACCATCTAATTCTTATTACTAGATAATTTCAATAACTCTCTTGCATCTGTCTTTTCAGGTTAGTGCCCATCCTGAGAGAAGTTAAAGTTGCCTTCCCAGACCTTGAGAAGCTGCTGTGAGTGACCAATGAGCCCATGGGCTGGCCGGGCATGGAGCACTGGGCTGGAGTGCCCCCACCCCTCCTAAATCTACCTTCTTCACACCGATGTTGGGGATGTCCATTTGCTTTCCCTTCACCCCACGTGTCTCTGGAGGGTGCTGTATTTCCCTGAGAACACCATGGCGTTCCAACCTCTCAGATCCTGCTCTGACTTCACAGGAGCGGCCTCCACTTCTTCAAGCTGCTTGCATGATACTGCCATGGAATATGTTGCATTAGAAAGTACCTTTAAAATAAACCTTGCTATTTACTGTATTACTATAAATTTGCATCATTAAAGCTGACGATTTCCAGGCCTGGATACCATCCAACCAGATTAACATATATGGGGACTGTAGGTACTGAGAAGATGCACATTAAAAATGTGAGTTGCACCAGTACTGAGAAGCTCAAAGTATCCATCGAGTTCTGTGCATACTCCACCAGCTGTGAGGGTCATTCTCCCTCTCTCCCTCATCATAGACTGCAAAACTCCGAAAACTTATCACGGCAGAAAATTACCAGCAGCAAATAGTGGTTATGCGCTCAACTAGTACTAATAACATCAACAGTCAGATTAAATGGTATTAGGACTGAATTTGAGAAGAAGATGGAAGGATTTCCAAATTGTGTGAGGCTCACACACAAAGAAAGATTTTCAAGAAGCCTACAATAACATGAGGAAAACACCACACTAGTTTGTGTATGTACATGTGTTCTTCAAGAAAAATATAGGTTTTAAACCAAATAAAAACAGACAAAAATTTTCAAAATTAAAAGAACTAAAAGGAATACAGTAAAGGGAAACCTAAGATAATTCAGTAAAACCAGTATTTCTGTTTGGAACTGAAACTGCATGTTTTCTTACAAGCTGAAAATGCTCATAACTGTATGTAGACTTGAAGTACATTAAAGTACTCTAGTCTTAATCCTCTAAAAATATGTGTCTTTGAAAGCCAGGCGAGATCACATCTGTGAACTTATGTTAACTCTGTAAAGAGACAGATTTTAAAACAAAAATTATTTCCCCTTCTTAATTCCGCTCTAAGTGTATTATACAACCACCAACTGCTATACATCCTCCAAAAGTTATTTTTGTGTGTCAAATACGGATTGCTTTCTGCTCTCAGTGGGTTTTGGTTTTGAGGTAGATGGGAGGAGGAGAGAAGGAAGATTGTTCTTGGATTCTTTTATTAGTTCTTTCTGGAGAATCACTTTTTTTTTTTTAAAAAATGCTCTCATTGACTTAACACATTATGAAGCATTGTGCTGTGAAGTGTAACATCAGCTTGTATCAGTCACACTGCATTACTTTACATGCCTAGCCTAATGTGTCACTGCACAGTAACAGCAGAAATATCCTACATTGCTGAAAGCAGCAATAGATTGCACATGAAAATATTGTAAAACAATTTTTTTACCCAGATATAGTGTTTCCATAAACATGTTCCAAATTCTGAAAGGTAGCACCACTTACATGCAATCTCCTTAGGACAGCAGGAGGTTATCTGAAATACAAATGCCATAAGAAAATAGACCATCAATAAAATTCTAGCAAAAGGAAGCATGTCCTGTGGCTGTTTTAGAACTATCTACATTTTGAAAAGCAGCCTTTTACGGTTCATACAATCCTCTGTCAGTCAAATATATCAGAGAAAAAGTTCTGCTTTCATGGATAACTTTGCATGTTGCTTTGAAAATCTTATTTTCATGTAGAAGGAAGTAGGCTTTTTCTGCAAATCTGTAGATATAAGGAGGCTATTTTTATATTGACTACCCCTCTCTTCTGCTCCTCTTGTCCTCAAAAGCTGAAACAGGGTTTATTTTTAGTTAAAATTTTACATCCTCATTCTAGAGCAAAGGATTTCGTTTAACCCTTTGGTAGTTACATGTTTTCAGATTAGGAGTAATCATTGTCTGAGTAATCAAGTTTCACTATTTTACCTAGGTATCATTATAAAGATAGTCAAGATCATAGGTAAAACTCTACTTTTGAATGCCAATACAAAAGTCAACAAAACAAGTTTTTAAAACAAAGGTAAGTTATTGTCTTTTCTTTTAGGACTGTTGGTTTCCTAATTAAGACATTTAATAATAATCTATGACCTAAGAAATGAAATGCTGTCCAGAACTCTAAGTTAGAAACATCAGACCTTTAGGTAAGGGATAATTTTTCAAAGTGTCAATTACGTCCTTCAATAAGAAAAAAAGTTATCAGATTTCAAGCCTTATGTTTTGTCATAAGCGAGGTCTAAACACTGATTTTTAGAATGTTTTTCAGTAGTCTAATTAAAGCATTCAGTCACGTTTTATTTCTCTTTTCTGTTCAAGTTATTGCTTGTTTGTTGTTCTTTAATAGTTGTCTTCTTATGTACAGCTATTAATTTTAAATGGTAATGAGGGTTAAAAATATATATAGGTCCATTAAGTGATGCTGTGAATGAATGCCATGTGTATCCTGAATGAAACAGAAATGATCTAAAAATAAAGCAACGGATTTGAAAGTTGATCAAGGGCTGAAGGACAATAAGGCCTTCTTTTCCAGTGTATGTGGCCCAGTACAGCACCTAAGGATTCATTCCTGCTCATAACATATTTAAACAGAAGTAAAACAGATGGGACCTGACGAATTTTTCCAATATCTAAGATTCAGCTCTTAACTCCGAGAAAATCTTTTCCGTGATTTCAGAGAAGGATAAAACACACCAAAGTAAGAAGTGAAAAATGGCTACATAGTCAGTGCTATTTGTGCTGTAGATAGCAACAGTTCTCTGATTTGTTATCTTGCCTACTGATAAATGATGTCACATTATACATAAGCTTTGAAACAAAACAGGTAATAAGCGTGTCTGCTGTACACCCATGGCACCAATAATCCAATAATTGCCTCTTTCATTCGCACTGCTCAGTAACCCACACTTGCAACCACCTATGAAGAGAGCAACACCTGAATTCACTAGGAGAACCTTGGTTTAGTTTTCATGCAGCCTTTAATAGGAAGCTAAGAATTGCCTTTATTTCAGGGAAAAACATAATTTGGTTTGGTTCAAAAGTATCAGAGGACAGTTTGACATTGTTACTGATTTTGCCTGAGTTTGTTTCTTCACAGGGGATAAAATACAAAATGTCAATATAATAATTTAAAAATTGTGAATTTATAAAATTTACTATCTCTACCTCTTTACATAAAACCTTTTGCTAGCTCTTACTGACAAATGACTCTTTTTCTGTCTTTATTAGAGTTAAAATAGTTCTATTTTAATTTTTATGTGGAAAAACATCCTGTCAAGTTCATCATGAAACCTTTATATTTTGAAATAGCGAATTGTAATAATCCATTATGCATGAGTATATAAAAATGCATCATTATGCACTGACAAACATATCCATCTATATAAAATGAATAGAGATAATTAAGTGGTGAAAAATACCAAAGACCGTTTCTTGTAAATACCAAATTTATATATATAGCATAATTTGCAAAGGAATGTAACTTATGTTTTATGGATATTTCATTTCACTAGAAACCAAAACTAATATTTGTTTAAGTGAACATTTCAAATGTGTGCCTCTTTCAAGTATTTTAAGGTGATAAAAATGGTATTTTTCAAACTTAATTCCATAGAAACATGTAGCTTACTGAATAGCAGCTTTGCTGATCTTAACAGCACACTTAGGATTTGACTCTATTGCAGTAATTTAACATCACTTACATATATAAACATGTATGATCTTGAGCACGTGTGTCCTAGATTCTGGTTCTGAGAGCATGGGTGGTGCTCTTGCTAAATATTTAGTAATTTATTCTTCCATTTTTCATGGAAATAAAATTATGGTTGCAGCAACTGGAAGTTTTAACTGGGGAATTCTTGATTAAAACACAAATCGAGGTTGTGACTGGCTTGAAAATACAGTTTATAATTTCTTCTGGTACTTCAGTTGTCTCTGTTCAAGTCACTACTGCTTCTGTAATTGGGTATTTCTACTAATTAGCAAAAGATCTCACTGCTGTTTCCAGCCCAAGCACGCAGTGTTGCAGGCTCACCTCCCACGTGAGTGGAAGAGATATTAGGCTGTCTGTTAGTTCACCAGGGCAGCCTTGGCGTTGCTGTCACACGCTCCAGCATTTGATTATAATCAAAAGCAAGTGTGTCTGTGTGTGCGTGGCAACATCATCTCAATACAGCTCATAGCATACAGATACTTTTCACCCTTCATTAAGAAATAAAAATTATTTTTATAACCTTCAAACATGTTTTTCTCCATTTTGTTTGCAGTTAGTTAGCTGTAGATAATAACCAGTCCCGGTGGGTAGAATGGGTACACCTAGGGTTTTACTTTGTCAGTTTTTCCATAGCTTGAGATTAGTTCCTCTATAGAGGCAAAATAGCACAAATGAACAATTTTATTTGAGAATTTATTTGACCTCTTTGCTAATTAGTGCATATGAAAATGTCAGTTTACCCAGGGGCAGCAGTAACCCAAGTAACAGTTGCTGAATTACCAGAAAATGTTTCTGTGTTTTTTTCTGGCATTTCATTTTCTGTAAATTGTGTTTTAGTATATATTTTTACTACATTTTTATTCTTCACTCATTATTTCAGAATTAGGTGCTTCATATATTCATTCCATCAGTAGCTTATAAAGAAAGCTATTCCAATCAGTGTGTCAATTATTGTGATCATAAGGGACCATAAGGGTGGTCACTGAGAAGAGGATGATTTCTTTTATCTTTATTTATATTTTCTACTCTCCTGAAAATACGTTCTGTAGAAGTTTGACAGTCATTTCCCAGAAGATGAAGCAATTTTTCCCCTAAAAAATTACATAATGGAGGGATGACGTGGGCAAGGTCTTAAAAATATGTGAAATTTTAATACCTTGAAAAAAATTATTGTACTACAAGGCCTTTCTCATTTGAATTATGGTAGCTTTTCTCAAAAGAGTAAGAGTTCTACAGCATATTGCAGAATAAATAAAAGAAGGCTGTTACTGCACAGCCGCGAACAGGATGTTCCATTCTTTTCTACTAGGATTGGTGAAAAATGTAAATAACGGTATTGGAAATTTTAAAATATTGTGCTATAGCCTACTATATCTGTATTCATAGCAGTTATTTTAGCATAAACATTATGCTCAGGAAGTTTCATGCATCAGGGTGAAGGATGGAAAATCCTGTGATAGCAACAACTATTGCAGCAGATTTTTAATCGGTGATGATGAAACTGCAATGACAGACAAGTGACTGTAGTGCTACTCTAGTACTTTTGTTCAAGGCCTATGAATGATGCCTGAAATAGTCAATCCTCACCTCAGGACAGAAAAATGCACTAAGTGTAACCTGCAAAAATATTTTTTCAGTTATTTCCTATGAAAGATGGAGAGAAATCCCTCTGAAAATAAAATATTTATTCAACATCATTACCATTTTGTGGCATAACACACATCTCAGAGACATATGGCTTTTTCAGATACTCTCACATGCATTCATTCATTTTTTTCAATGGTATGGCGATTCTTTGTTGCTTATTCCTTCTTAAAATCATTAACATTGGTATTGTTTAAATATCTGAGTCATATTTAATATTAATCTCACACATGAAAGCTAGACATTTTACTAGGAACTTCAAAGTTTGTGTTTTTGGTTTTTTTTTTTTTTTTTTTGTCTGGGCTTTTTTTTTAAAAAAAAAAAAAAAATCTCATGTACAAAACTAATTTCTCTGCCTATACCTCTGCATTCCCAAATCAGGTACTTATTGTTTTAGCTCCTTTCTGTTGCTTGCCCAATGGCAAATATTTTCTCCTCAAGTACAACACTAAATTCTGTACCTTTTAAAAAATAAGAATTTCAATCTTATTAGGAAATACAAGAGAAAAGTTAGAAAAGTGATGGGAGGTACTGTTCAGATTTTACATTAGAAAATAGACTAGTTACATTTATCCAATTGTTATTCTAAATTTTATTAAATAGTCTAAGTAAAAATATACCTACATCAGAAGAAATATAAAATTCACCAGTTGATTTGGTTTTCTCTTCCTTTTGACACCCATTAGCTCAGATGACACACCACTGCTATTTTGCAGGAGTACTTTCAGAAATTGTATGGATTCTTTATTTTGAGATTCCAATTAAATCTATTCTCTAGAATTTTTAAATTAAACATGAATCATGGGAGAAAAGGATTGGCTCATTATATTGTAGAAATAACGCTTACTGGTGGCATTTCAAGAGCAGTTACCCCTTTTATTCCAGGCCATGTGCAAATACAGAATACAATCACTTCTGACCTGAACATCTTTTAGACAAAAAAATTGGGTTAAAGAGAATGACATGCCTAAAATAATGTATGAAGTCAGGCATTTAGCTGAGCACACTAAGTCTTCAACCGAATGCTTTAATTCCATGAATACCTCAACTGCCTTTCCTGGCACAGAAATAAAATAAACTTTTTTCAGATATCAGAAATCTGTTTATTGAATCCTCTGGTGGGTTTTTGTTTGTTTGGTTGGTTGGTTGTTTTGTTTTTTTTGTTTGTTTGTTTGTTTGTTTTAATATGTCCTCCCCACATGTCTAACCAGATTAGTGAAGAGAGGAACAGACAAATATTAATTACAGGTAATTAATAAATAATGATGTGCTCATAAGCCTCATATTTTATTTTGGTTTTTTCTCTTCAGAGTGTTTTCCTAGCACTTTATATTTTATGTGTGATTTAGCAATAAGTTGAACTCTGAAATAAAGATAAAAAGTCTGGCAAGGCACAGACTGAAGAGAGTAAATAAACCCCAACACATTCCTTTGCTTTGAAACCTGATGTGCAACTGGCATGGAAAAGGAAACCATGACAGCACATATCATGGTACATTTCTTTGACTCGTATCAATTTCACACAGCCTCCTAAACTGTTGGGGTTCTTTGTGTTTTTCCATGAATAAGTACAACACTAGGGGTGACTTCTAGCAGTAAAAATTCAATTTACGGCACATTTTCAATGCAAACAATAGCCATTAAAAAACACAAGGGAAGTGGAAGAATGCTCAACCGACATAACATCAGACTAAGACTCTTAGCAGAGCACACACTTGGATAACTGGATTTGCAAGGTTTATTGCCCTTGGCCAGGAATAGTGTACCAGTATCAGCCCCACCACAGTACACTCCAAAATACAAACTTTCAAAAGTAAGATCATGACAAGTGCGCTCAAGAAATGGCAACAGAGTAATAATTTTCCCTGGAGTGTAACTTCATACCATCCTGACACAAATGAATGTTTATTTATTATTTTACACATAGCTACAAAATGAAACTGCTCTCATTAATCAGACTGTATATCATATTGCCAACAGATCTGAAAACAATAAGGGAGTTTTTGATATCTATCTGGAGCCTCTATGTAACAAGAATTCACCTAGTAGCTCTTGCATCGTGTGAATTTGTAGTTAAAATAAAGCAAATACTTTTAAATGTGATTATTACTGAAACAGTAGAAAAATTTCAAGAGGTGGAGAATCAATCATACTTATTCACAATGTTTGCAAATGGATAATTACCATCACTAAAACCAACCTGAATATTTATAAGAATGTTTTACATAAAATCTCTTTGTTTTTAATTGATTGTTTCCAGTCATTGGAAGTTGAACGAGATGAACTTCTTACCAAGAGAAGAAGTCCTCTATATCCACAGAAAGAACACAAATGTGATTAAATTTTATTTCTCTTTCACTTTCCAATATGTACAGCCAAGTTTAATACAATAACCAGCAATTCCAGGCCTAATTGCAACAGTGATGATTACCTTACATTTTATCCACTAGCAAATGCTATTTTCTTGCTTCATACCACAATTTTGGCTTATCATGCATTTTGTCATCTGAAAAGTGGTTGCAGGCACTTACTGTAATGAAATGATTTAATTTTCAAGCCGTGCTTCCATTCTGTCAACCTTCTTAACATGAGATAACTAGCTTTATGCAGATCCACTTTCTATAGGGAGAAAGCAAAAAGTTAATTACTGACAGTTACATGATGGCTCTAACAAAATGTTTCCATAGATGAATTTCAGTAAAAAAATTTCTCTGTTCCAGGTGAGAAATAAAAAGCATGGAGGTACAAGTCCAAGTAAATGCAGAGGAATAATAGGAGAACTTTTATTTCTTACCCAAAATATAGGTTGCTTTGTGTCAGACTTCCAGAAACAATAAAATCTGTACGTTTAAGCAAACCATGAAACTGCAAGTTTCAGAAAGATTCAACTGTGGCATTGGCAAGCTCAAACCCTCATATGTGTTCTAGCAACATACATGACACTAATGCAGCCACAAGTGAGACAGTTTCTCTCACATCCTCATCCTTCCTTAGTGCCTAATCGTTGTGAAAGTTATGCATCTAAATAATATATTTTCATATGTCATTTTACTATGATTGCCAAAGTTCAATTCATGGTCCCCCACACAACTGGCAAATGTTTCTATCATAACATATTTTGTAACACTCATTATCTAGTTACCTATTATACAGACTATGACCATTTAAAGTCCCAACTGTGACCTTTTAAGATCATTTAAGTCTGAATAACTGTAACACAAACTAGTTAGTTTTCTAGGACACTTGGAAAACAAAACAAAAAAAAAAACAAAGATCAGAAACATTAGGGGGTTTATCTTATGAAAACTTTGAGCAACTCATAATGAAAAATGACAGCTCTTTAGATTATATTAACCATATTCCAACACTTTTTCTACTTTATCTTTCACTAAATCTGTGAATTTAGGAGTAAACATTTCTTTTCTTAAAAAAACCTTCTCCAAATCAAACCTCTTGGAGAAATACATTTACTTCTCTACACTCCTGCAACATCTCAGAGAAAAACAATAATTTACGGAATATTTTATTGGAAACTCTTGTGGAATGATTACTGCATTATTTTTGTATGTCAGTACATGGTTCCTCCATACAAATTTTCAGTCAGTGAAAGAAAACCAGGCCTGTTCTCCTTCACTTTTAACTTCCCTGTCTAGGTCACAACAGAATAAGCATGAATCACCTGAGGCTTGGGAATTATGAATAGCCTGCCTGCACAGAAAGCAGCACGGTCTGGGCAGAAGTATCAGCAGCTGACATTTCCAGGTTTTAAATCTATTCCTGCAATAAATCACTTTTATTTTCAGCTATTTTTCACAGGACGATGTTTCACAAAACTTTGTGAAGGTGCTCAGGGGTTTCAATGCGTTAGGCAGTGGCAGTGAGGCATTCTCAGTTCTTGTGATTAACAGAATGAAAACCAGACTGACATGTTTCACACTTGCAAGGTAGCAGAGTCTGCCCATACCTGTAGCCTGTACTCCTTTCCCTGCCTTGAACAGACTGATTCCTGGCATGTTCAATTGATCTCTGCTCATTATTAAAACTGTTTCTACTTTCTTGACCTTGTCCTTCATTAGACTTCACTTTCTTTTGGATATTTCTGTGGAGGATTATCTCAAGATTTTCCCATTTGTCACTTAACTGTCTAAAATTATACTAGAAGTAACTTGGTAAAGGAGAAAACTAGGTAACAATTACCTAAATATATTAAAAAAAAGTCTTTGTTGTGAGGAATTAGGAATTATTAAGATTATTATCACAAAATGTGATATATGCAGTGACATTATTACCACAAATACTGAGAAAAACAATTCCTATCTTTTGCATCTTCCATCTAGCCACCTTACCTATATTCTTAAGAGGGAAATCCCAGCACTCCTCCCAGTCAATTGCAAAGCATAAGAATAAAAACCTGCAAGTATGCTTCATTGCAAATGTGAATCCCCAAATACTTTGCATAATTATTTTAATATTTCAAAAACACCCATTGAAATAGAAGAAAGCTTGTCATTCCAGATTCTGAACTCTGTGGGCTTGTTCACATCCATATTTTTAATCATCTTCCAGTAAGCACTTCAGTCCCAAGGCAACTGGTTATACGTAAAGGATAAGAAGCAGAACAAAAGGTAGAGCTGCTGTAAATAAATACTGACAAACAGAACTACTAACAGACACAATAGTGAAAAAAAGAATACTTTGATAGGAATGATTTTGCTATGGTTTTTACTGCAGAGTTTCTACTGCAGAGTAGGAGATAATGTAGGGAAAAGATGTATTGCATAGCACAGATGAAGTATATCAAATGATGTCACAAGATTCTTTCTAGAAGGGTAGGCAAAAAAATTAAACTTTGCTTCTCCAGTGATGAGCTAACTCCATCCTGGCTCCTGAGTCTTCAGTGAAAACTCCATTACTCGTATCACCCATTGCATGTGCCCTGACATATTTACGGTCTCTGGACCTTCATATTTGAAGGTCCCACATTCTGTTTTCAATGACAGTATTTAGGTTTGTATTATGTTTATCTTCTAAAATGAGCAAATATTGATAAAAATATGGGGTTTAATATGGCAATTATTTTAGGAATTCACATCCCAACTCTGTCTGTGCAGTCACATAGAAAATAAACTTTCAAAAGACAAAATTTTATTCAGAAAACATTCCAAAACTAATAAATATCTAATGGTTATTAGTACTCACAGGCTTTATGCATGCAAGATAGCAATCAATGTCAATATCTTCTTAACTATGAGTCTTCAAGTTATTGAACAAAAATAAAAGTTGAAGTTGTATAGATTTTTTCCTTTAAGTTAATTATAAAATAATGTACTGAAGGGAAGAAACAATATTTTCTAGCTTTAGTAAATCTTGCATGCAGTTTCTAGCAAATTATCTCATTCATTCTAGCCTGCTTTCCACATTGTTAACAATTTCTTCAGCCTTTGCAGAATAAGTGCAGAAATGGAACAATGTGTAAGAGTTAACAGATATACAATTGATTTACAATTGATTTCTGGGTACAACAAAGAAAATGTGACCTCAATGAATCTAAACAGCCACATTAGAAAAAACTATACCAACATCATCTTGTTTACAGGTACAACTATCATTTTGGACCCAATCTCTGCTAACCTCTGAGGGGGCACAGATACAGATACTGGAAATTCTCCATTAGAAAATATAGAACACCTATATTCAATAACAGACAAAATTTACAGTGAAAAATACTGAAAACAGGTACAATTTTGATTCAGGTCCTGGCATTGATTTCTACTGATGAAACTCTTGTATAAATCAGAATGAACTAAATACAATGCATACAAGTAGCAAATATGAATTCGAAAATAGATTGTGAAAATAATTTTGCTTTAGACTGAGCACCTAACAAGAATGTTATATTTTTATGAATTGAAACTGTATGTGTCACTCTCAACAACTCAAATACAAGCATGGCTAGTCACTCCTAAAAAAGTTCACAAAACGTAATTGTCCTCTTTACACCAAGATTCATCTCTGATGAAGGTGAAGGTGACAAAGAGTAGTCATCATGAATTCATTAAAGGTAAATCTGAACAACCTGATTGCCTTCTACAATGAAACAACTGCCTGGTGCATGAGAGGAGAGCACTGCATGTTGTCTACCTTGACTTCAGCAAGGCTTTCAACATTGTCTCTCACAAAATCCTCTTAGGTAAACTTGGGAAGTGTGGACTGGATGAGCAGATGATGAGAACTGGCTACATGGCAGATCCCAGAGGGTTGTAATCAGTGGCACAGGGTCTAGCTGGAGGCCTGTCACTAGTGGTGTCCCCCAGGGTTCAATATTGAGCCCAGTATGTTTAACTTATTCATCAATGACTTGGATGAAGGGGCAGATGCCTCCTCAGCAAAACTGGTGATGATACAAAGCTGGGAGGAGAGGCTGATACCCCAGAGGGTTGTACAGCCCTTCAGAGGGACCTCGACACATTGGAGAGATGTACAGAGAAGAATCATAGAATGCCTTGGGTTGGAAGGGACCTTAAAGACAGACTAGTTCCAACCCTCCTACTGTATATGGGCCACCTTCCACTAGATGAGGTTGCTCAGAGTGCCATCCAACCTGTCCTTAAATAGTTCCAGGGATGGGTTATCCACAACTTCTCTGGGCAACCTGTTCCAGTTCCTCACCACCATCACAGTAAAGAATTTTTTTTGTAACGTCTCATTTAAATTTACTTTTTTTTAAAACCGTTTTGTCTGAAATTCAACAAAGGCAAAAGCAGGCTCATGCACCTGGGGAGGAATAACCCCAGGAACCAATACAGGCTGGGGGCAGACCTGCAGGAAAGCAGTGCTGTGGAGGACTTGGGGGTCCCAGTGGACAACTCTCTGTCCATGAACTGGCAGTGTGCCCTTGTGGCCAAGAAGGTCAATGGTATCCTGAGCTGCATTAGGAAGAGCATTGCCAACAGGTCAACGGAGGTGATCCTACCCCTTTATTCAGCCCTAGTGAGGCCAAACATGGAGTAATGTGTCCAGTTTTGGCCTCCTTATTACAAGAGAGTCATGGAGCTTCTGAAGTGGGTCCAAAGGAAGGCAACAGAGATGGTTAAGGGGCTGGAGCATGTCTTACAAAGGCTTATATACAAATATGTCTTATATACTTACATATAAGTAAGTATATATATACTTACATACAGATATCTGTATGTATATATATCCTATATATATATCAGAGATATAAATTATTATAAATATATATTAAATATTTTATATATAAATGTATATATGCATAGATATAATTATATCTTTTATAAAGGCTGAGGGACCTGGGCCTGTTCAGCCTCAAGAAAAGATGATTGAGAGGGGATTTCATCAATGTCTAAAATTATCTGAAGGGAGAGTGCCAGGAGGATGGATCCAGGTTCTTATCAGTGGTGCCAAGCAACAGGACAAGAGGCAGTGGACAGAAACAGATGCACAGGAATTCCACCTGAATATAAGGCAGAATTTCTTTACTGTGCAGGTGACCGAGAACTGAGACAAATTGCTCAGAGAGGTTGTGGAGTCTCCCTCGCTGGAGATATTGAAGAGCGGTCTGGACCCAATCCTGTGCAATGTGCTCTAAGGATGACCCTGCTTAAAGGGGGAGGATGGACCAGATGACCTACTGGTCCCTTCCAACCTGACCCATTCTGCACCTACTGGTCCCTTCCAACCTGACCCATTCTGCACCTACTGGTCCCTTCCAACCTGACCCATTCTGCTATTCTTTGATTACAAGGCCTTTAGCAAAGCACTGGGAATGCTGGTAGCTCACTTCAACTGTCTGTGCTGTTTCCTGAGGAGACAATTCCTGGTGACCTGACCATCAGGAGGGTGAGGAGGAGGGTGAATGTGACACCATGCAAAGATGGGCACATATTAATAAGCTTCGTAGTAACAATTTACAACTGTATTGCTAATGAGGTTTTTTTTGTGCTTATTAGATAATTTGGACAGGGAATGTGAACACATGGACTAACCACAACAAATTTTTGCTGTGTTTTAATTGACTTATAAGATTTTTAATTAGATGAATAATATTATTTGAATTCCTGTATGAGATGAACTCCACCAGAAGCCTGTTAAGTACAAAGATAAAAATTTTCATATCTTTAAAAATTATCAGTAAATATTTTCTTTTTAAAAAATCATCATATCAGTTAACACAGCCGAGTAGGCTTTTGTGGTTTTTTGTCAGGGGGGGTGGCTCTGATACAAAAAAGGGAAACGCTCTTTCATGCATAGTTACTTTCATTGAGAATCAAAGTTTAACATAGGATTATTACCTAGTCAAAATACCTATTTCAAATCAGTTGTTTGCAGCCCATACTCATGACAGACTTAGAACTTCTTATAAACTGTGAATTTATGTACTCAGAAGAAAAGACATATTGTCTATATCATACATGGAGGGAAAGGCAGAAGCAGTGATTAAACTTAGAATTACCTATTTTCTGGTGCATTGCCCTAATCACCAGATCATCCTTCTCTGTTCAATTTGGGATAATAAAGAAATTATATGATATGGATTTTTCAAGCTTTATTTCCAATGACTTTTCTGTAAAAAGGGTGAAATTTTATTGAGTTTGTCTCTTAGGCAACATTCTTTATCTCAATTTGTTTTGAAGTTATTAGGTCTTCTGTATGCAGTAAGTACTTTTTTTTAACTGGTATAGATTAGTCAGAATCTCATTCTCAATGAAAGGACATATTCAGTTGTTCATGCTGTACTTCCTTTCTCTTTTGCTGTGTAAGTGGTCACAATCAAAATATTTCCAACCAGCTTTTTCAAATTCAAAATTGACTTCGAATGGTGAACAACCCTAAACTTATTGATATCATCCTTTGAATTTCTTTCAGCTGTCATGACCCAGACGTAATGAACAATCTTTTTGTCTAGTTTTAATAATGTTTATATATTCAGTAGTAAGATACATAATGACCTGTCCAAAAAAAATTCTTTTTCAACATGTTCTCTTTTTGAAGTATTCTACTACTAATCTCAAGAGTTGCTTTCTCTAATGTCAAAACTGTATGTACAAAAGAAATAATATAAAAAAAGTAAAAAAAAATTGCTGTGTCTGACATATATTTTAGCCCATTCATTTGCATTTAGTCCAATTGTTTTGTGGAAGATATGCACAAATTCATTATCATAAATTGTTTCTTCAAAACTCTCATTCATTTTTATCTCAGTCAAAGGTTATGGATTGACAGCTAGAGAAGAATAGTAACAGAACATTTCAGTTCATCTTTAGAAATGGACCAAGGAAATAATTATGAAATTCTTGTTTTATCACTGACAAGGGACAATTTGAAGAACTCTACAAACACTTCATCAGTCTAATCAGTTTTGAGCAATGAATACTTTGAAGTTACATGCAGGTTAATGCCTTGGCTATAGGAGATCTCAGTTATGCTTATGAAGTAATCCATCTTGTTCCAAGATTATTTCGCCTGTGCTCCTACTATAAAGACTTGTATTGATATTTGTCTTTAGGTTTGAATTGTTTTGTTTATGGTTTAAGGTATAATATTGAAGCTCTTAACCATCAGTTATTGACAAAGTATTTTAATTAAACTTTTTCTATGATAAATTACAACTTGTATTTAGCTTAGAAATATGTTCATTCAGTAGTGGTGTGATCAATATCAATTATACAAAGACAATTAAGGCTGTTTTTCAATTATAAAGAGGGCAAGTTTTTTCAGTTTTTAAATATGATCCTGTCTTATGGCTAATGGTAATAGCCAGCCTTGGTTTCCTATTTTATCATTCCTTTTGAATGTTCTCATATTTTCATTTTGCTAAGGAAAGGAACAAAAAGACTATATAAACATGATAAGCTAAACTCTAATTTACTGCTACTGTGCCTAAGCTGAAGACATAAAATTCCCACCATGATATGTTGTATGAAAAGGAAGAAAGGGATTCAGTCAAAGTCTGTAGAATCAGCAAAGGGTTATGCTATTGTGAAAAAAAAATCTTTGGTACCAAATTCCTTGGGCTCTTCCTTTCCCTCTGTTTGGCCCAACTGAACAGTTGATACTTCATGTTTGCCTTTGGTTGGGGTGGAGAAGATGAGCATTGCATGTCTGTGCAAGCTGAGACCTCATGCTGATATCAGTGCTGGTAGAGTCAAGGGACTGTTTCTTAATTAGACTTTATTTTTCTGAGCATCAGACCGGAAAAGCCACATTTAAGCCAAAAATATTTTAAGGGCAGAACTACGCATAATTAGTGAAAATATTTCCAAGTAAAATTGATTTTGCATCAGGTTTTTATGAGACTGTCTCTGAATACTTTACAGATATTTTGAATGGTATGTCCTAAATTTAATTTCTTATTTTCTGTCAAAAAGTCTGCTAGAACAAGAAAAAATTTTGTTACCTTTCATGATGAACAAGAAAAGCAAACTATATTCTGATAGTTCAGAATTTCAATTTACCATTTGAAATTTTAAATTTTTGTATGAGTCACTAAGGAAAGACTACCTTTGGTTTGGCTTAGTTTTCCCAGACAGCTGAAAAAAACTGAACCTTGTTTTGTGATGTTGTGGTTGTACATATTTTCATGGTTTCACATCTAAAGTTTATTCATAAAATCTTTCCCAAAGAGTTGGCAAATGCACATTTATTTAGACTCTGCTTTCAAAACAAACATCCATCTTCATTTTATGTCAAAATGAAAGTGTACTGTAAAAAGATGTGTTTTGGAAACCAGTTTTTTAGCTGACTTGAGATATGTGGTTATACAAAGGAGGTCATGTAAAGAGAAAAAACTGGGAAATAAATTTATGCTGCTGAAATTTCATGCAGTTGTGCATCTTTTCATCTGTAATGGAGTAGGTAAAAATGATATCCAGTCTTTGACCAGGAAATTACTTGCTTTAGTAGAAACTTGCACTATTGTTTCATTAGGCATATTTTGTGTTTTGGGCGTACATTCTGGACATGTCAGATACTACTGAACTTAAAGTTTACTCTCATTTAGCTTCACTTTCAGATGACTACTTAGAACATCTGATCTTCATCTATCCTCTTCTCACTAAGAACAGTTTTGAGTGCAGAAGAACCTCCAACTAAGTTCTTTCACGTGCTTTTGAAAAATGTTACAGAACCAGTGATGAATTCATTTGATTAATTTCACCTTATGCTTTGCCATCAGTGAGTATATTATAGATACATTTCCCAATATTATATTTGTATTCCCATATACATGTAAAATATTGTCCAAAAATCTACATGTATTTTTCCCTCATAAAAAAGAACGAAACAGTTTTACCAAAAGAACAATAACAAAAAATTAAAATGGTAGCAATAAAAAATGCAAAAATCCTGTAGGATCTCTTTGGTAACAATTGTTTCATAATGATCCATTTTTTGTTAATTGCTGCATTTTTTTCCTCATAGATGTCTACTTTCCTTTCTACTGTCTTTTATTAAAATAATTTCAATATATTTAATTAATATTATAATTTCTTCTTTGCTAAGTTTTGCCACTTTTTTAGTGGAAATACAGAGAAAAAAATTCAGCCATTTCCAGAAGGAGCTTTTCAGTTTACTAACACTGAGTTTGGTGAAAATATTGGGAAGGAAATCTCCAAATAAAAAATAATTGTCTTTACTTATGCCACCAAACACAAAATATGAGAATAGTCTTGAAATCTTACCAAGCGTTACTGAGATCAGTGAAAATAGTAAAAGCTTCTTCCCTATGGCAGGTTTTGGTTTCTTCTCCTTTGCCTTTATTCTTCTCATTCCATTAGGGCGACGCAGTTAAATGCTACAAACATACAGAGTGTGCAAAAAATGTTACCTTAAAAAGTCAGTTTGCACACACGGGTGTTTGACCTCATTTATAATCTTCTTCCATTTAACACAGATAAAGCACATCTTGGCAGTTAATATTTGGTGTGTGAAAGTCTTGTTGAGTGTCATCACAACCAAGTATGTCCAATTTTTCTCTGCCTACATGAAGTATGAAATAACTGTGCATCAAAACTTATCCCATTTTTTTCAGCTCATACAAGTTTATCCTTTTTCAATCACTGCTGTGTTTGAAGTACAAATGCTTTAAACAGCACAGTATATATGTGTTTTGGAACACAAAAAGAAAATATTTATGCCAAATGAAAAAGTTGTGCATTGTGCAAGAATATAAAAAATGTAAATATCTTCATAAAAGATAGTGTTGAATAATCTCTGACAAGTTTTTTCATAAGCTTTTCTTCTTTAAAAAAAATGGAGAAAAAAAGCACCAGTTTTCCTTATTGTTTCAAAATCTCTACTTATCAACTGCTTTTAAGAGATTTCAAAAATCTACACACTACACAAATTTTATACACAGTCAGTGTGGATTAACCCCTGTAGGCAGCTCATCACCACGTGGCCACTTGTTCATTCCCCTGCAGTGGGGAGGGAGAAAGAATTGGAAGAGTAACAGTGAGAAAACCTGTTGGTTTAAGACAGTTTAAAAGGAAAGCAAAAGCTGTACACTCAAGCAAGGCAGGAAATTCATTCACTAATTCCCATGAACATGCAGATGTTTAGCCATTTCCAGGAAATCAGGGCCCCATCACATATCCTTTGGAAATAATAATATTATTATGATACATAATGTGAATGAACCCAAAGTGATCCCTTAAAAAGGACTGGGATAAAATGTATAGAATTGTGTCTGCTTCAATAAGAAAGGAGGACAGAATAAAACATAGATTCATGTTTTAAGTCATACAATTTCACTTGGAATATAAGAAACTAGTCATTTTATTTGCAATAAAGGGCAGAAGGGAATGTTGTTAATGTCAAAGTTGCTTAGATACATAGCCCTACTTAAATCAATATGAATTAAGCTTCCAAAAACATTATTTGTAGTCTGGGCCTATGGTGCTTGTACATCAGAATAATCAGGAGAGATTTAGTATGCATGGTTTTTTTCCCTGAAGGTTGAGCAAGAGCTGTGGTCAGCCAGCATTAGAAATGACTCAAGATGAGCGGATAAATAAGTTTCCCAGATTTGAGCTTCTATTGCAGACTGAGGCATTTGCACATAAGGACAATGCTTCTGTACTGATCAGCAATCCTCACCTATTCCAATGGCAACAGGCTTCCTGTGGGATTTATTGTTTTACAGCTCTGCCATCTGTGCTGGTGTCATGTTGTGGATAGCTCTGAAAGCATAGGCAGGAATTATGGTGACACTAATTTTTACAGGAAATATTGCCTGGCTAATAGCATTTGGCCTTGCTCTCATTCTTCCACAGCTTTAACTGCTCTAAAAATCAAGGAATATCCATCACACTAATAAAAAGTGACTTTATGGTACTATCATAGACACTGAATTCTCTCAAAGATAGGAAAAGAAAGATCTGTCAAAGAAATAAAGGATTTTCTTAGTTTTCAGCTGGGTTTAGTTGGGATTTGGGGTTGGGTTTTTGGGGGGTTTTTTGTTTGTTTGTTTGTTTGTTTTCCTTGTTATTTTGTTACCTATTTATTATGTAATCCCTTTGGGATTGGGGGAGATGATGATGATGTTAATAAAATATGGTGATTTGGACATCTTATGTTAATAGAAAGTACAATTTCAGAATCACTTTGCATGCTTCCGTATAGTTTAACTCTTTCTTTGATTAGTCATTCTTGTCATTTCATGCTTTTGAATGAAATTGATTTCAATTGTAATGGCATTTTCAGAGAGACATGGTGGTTCATTGTTATTTCCATGAATCAGCATGCTTTGTGATATTTCCAATTTGATATATAAATGAAGATATAAATGAAGATAGAAAAAAAGAGAAGGAAAAGGAGAAAGAAAAGGAACACTGTAAAGAACAGAGAAGAATTCTTAGAGCAGAAAGTAAAACTGTATGAACTTAAGTCAGAACTTGAAAGAATCATAGAATCAACTGGGTTGGAAAAGACCTCCAAGATCATCAGGTCCAACCCTTGATCCAACACTGCCATGATCCAACACTGACCATGGCACTAAGTGCCACAAAAACCTCCAGGGATGGAGAATCTACCATTTCCTGGGCAGCCCATTCCAACATTTGATTACTTTCTCTGTAAAAATTTTTTCCCAATATCCAACCTAACCTCCCCTGGCACAGCTTAAGGCCATGCCCTCTTGTCTGACGGCTGGTTGCCTGGGAGAAGAGACCAACCCCCACTTGGCTACAACCTCCTGTCAGGTAGTTGTAGAGAGCGATGAGGTCTCCCCTGAGCCTGCTCTTCTTCAGGCTAAACAACCCCAGCTCCCTCAGCCTCTCCTCATAGCACTTGTGCTCAAGTCCCTTCACCAGCCTGGTTGCTCTTCTCTGCACCTGCTCCATCACCTCAATATCCTTCCTGAACTGAGGGGCCCAGAACTGGACACAGCACTTCAGGTGTGGCCTCACCAGTGCTGAGTCCAGGGGCAGAATCACTTCCCTGTTCCTGCTGGCCACACTGTTCCTGATCCAGGCCAGGATGCCATTGGCCTTCTTGGCCACCTGGGCACACTGCTGGCTCATGTTCAGCTTCCTGTCAATCCAAACTCCCAGGTCCCTTTCTGCCTGGCTGCTCTCCAGCTACTCTGTGCCCAGCCTGTAGCGCTGCAGGGGGTTGTTGTGGCCAAAGTGCAGGACCCGGCACTTGGCCTTGTTGAACCTCATCCCATTGGAATCAGACCATCTCTCCAGCTTGTCCAGGTCCTTTCAAAGAGCCCTCCTGACTTCCAGAAGATCAACACGCCCCCACAACTTGGGGGCGAATTTGCTAATGGTACGCTCAAGCCCCTCATCCAGATCATCAGTGAAGATATTAATTAGAACTGGGCCCAACACTGGTCCCTGGGGGACACCACTAGTGACCGACCACCAACTGGATGCAGCCCCGTTCACCACCACTCTCTGGGCCCAGCCCTTCAGCCAATTCTTGATCCAGCAGAGAGTACCCCTGTCCAAGCTGTGGGCTGCCAGCTTTTCCAGGAATGTGCTGTGGGAGACAGTGTCAAAAGCTTTGCTGAAGTCCAGAAGATTCCTGGAGGACTGGGGGAAAGCCGAAAGGACATAAAATAGTCTATAAAGGAATAGAAATCTTTAAAAAAGAAAAATTGAAAGTTATAAATAAATCCTAAAGAAGCTAAGAATGGAAAGAATAAGTAATAGTGAAAACATCACCACAGAAAATCATGGTCTGGGTAGCACTATATAGTCACCAGACAATTCACAATAGCAAGAACGTCTAACAGCTTTGTGTGTGGTAAACATTGAATCTTCCTATTAGTGGTTTGTTTTTTTTTTTAATCCACTCCATCCTCAGAGTGTACCTTGTTATCCAAAAATCTGAAGACATTGAAACAGGAGGAGAGCTTGTTAAAACACAGGTGTTCTAGGTTTCTTAACTACTCCAGAATACTTTGAAATCACAGAACCACGGCTGTGCTGAAGGCAAAGAAATGAAGATTTTTTTGCTTCTGCAAAGCCATCTGCCATACCCCAGTCTGTGGAACCACTCCAGGTGGTGCACAACCTGCTTAATCCAGGCTCTGTCCAGTTGGATACACAAATGAGATGTTTATGCTAAGAGGGATTTTCAAGATTCTTTAGAGATAACCATTCAGCTGGCATGTTCTACCTCACTGCTGTTACAGCAGAGGCCAAGGCCACTACAGCAGACCCTCTGTCTTCCCAAGCAGTGCTGCTCAGAGTTGTATTCAATGGTACTTTAACATGGATTCAGCTGCAGTTTGCAAGGTGAAATTACATTTTACTAATAAGAAATATTAGAAATACCGTTTCCATCTTCACTGAAGTGCTAGAAAAAGTGTAGCAAGACTATTCTGCTGGCTTGAAAGTACCTCAAGTGCTCAACAGTCAAACACAAAAAGCCCCCAAGACAATCTCTGGTGGACATTCAAACAATCAGATTTCTGGTTGAAACACTAGGTGGGGGAAAGGAAAGAAAAAACGAAGTCTTCCAGGAAAAGTAGCTGAAACATGGCATGTGACTCTTAATCTTAGAACACAGCCACTCTGATCAATATTGTCTTCAATGAAAAATGTAGCCTGCTAATATGATGTGATTTGGGGTAGCTCTACAAGAGAGTTGTCTATATTAACATATCACAAGAATAAATTATGGGTGTTCTGAATTTTTGTTATTTTATTATAGTGGAACAAAAATTGAGCTATTCTTAGAATAATAAATGCAGAATGCCAAGCAACATGGAAAATTAACAAAAGACGTTAAAAAGGAGGAAAGTAAATCAAAAGAGAAGCCTGAAGAAATCAGCAGGCAGAGAGGGAAAAAAAAAATATTCTCCAAGCAAGCTCTGATCTCTCAGCTTTGATGTTGACAAACAGTATTTAGATCGGTATTTTTCCTTTTACTGTATACCATGACAGTGCATGAAAATAACACTCATTGGGAGTTTTAGTATTTAGAAACAGAAAATGAGTGAAAATAAAATGGTTTTGAATAATAGTAGGCCCTTAAAAATTATTGTGTTAATAATGGTAATAATTCATAAAGAGACTAATTGTTCTGAAAAAAAAAGTCACCAAAATCCTCAAAAACTTTTGGATTTGAGTCTTTATAAGCTTTAGACTAATTTTGAGTGGCAGAACTATTTATGCCCAGTGTCAACCACTTTTTCAGAAATGATCAGCTGGGTTTGTGTCCGACTCTAGATCTTTTGCACTCTCTAAAAAACCAGAAGATTTCAGGAGGCTTCAAACTGCTGGCATACCTCTTCGATCATGGAGTACTTACAATATCTTTATGCATAGTGTGGAACCGACTAAGTTTTGATTTCATATTTCCAGAGTTTGCTACTGAGTTAATAGATTGAGTACAAAATTTACAGCTATTATTGTTCTCTTTCAAGTGATTTATACGACTACTGGAGGCAGAATCTGGTACCAGTGTTAGATTAATCTCCTTTCTGATATCTAAAGGCCATATTGATTGATAAGACTAACTGTAAATCTAACCAAATAAAATCTTGAGGAAACATATCACACACAATAAACTTTAAGACCTTTCAAGGCCATATCTTCAAATGCAAGTTTGCCCACAAGGACATCAAATTTTATTGTCACTTTCTACTTCAACTATATTAAGTATTTACAATTCCTTCCCATCTTCCATCTTTTTTTTTGAGACTTCACATATAAAAAAACCCCAAAGACACCTATTAGCAAGCAGTAATAGCAACTGCAACCACTACCATTTTTCATTGTATGACTTTTTGCAAATGTAATTGTTAACTTCTGTACGCAAGTTTCCAAATAAATTGTGGCAAAGAATCTGAAACCCTAACACACACTGCTTCCATTTAAAGAAGCAAAACACATTCTTGAGCAAACTGTGTTACTTATAGCATTATTGCAGCATTGCTAAATGCCATAAAACTATAAGGAATTATTCAAGAAAAGTTATAGCCAAAAAATTTTTTCAGTCAGGTACCAGACTGAACCTAAGTTTTAAAAGTTATTTTTTGCCTTTAATTAAATGGTGGCATTCTAAAGTGAATCACAACATATCTTGTTTTTTTGTGAATTCTAAAATGCATTGGACATAACTCTCAAACACTGCCAGCTGTACCAAACAGACTGCAATTTAACACGCTTAGGTAGGCAGAAATTAAGTGTCTAAATTAACTAGTACCAGTATATATATTTTCAATTTAAGAGGCTAAAAATAGCAACAAAATCTATTTTGTTACCCTACAGCAAGTTTCCACGAAAAATATTTACACAAATAATAGTTAAAGACATTATCACATAACTAATAAATATCTGAACACAAATATTTGTTTAAAAATATACCTGAAATAGATGAGCACAATTACCACAATTTTGCCATTAAATCAAACTATTTTGCACATATCTTCAATATTCTGTTCTTTCTGTATCCTTCCCTGTTTTTCTTTTTCTTTTCTTTCTTTTTCTTTCTTTTTCTTTCTTTTTCTTTCTTTTTCTTTTTCTTTTTCTTTTTCTTTTTCTTTTTCTTTTTCTTTTTCTTTTTCTTTTTCTTTTTCTTTTTCTTTTTCTTTTTCGCTTTTTCCTTTTTCTTTCCTCCTTCTTTATATACATGCTGACATTCAGATTCAGGTGATATATAACACATTTTCCCATATTCTGAAAAGTGTTAATCATTGTAATCAACATAGTGGGTTACTACCCAATACTAAGTAAAAGGGCTTTTAAATTGAAATTAACATGTTGTTAAGGGCAACTGGTTCTGACTTTTTTTATCCTTGCTCCAGACTCTGAACTGAATGAAGCTCTTAGAGTTACAAACCAAACCAAAAAATCTTGAGGAGTCTTTAGGTTCAGGTGCAGAGGAGTCTTTAGATTCAGGTGTGGTTGTGTCTTGATATGAATAAACACAGCTAAAACACTGTTCTATATCTTCTGATATTTCTCTCCTCTTTTCTGCTACATTTTCTTTTCTCTTATCCTCATGCAGACATCTTACTATAGACTGCAATGCAGCAACTATAGTGAGCCATTTAATTTTGTCTGAGAATTAATTTTTATCTTGAGATAAAACAGAGAATCATTTAGGTTGGAAAGCACCTCTAGGATCATCGAGTCAAACCGTAAAGCTATAACACTACCAAGCCCACCTCTAAAGTGTGTCCCTAAGCATCACATCTAAACATCTTTTAAATACCTCCAGGGATGGTGGTTGCCTCAGTTTCAAACTGTACAGGTCACCCTTGCATCAATAATCATCTTAAAGTCAGATCATCTGTAACAATTAGCTGATCTTTCATGATAGCTGGAGAGAAGAGCACCTTCATGTGAAGTTTGATTCCTATCCTAAAACTAGTGTCCATAATAGGTAAAATCAATCACTTTTCAGAAGTGATCTCTATTGCCTATGAAAGCCATCTCTAACTATTTTCCACATTCACCACTTTACTTTCTAGCCAGTGTCAGTCAGATAGAGTGAATCCTGTCTGCACTCTCCAATTCAAGTACTTTTTTTTTTTAAAAAAAAAACTAGATTAGAGTATTTTAACCCCAACTCAATATTTGAAATTAAATATTACTCATTATTTCAAATTGTAAACTTTTAGACAGGGCCATATAGAAACCTTCACAGAAATATTAAAAGGTGTATTTCAGAATTGTTGTGGTCTGCAAGTGTTAGACTATATCTAAAAATCTGCAGAAGTCTGGAAAATAAATTTTGGCAAAAATTTAGTCAATGCAGATGCATGGGAACAAGTGCCATCTGGATGAACTGGATAGATGCTTTCTCAAATTAATGATGATGTGGATCTTAAGCGTGACATTTGGTGCCCTTGCAAATGTGGAGGGAAAAAAAACCCAATCCCCTCAAAAGTCCCTCCCTGCCACTCGTCCCCCCAAAAAACCCCAAAAAATACATTGGAAAACTACTTTTATTACCCCCAGATACAATCAGGCCAACTCAGAGATAGTAGGTAACTTGGAGAAGATAAGACAGTTAAAAAGAGTACATCCTATGAAAATCAGAACAAAGGATACAAAGTAAAGGAATAGGAACAGACAAAATGAATTCCAAGTGGAAAAATTTGAGCCGTCTCTGTGAAAATATCTTCTATCTATTCTTACAAAGGACTAAAGTAAAAATTGGAAGGTCAGCCAGATGAAATACTCAAGAAAGTATATCTATAACCATTGAGTTATAGATAGTAATTCAGATACCAAAGGAAATAACAAGATTTTATTTCTTGTATGTCACTGAGCCTTAAACGTGGGTATTAATCGAAAAGCATTTTATACATTCACTTCAGTATAAGTCCAGTTTAAATCCCTAGTAGAAGCAGGTAACTTTTATAATTTTTCAGAAGAGCTATATCAGAAAAAAAAAAGTCTGAGACCTTTCAAGGCATCAGCTCAAATCACCGTAGTTCTGAGATTTTATTCTATTTCTTATCTTTAATATTTATGGCATGAGTACATGTACCAGGGCACTGCTGAAAATTGAAGCACCTTTAATGAATGCAAATTGCCTAATACCTTAATCAAGAACACCAAAGATATGCAAACATACAACTGTTACATTTCTTACTAGGGGATGTTTTTACTTACAAATGCTTGGTACGCAAACATTCATTTAATCCTAGAAAACATCAGAGTTATGAAACAACACACAGTATCTCAGAAAAAGGAGAGGAAGAGTCTCAGGCCTTATCCAGTTCAGGATACCTGAACAAAACATGTGCATGGAGCCTGCTGCAGTAAGGCACAGAACTGAACCCTGGAAGATCTGAGGAACAAATTCACCTATGTAAACAGGCATCTAAAGGTAGAAGCTCATTTAAATAGAAGCTCATTTGCTTCTGTTTAAAATTACCTACTCCCTCCTTTCTTTTTCTAAAGTTTTCCAAGAATAATTCCAGTCTCTCATTCAGTTGCTTTTCAAGTTGCAAAAGTTTAAACTACTACAAGACACATAAACACTAGGGAAGAATTCTCTCTTTGGAATCCCGCTGTCAATTTCTACTTGGTTTTTTTTACTGCTTTTTAAAAAAAAAAAAATACTTTAGCAATCAAATTTTTTTTGTATTCTACAGTTTTTGGTAGTGAAACATTTGCATAAAACAGAGAGAAAAAAAAAGTGGTTATTATACCAGTTATTGAAGCTTAACTCCCCCATACATGAGCTCCTTTTCCTTCTATACACAGGTTTGCTTTCATTGTTGGTTAGTGTTTTCTTTTAAAATACTTCATAGAAGTATACAACTTAGGTCTTTCTGTTTAATACAGAAATCATGAATGTGGTTTAACCACATGGGTAACTATGGGTTGAGAGAAGCAGAGAAGACCTAACACAGACCTAACTTATGCTATAGGATGTTAGTTATTTCATAACACTTTGACTCATGAGTTGATTCCACATATTTTGCGCACACATTTTATGAATTGTTGGTTGAGTACCAAATACAGTACCAATAGGAATGCAAAATCATGCAAAATTGTCTGTCACGTTTGTGGGGTAAAATTCACCTTTAAATGTTCATTTTCTTATCTTCTACAATCTAAGGCAAAAGATTTTCAGTCCAGGTAGAGAGATTATGCATATTTTCAGACATGTTCTTTTTAAAAAATATGGTAGTTATGTCAGCAATACATAGTGAAATTACACCACTTTATACTACAAGTGATTTCTGAGACAGAATGTATCTCCTGTCTGCCTCTTAATACATAGTGGGCTATTTTCTATGGAACATGGAAGTACAGTGCATTGGAGAGAATAAAAGAGCACATTCTCATAGTTTAAATGCCTGAAATGTTTCCAGACGTGAATGTTTTTCGTGTAGCCATGTAATGTCAGGATATTCCCCAAATTTAAAAATTAACTGGTAATACCAATTGAGATAGATAGATAGATAGATAGATAGATAGATAGATAGATAGATAGATAGATAGATAGATAGATAGATAGATAGATAGATAGATGATAGATAGATAGAAAGATAGCCAGATAGATAGATAGATAGATAGATGATAGAGAGGTAGGTAGATAGGTAGATAGATAGATGATAGATAGATAGATAGAAAGATAGCCAGATAGATAGATAGATAGATAGATGATAGAGAGGTAGGTAGATAGGTAGATAGATAGATAGATAGATAGATAGATAGGTAGATAGATAGATAGGTAGATGTAATTAGTTTCGAGCTTTTCGAAGTCTCACAATTATTTTCAGGAGAATAAAAAGCTATTAACTAAATTTTTCTTGGCAAGCTAAATAAATAAGAAAATTTGTCTAAATATTTGTCAACCGTACACAGGCATTTATTCTAATACTTGTGCAGCTGGAGCAGTTAAATAGATTGTATATATCACCATGACAAAGATCAAATATAGTAACCTGAAAAATAACATCAGCTTGCAATAATCAATCAGAAGAGAGATGTTACCACATGACTGAGTTTCCTGTTGAAAAATTCAGTTCACAGAACTGGTAATTCTGAGTTAAATTTTTGATAAAGTATAAAAACAAAGCAAATGGAAATCCCAACCACTCACAAACAGAATAAGTAAGCTCATCAATGAAGATTTCAAAAGTCTTAGTATTCATAAAAAAAATAAAAATAAAAACAAAACCAAAAATGTAATTAAAAAATTAATAAATAAATTATATACATATATATATAAATTAGGGCAATGCATAGTACCAAGCTGTACTCACATACATCCTTTTGTGAATATTTTCCATTAAAAATGTAGGTATCTATATTTGAACTTTTTCTGGAAAATAAAATACTTTTTCTCAAATAAGTATGCATTTCTTCTGAAATCCATTATGTGAATTATAATATTTCTAGATTGTCAAAATTTAAACAAGAGGTCCTAGTATGATTTATTTCTAAACTGTGATGTAAAACTAAGAGTTTTGATATTCCTTAGGAAAATTATTTGTTTTTCATGGCATAGCAGATTGATGTTTGTTCTAGAGTTGTTAGATTTTGTGCATAGGATTGTAACTCATGAAAAAAAATTATACTGCCTAGAGAATAAAAAAAAGCACTTTCCCCCCCCCACTAAAATAAAGCAGAATTCAAAGGATCTTCTATGAAAACTAAAGAGATTTCTGAGGTAAACCATAAAACTTAGTACACCATCTCATGTATAATCTTAACAATTAATAAAAAATATTGTCAAGTAATTGGAACCATTTTTCTTTTTTTGACAATGCTTTCATAAGTTTGTTCATTAAAATTTTTCCTACATTTTCTTTTGCATGTTTTAATCCTAGAACCAAGACAGATTAGGGACCCATTCTGGAACACTATAATAGGCTGTTTGACATTCAGTTTCAAGTAGGCTGCCAGCAGTGAATCGACACAGTAAGTCTAAGCCTTAACAGCTAAACATAGAAAAGTAATGCTCATGAAGTATTTAAGATCCTCACACAATTGCAAGACTATAGTGTCACATCTCCAAAGGGTGCAACATTCAGACTGAAAAATACCATTGATATCTTCAATTCTATTCTTACTGTACTGGGGCCAAACACATTTTTTCTTAGTTGAAAATTAGTCATCCATCTTTTCTGTTTCCTACAGCTAGCAATGTTAGCCTAGTTCAGTACATATAAGAGCCTACTAGAAAGCAGAAGGGAAATATCCTGCATTTTATTATCCTTATCCACCCTTCTCTCGCCATTTCTTTGCATCCTCTACTCAACACTAACACCCCTCAATGCAAGTTCCTCAGATACCCTTTTCTTCACCCAGTGACCAAACACCTGTTGTTTTTCCCAATTTTACATCCAACCTCATCCCAGAGCCCCCATAACATTTTTTCCAAAGTTTATGACTGGCCTTGCAGGCACTTGGAGCCCACGACTCTACTCCAGCCCAACGACCCATTGTTCTGGGACTTGGTGCTGATTGTTAACACAAGGCTGACCATTATGAGAGGAAGAGTGTTCCTGCCAGAGCACTCATTGGAACACCCTGCCGAGCAGGAGCAGAGTAGTTTCATGCGCCCATCTGTTCCATCCTGTGCAAAACCATTGGCAGAGGGATGTTATGATATGTGTTGTTCAAAAGCACTGCTGAACAGTTTGAATATCATTAGCAGATTCATGAAAAGTAATCAGTGATTTGAAGAGCAGTAAACATTCTTCTTTGCTGTTTCCCACCACAATCAATGTCAATCAATGCTTCCAGAACAAAACAGTCTATTATAATTGAATCATTGAAAAGTATCTTCCTGTCTGAGCCAACTCTGTTTTTCTTTGGGATTAGCTGGGTTGTTTGGGTTTATTTATTTGAGTTTTCCTAGGTTTATTTTTTGACTGTTTTTTGTTTAAATATATTTCTTTGAAGATATTAGAAAGGGAAACTCTTTTAAAAATAATTAATTTTAAAAAATCTCCCACAAAATAATCATGAAAATAATTATGCAGATTTTGTGAGATTTTAATACTGGTAATAATGGAAAATAAACTAAGTCTTGTGTATACAAGGTGTCACACTAACAGTTTGTATGATAATATTGTCTTCTTCTCCTGGCCCATCCTTTTCTTTATCATGATGTTATAACTCTTCAAACACTGTAAACCTGTTTTCCTCCTTTGAAAAAAGAAATAAAAACAAACCACAAAAAACCCACAAACACCCAAGCCCTCAAGCCCAACACAAAACTGAGACTGAGACAAAAAATTTACTGTAAGTTAGATAAGAAATCCAGTTAGCTCAGGAGTTTTCCTCTGATAGCCTCCAAAAAGTGAATGCTTAGGGTGAAGAATGGGAGTATTCTCTCATCTTTCATCTATTTCTAAATCAAGATTGATTTGTGTCTGTCTAGCATGCTCAGGGTATGCATTATCTAGCAGTTATCCAGCCTCCTCTCGAAGTTCATGCAAATTTTCCATCCACAACAAACTTTGACAAGTTTGAATTTCGCAGTTGTGATCTGTTACATGAGAAAGGACTTCATTAGTTCTTTTGAACCTACCTCTTGTTACCTAATTTGATTTCTCAAGATCTTTTTTGACAGAAGAGATAAGCTTTTCCCTAACCTTTTGTGTTCCTTTTCACCTTAGTTTATTCCCCCTCATCTATTTCTGAACGTCATTCTTTGCACAAAGGTTGCTCCAAGACCCTTTTTTTCGTCCTTTTTGTCCTTCTCTGAACTGTTTTCTATTCCACTACCTCCACTTTGAGATGAAGGATGGAAACTCTATAGAAGCGACTAAATTACTCTCTTCACTTTTTTCTTCTAAAAACTCTTACTTTCAGTTTTGTTCCCCAATAACCACTGAGTATTACTTTTTTTCATAAATGAAACTGTATCAGCATACTGAGAGCTTTAGCTTGAGTGGTAATGCTGTGGTCTGCTGTGCACTCATGGGCAAACACATTTCCTAATAATTGTCATTGTTTGCTTTTGAATCAGTGCAGTTTAAATACACAGTCCCTGCACTTCCTAGGCTTTTAAATCTCTTCTTGATCTTCTCTCATCTTTACTACTCATGTATCTCCTTTCTTTTTCTTAGAATGAGCTGAAAGAACATCAGCCAAGTGCCATCTGGTATATAAAACAAACAGAATTAAACTGTTTACCCTGTTCTTAACAAAATATTGCAGTGATATAAATTCAAGTTTTTACCTTTTATAATCCTCCATAAGATAACCATCTTCTGATTTTCAATACAGTTCACAAAAGTGTTAGTGGTATGAACTGCCTGGGTTTGTGCAAGTGGTATAACAAGAAATTGAATATACATTGCTTACTTGTGAGAGTAAGTTAAGAGCCCATGATGGCAGCCAGCAGCAATAAAAGTGTGAAATCCCATGCCTAAGAGGAGCTATTTCAATTCTGATGACCAAAAAGAAGTCATTCATTTGACAATTGTGTATGCTCCCATGGGCTGCAAAATCCTGCAAATGCCTCCATGACTGTGGGACAGATGTCAATGCACATTGGCAAATGTGCTGAACAAGGACATTTCAAGTGAGACTACACCATTCAACATGATGAAGAGAGTTTCACATGTGGATGAGTCTAAATGAGTGGCCAAAACCCCCATCCCCTCAATAGAACTGAGTCAACAAGACCAGTAGGGTAGTTCAAATTCTGTTTCTTAGACATTTTGTTGAGGGTAGACTTCTATCTTTAGATGTTGTTTTTGTACACATTTTATGCAAAACATATCCCAGTTCTGTCAGTGTTCAGCTAGCAACTAGATGACCTCAAGCCTTCCAAAATTCTGGCATAAATACATGTTTTCATGCAAATACACACTATAACTGTCAGTAATACACACTCATGTAAGAAAAAAAAAAGGGTGAAAGAGCTCAGGACTGGTTTCTATTCCTGCCTAGGAGTCAAAAAAATGAGAAACTGTGGCTAAAATCACTGCAGTGTCAAAAAAGTACTTGAAAACCATCACACTCTACTTGTGGAAAAAAAAAAATCTGTAAAGTGATAGGAGGTCTCTTTTGGTTTCAGCTGGGATAAAAATAATTTTCTTCATAGTACCTTGTATGGTGCTGTTTTGCATTTTTGACCAAAACAGTGTTGATAACACAGGACTGTTCTATGAAAGTTCCTTTTTATGGTAACATTTATAATAAAAAAGGAAACCAAGTGCTACTTGTTTTAGCCATGTCACTTCTATATGAACTGCTGTACTGATTTTGGGAGTCACAAGTTTAGTTTTCATCACAGTATGTATGGGTCATTTTCATCACTTGTAGGGGTCTATGTTTTGGATTTGTGACCAAAATAGTGTTGTTAATGCAAGGATATTTCAGCTACAGCTGAGCAGTGCTTGCAGAGAGTCAAGGACTTTTCTGTTTCTCACACTCCTTCTCCAGAGAGGGGGCTGGGGGTGCACAAAAAGCTGGGAGGGGATGTGGCCAGAGCAGTTGACCCCCACTGACCAAAAGGATATCCCACAACATATAACATTGTTCAGCAATAAAAGCTGGGCAGGAGGAGGAAGGGGGATGTTCAGAGTTAAGGTGCATGTCTGCTGAAGTCACCATTAACATGTGATGGAGCCCAGTTTTCCTGGACGGTTCATGACTTAACACCTGCCTGTCCATGGGAAGTGGTGAATTAATTGTATGTGTGGCTTTTGCTTTCCATATTAAACTGTCTTTGCCTCAACCCATGAGTTTTCTAGCTTTTACTGTTCCAATTCTCCCCCCCATCTCAACCTAGGGGAGTGAGCAAGGTGATGTGTGGGACATAGCTGCCTACCGAGGTTAAATCATAACAGAAGTCTTAAAATTTTTCATTAACTTATATTATCTCACATTTTAAAGTCATGAAAATTTATAAATTAGCTAAAGTACTCAATTTTTAGGAATCCATGTAAAATTTCAAATATTTCATAACATGCATTGTAAAGTAGATAATTAAACAAATTAAAATTAAAATTAATAAACACTGGAAGTGTACAAGCTCAAATTAAAATCAAACGAAAAGATTGCTTTATTAATTTTCAGGAAATTTCCAAAATACTTGAATCTTTTAGTTTGATGACTTCTCATCGAAATCTCTGGATTCCTGTAGTTTCCTTTTGGTTAAAAAGCAATAATAAAGATACCTACTCCAAGCGTTTTAGATTAATTTAAATTATCATACTCATCACACTAAGGATTTCTGGGAAAGCATTCAAGTCCCTCTACACACTAGATCCCCTCATGGAGTCAGAGAGTCAACATGTATACGGAAAATAATATATTCGGAAAATAATATATTCAAGAAATATATTCAAAATATATTCAGTATGTCCTAAGCTATGATGACCCTCTTTTCTATAACTATTTTTGTCCAGCCAAACTCAGTTATTAAACACACAGTGTTATTAAATACACAGTTTAGTTGGAATTGTTCAGGACAAACTCACTCTCAGAGATCCTTCAGAGACTAAATTTGTTTCTAGAAAGACAGAGTACTATTTCAACCTTTTTTTCAAAAAATATGTATTTGAAAAAAAAATGAGTTTCTATAACACTGAAGGACTGTGTTCTGGATATGATTTCAAACATAACCAATAGATGAATATCATTATTTTTTCCCAAATATTTTAAAAATGTCAAATTTGTTACAATATTTAAGATTCCCAAGTATTAAATATCTCAAGGCATTATAAAGACTGGACACAATTTCAAAGTTCCCTTATTGACACAAACCTTTCTGCGTTTTTGAGAATCATTATGCTATAAAAAGGAAGCATCAACCCTCAAAAGTGTTGGGTCTGAATAAGACTTCAGACTACTGCCCAGAGACGGTCTACACCACCAGCAGCAGCAAAATTAAGGTTGACATTGTTTGTTAGCTTAGGAAAGTACGGGAAACCGCAATTGCTGTTATGTTTTGCCTCTAACAATCCCTGAAAAGACATTCAGGGCAAGAATGAGATGGAAAAATAGAGAATGTCATACAGCCCAGGACTAAATTTAAGTTCCCACGTCTCAGTTAATTCCTCTTGTTTTTTAATAATCTCTTCTACCTTGAGAAAAGTAGATTTTGTTCCTTCCCACTGAGGTTAGTAGTAGTTTTACATATATAGCACTTGGCTCCCAGAGATCACTACTTAATTAAGGTACAGAATAAAACCGCTGTGATACTGTTCATTAATCCAAGGGATGAGAGTAGGTCAGTGTTAAAAGTAACACAGAAATAACAATGGATTTTGTATCATGTCAGTACCATGTTTAAACCTCAGGGAAGAACTGTCATGGTCTACTCCAACTGCAAAAGCTGACCTCAAGCTATATTTTGAATAACTGTCACAGGAGAGCAAAACTTCTTCTTCAGAGCCTCAGGCTCCCAGACTGTTTAGTCTATCATGATAGTAAAAACTCTGAGAAGGTATTTTCTATGTGCAACACATTTTTAAAGTTATGCCTATATGATTTTGCATAAATATATTTCCCTTTATATCTTTGTGTCAGCAAAACACATTGCTGAATCACATATTTCAAACAAAACTTCAGCTATCTGAAGGAAAAAAAATTATTACAAAAATATGACCTACATAAAGGCGACCATGTTTCGTGTTTGACATTAAAAATTGGATGCCACATCTCTGGAAATGTTCAAAGCCAGGTTGGGTTTTGAGCAGCCTGGTCTAGTAGAAGGTGTCCCTGGCCATGGCAGGAGAGTTAAAACTACAGGGTCTAAATGGCGCCTTTCAAACCAAACCATTCTATGATCCTATGATTCTAATTAATGACATAAATAATTTAAGTTACTAAACGTAAATTGATTTCATAGTGATTTACTGATTTTCAAATAGTCTCTAAAACTTTTATCTTTAGTAAAGGAAGAAAGGAAATATTTTCTAACATAGGCTTGGGTTGAATCCTCATTTCAAGGTCAGCATTTTGGTCCATAGAGTAATTTACAAATTATATGCATTTCATGATAAAGAGTGAAATTAACTATTCTATACACAAAAGCCCAAGAAATTGGGTTCTTTCTAGACAGTGAAACCCAGAAGAAGCAAGATCTAAAGCTGGTGTTCACCTATCAGTGTTTTTGGTCTGTAACCAGTACCAGAACTGCCTTCTAATGCGTAAAGCCACTGGCTCCTCCTTCCAGTCTTCCCATGTTTCTGTTCTTTAGACAACAATCAGGCAGAGATAGAAAAACTGAAAAGGTTCATCTTAAACACTCAGTGCTTATTCCAGGGCAGAACACAAATGTGGTGTCTTTTGAAAAACGAGAATTAAAATAACGAAATGGCAATTACTAAAATAAGAGCATATTACTTTGCAGTGAATCAATCATCTTCTGCTTCTCGGAAAACATTTGCATGTTTTTTCTCTTAATAATTATTACGATACCTTTCAGTGAAAAGCAATAATATTCTGAGCAAAACCTTCAACATTTAAATAAATAAACAAGATTACCAAGTGTATAACCTTCAGTGTTCTGCCTTCTCTAAACAGCCATTGAGATCTTTCCATAAACATGGTCACTGACCAAGGCATAAATTATACATATTAAAATGGTACTGGAAATGGTCAAGGCAAGTTAGGAAGGCCTGTACCAGACTGAGGAGCAGCAACTCAACGATATGTATGACTTTGCTATATAATCAGGTAAAGCAGGAAAGTATACCAGGTGTAAATAACGTTTCAGAAGAAGATGAACAAGAAATATAACTAAAAACTAAGCAAACTCTACATAAAAAAAGAAACAATCATGAAGTGATGAGCTACCAAGCCAAAAAAAAAAAAAAGGAAAACCCCGCCACACACACACACAAAAAAAACCCACAAACAAACAAAAAAAACCCAAAATCAAAACAAAACAAAATCCACAAACAAACAAACAAACAAACAAAAAGAAAAAAAAAACTGTCAAAGACCGGTGGACCACGCAAAATCATTTGCCTTTTGCAAATCTGAATTGATTCTATTCTTAATCAATAAATCATTGAGCTAGTGGGATGTTTAGAAAAATAAATGTGTCATATTCTGGGACAGAAAATAATTCATTAGCTACAAGAAGTAAGAAATGAGAGATAAAAAGAGTTAAGGCAGAAAAAGCAGCAAACTTGATGCCCTCATTAATATCTGCAGATCTTTTAATTTTAAGAAGTCATGTTGAATTTACTACTTGCATCTGCAATGTAGCAAAAGACAGAAAAGTCTGTAAATTTTTAAACTCCTTAGGTACACATGTAGGTTCAGATAATTAAAGTAATAGAAATGAAGCAAACTGGGGTTTTAGAGTAAGGCATAAGCTTCTGTTAGTCCAAATCTAGACTTTACAGGTTATTCAACTCTTATTTAATTAGTTCCTTTCACTGACTGGTATGAAAGTGTAAGATATGAAAAATTGAAAGTAAAATGAACAATTCTTTCAGAGCACTTCCAGAGCTTACAGAATCATTCAGGAAACAAACCAAAATGTTTGCTGGTGATATGAGACGGGGGGAGTAGCTGATACACTTGAAGGTTGTGCTGCCATTCAGCAGTACCTTGACAGGCTGGAGAGTTTTGTGGAGTGAAACCTACTGAGGTTCAACAAGGACTAGTGTAGGGTCCTGTATGTGGGGAGAAATAACCCCAAGTACCACTACAGGTTGGGGGCTGGCCTGCTATAGAGTATCTCTGCTGAGATGGACCCAGGAGCTTTGGTGGATGACAGGCTGACTATGAGCTGGCAGTGTGCCCTTGCGGCCAGAAGGGCCGATGGTATCCTGGGGTGCATTGGAAAGAGTGGGGCCAGCATGTCTAGGGAGGTAATCCTCCTCCTCTTCTTGACCCTAGTGAGGCCATATCTGGAGTGCTGCATCCAGTCCTGGGCTCCTCAGTACATGGAAGAACTATTGGAGAGGCCAACTGAGAGCCACAAAGGTGATTAAAGGACTGGAGCATCTCTTTTATGAGGAGAGACTGTGGGAGTCAGGCCTGTTCAGTCAAGAGAAGAGGAGACTGAAATGGTATCTCATTAATGCATATAAATATCTCAAAGGCAGGTGTCAAGAGGATGGTACCAGACTCATTTCAGTGGTGCCCCAAAACAAGGTAAGGAGTAATGGCCATAAACTAAAACATAAGAAGTTTTACCTTAACATCAGGAAGAACTTCTTTACATTGAGGGTGGCAGAGCACTGGAACCTCGTAGAATCTCCCTGAAGACATTCAAAACCTACCTGAACAAGTTCCTATGTCACTTGCTATAGGTGACCCTGCCTTGGCAGGGGCGTTAGACTAGATGTTCTCCAGAGGCTCTTTCCCACCCTAAAAATTCTGGCATTCTGGGATTCTCAACTCAAGAGATTTATAACTTTGAACACATCAGCAAGTCTCTATAAATTGTTTTTCATTAAATAAAAAAAAAAAACCAAAACGCCAAACCAAAACATAGTATGATTCTTTGTTGAGCACTTTTTTTTTAAGCTTTTTACGGTATGCATTAAAGCAGAACCATAACAATCTATGAAATCTGTATTAGGGAATATAGATGGACAAAAATTCAACATTTTTTGAAGGAATATGAAAAATATATCTTTAAAAGAAAATCTGATGTTGGGTTAGGCAAAGATCCTTTCAAACAAAATAGATCTTGAAACATGATGTTTTGACAAAACTAATGGTACTTAATTTTCCTGTCCTCCTTTTGGAGGTATAAGAAGGAAAAAATCTAGAATGACAAAAGAAGGAAAAGCGTACAAGATTTGGATATTGTAATATTCCTTTCTTTCAGTTTCAAGTGTCTACTTACTTAAAATTTCTTTTGATAGTGTGACTATTTAACATAAACCCGAAACAACTGCTGAATATAGCAGGAAGGGTTTTTTTTAAAACCAGGAGAATCCTTATTTTAGAACTCAAACTTTGGTATAAGAAAAGAAGAGAAAATCACTATGAAACTTCAGTCAGTCAGTACCATCATATCCTGGAGGTTAAACTAAATTCTGTGCAATAGATTTACAGTTTTTCTTTTTACTTTTATATGTAGGTATTTCTGTGCCTTTCCCTAAGCCCAGGATGTGACCAGCTTCTGAATGCAAGCTACTCTGTTGCATTTTTCTGGTACCAAGGTACAGAGCTTCCCCTCCTGATGGGCAGAACACATCATGGCATTCAATACCTCACTGATGTTATTACGTAACTTCAGTCTGGCTTCTGTGTATAACTGGGTTAGAGACTCTGCACAGTACATTAACACTTGTTTTCAACCTACAGAATAATGTATTTTTTAAACTCTTTGTGCTGATCTTTGTTCTTCTTGCACATACTCCTTTAAGTACTGTGAGTCAGATTTTCATCAAGAGCAAAATGTGCTTTCCTCCAGTTTGAGTGCAGACTCATAGTGGTATACCTGGGTGTTAAGACTGGCACTGTATCCATGAGACCATGATTGGCCCCCCCAATGGTAATTTCAAAATAAAGAACTTCCATCCAGTGCCCCCTTCTTTCCTTAGACGTCCCACAAAAGGGATTCTTATCTTTCCAAATTCTTATTTGGAAACAGCTATCTCCCCCACATCCCCCCATCATTATTTTCTCTGTCAACATCTATCAACAACTATCAATACCGTTTTCCTAGTTTGATGATATTAAAAACATACATTTTAGCATCTTCTTAGTCCGCTGTTTTTTAAAATATCAGAAATCAATCATAAATGTTATTATATTATTTGAAAGCCATGTGAATTTAAGAGATACAATACAAATGGTCAGTTTAGTGCAAGAGAATACTACCTTTTGAAAAAGTAAAAAAGCAACAGTGAGATGTGTGGTCTACAGGCTGCCAATATTTACTTACCAGAGAGAGATACCAACAAAAAAAATTTCACACTTTATTATAAGTTTCCAGTTACTGCTAATGAAAACACATTCTGTCATTATGAAGCCTGAAACTTGAAGGCAAAAGGGAAAAACGCTTTAGCAACTGATAAAATAAAGTTGGATTATTGAAAAAAGAAGAACAGTGGCATTAGATTAAACTTATTAAGCCTTAAATGATTTCTGAATAGGTTCCACAAGGCTATAATATTCACTGAAACTCCAGAAAAAATATATTTGTACAGCTACAATGGATATTATTTAGTTCAAAGATAGTGAAGAGTCAAAAAAACCATTAGGAATTCATTTTCACCAACATTCACTAAGAGGAAATACACAAAGAAAATCAATACAAAAAAGTATAACTAAAGAAATACAATCATATCTTGTTGGACTATTTAAAAATATGTCTAGCCATCAATTCAGACAACTAAACCTACAAAACAGCAAACAAACTACATCAAAGCCCAATACAAAACCAACAGATAAAATTTGTTTCTCTACAAACATCAGGAGTGGCAAAATGATTTAAAAAAAAAACACAACAAAAAAACTCAAAACAAAACAAAAAAAGCTTCAACTGTCAAAGCATGAAAATATAGATGATCAAAAGTAACCTTTCCTTCAGACAAGATCAAGAAATCCAAAAGCATTTTTTTCCTTCTCAGTTCATAATGTTGCTCCCATAGCAGTGACCACCTGGTAAGTATCTTATCTAACCACCTTGTAAGCACCTAAATAGAAAAAAAAAAACAAAAAAAAAACAAAAAAAAACCAAACAAAACACAAACCCACCAAACAATGAAAAACAAAACAACAACAACAACCAAACAAAAAAAAAACACCAACCCCCCAAAAAAACCAGCTGGTTCCAGAAAGTAAAAAATTCCATCACACTTCTTAGAAATATTATGTTACTATTACCAAAATCAATCAGTCAATCAAACAAACAAATCTATAAATGAAAAACAAAAGTTGTTTTTCTCTGAAATCATGAATACTTAAGTCCATTCAAATTGAATTTAACGACAGTCTGCAAGGTTTTGCTCAGTGTTTAATACAATATTGAAATAGTCTTATAAATTTACTACCCATATGCATAGTTGTTCTTTAGACTGTATATTATGTTTAAATATAGTATATGTTTAAACAGAGATAACATTATTTAATTAGTAAATAGATTGAGAAACTAATTAGTAGAATGGCAGTGATGAGTGGGACTATTTCCAGAACTCTATTCTTGAAATAAAAGTTTTATTCTTTTGTCCTAAAATTGCCTTCACTGACCAAAAGGTCTCCGACCTACCTCATCATTGTGAAGACATACTGAAAGGAAACAAAATGAGTCTGGAAAGCTTATTTCTTGTAAGAAGCGATTAACTATATTCGTTTCATGGGAAAATAGCTCAGCGTGGATTGCTTTGCTACTTAAAAGCTAGGATACTAATTACCTGTGATTAAGTCTCTAATAAAACACTCATGCCGTTTTGTGTGGGTGGGAAAACATGTACAATAGGTAGAGCAAAAAGTTCTCTCTGAACACTCTACTTGAATTTAGTTTAGTACAGAACTGGTCTTCAAAAACATCAGTGATCCTGAATATGAGTGATCAGCGGAGGATGTGAAATATTAACAAAACCAAGCTTTTACAATAAGATCTCATGCTTGTTTTCCAATAATGTTGAAGAAATGGATGGTTCTCAAATATATATATGTGCAAATTGTCTAAGCAGAGGAGTGCAGATAGTTTGCAGCTGAGTTAAACAGGAATTATTTTAATTTGCATAGTCTCAATCAATGTTGCTTTTATAAGCTAATGACTAAGTCATGGATGGTTTCATTTCATGGTAATTATATCAATAATTTAAAATTGAGACTCAGCAAGGACAATGGAGATTACAAGAAAACATAAGGACATCTCTCTAGCATAGACTTATAATAATTGTCTATGACATTGACTGTTACAAGATCAAATTGTGATCTAAATTCTGCATATTTTCATCTAGTTCAGAATGTAGACATGATTTATTTTATTTAAGTCACTACTTTACAGTCTTCTAACCAGGAAAGAAGATCAAGAACACAGCTATATCTAGAATAATTTTTGGAAGTATGCAGCATAAATCAAAGTGTGGAGAAGAAGATAAGGCAGCAGTGATGTCAGAGTGAGACTTAAGATGTAGGGTGCTACTGATCTGGCTTATGGCCCAAAAAAGATTCAAGGTATGTCTTGTCCTCACATATGTGTGCCTGGGAACTTAGATGACCTGTTGTGTCACCTGATTGAGAAAGCTCACGTCACTTATATTACAGGTTGTACCATAATCAGTGCAAACAGACAAACTAAGGATGAGTGTGCAATCATTCCCTTACCAAGCACACCAGACGAATACTTTGCCATTGCACAGAACCCATACAACCATTAGGTCTAAGCACCATGACTCTACCTAGCAAAGAATAGTTTGCTCTTAATCTTTTTCAGATATGTTCCCAAATAATGTTCTCAGAGAAATGAAATTGAACCATCCCAAAAAATAAATGTTAATATTAGGTTGCTTAAGTCAGGAGTAACAACTACAGGACTGCATGGTGAATACCTGTGGGTTTTACTACATTGAATGGTACAGAGGCCATATGGTCCCTTTGGACATATTTGCAACCAAAAACAGGTTGGTGCCCAAAAAGAAAAAAACAACATAAAAGGTCATATTGAATAAAAACACATTTGTGTCATATAGTGTCAAAAACATAGCCCAGACCCAGGAAATGTCAAGTCAAATCAAGTCATGTCTCCAATGCAAGGAGACCTGTGTCTGACTGTACTTCATATTGGACATTTCACATTTTCAAGTAGTTGCATATGAAGACTTGTATAGTATACGCTCTACAAGGAACACATAACAATCTTGTCACCACTACCTGCTCTGTATGTCCTATACTCAACATCAGCCTTCCAAACATATGGTAAAATCAACAGTTGATACAACATAACACTTTTTTTATTGTGGCCAGGAACCTCTGTTCTTTTTAAATTTTCCCCTACTCCTGAACTGCTTTCAGCTATGCTCTTCTGTGCTAGAAGACACCTCTTTCCTTTGAATCCCCTTAACTGAGCAGAAAATCCTGTTGTGTCTGCTGTAAGTGAACTTTATGTACTGCATCCATCTCATCCAAATTTAATTATTTATAAATGGAGTGCCCACTGTAAGTTAGGCAAATAGTGGAAAACTACTGAAATTCCTCAGTTGTTCGATTTTTCATAGCCTTATGTTTTTTATGGTAAGTTAATTTTATGAAGATGCTTGTCCTTTCCACAATTATTGTCTAAAAACAGGCTTTGATAAAATGATTAACATTTTTTGTTGGTTAATGTCAGTGAAGACAATTCTTATGCCAGCTATTTATAGCAACTCTTGACACCAATATTTTATTCAGGGTGAAAAAGGGAATTTTTCAAGGTGACATAGATTTTTGGAGAAACAACAGACACAGAAATAATTCTAAAATAAGTGCAATTAACCATAGCAATTCTATTTTCCTAGTAAATCTCCCAAAATGAGGATTTTTGTTCAGCAGAGATCAATCAAAGTAAGCATTTAATGAGAAATCTCTTATATGAATTTATTTACCTGTTTATGTTTGGTGTTTATCACCAGAACTATGGGTTATTGAGAACTATCATTTTTTACTAAACTTATCCAGTGTTAAATACTGGATGCACATAATTTCCAGCAGCCTTATTTTAAAAGGCAATTATTGGAAACTGGCCCTGAGACAGGCTATCCACAGAGATGAGAACACTACAGGTACTCCTGCACAGTGTAAGCTTATTGTCAGGGTCACACTGAACTCATTGCCTCAGAGCAGCATCTTTCCATATAGTTTTATGGTGGGCTACCAGTGTGTTACTCTACAAATAAGGGCATAAAACTGGAGAACTGCAGGAATGACTACAGCTCTGATGACAACACCTACAGATTTCAGGGATACCTCTCTATTTCTTTTCTAACAATAATCTGCCTGTTCTAGTTACGCTAGTGTCTTACATCTAAAATGAAGAGACACTTTCTAAATAAGTTATGGCTGATACCTGTACAGTGAATGGAGATCACAGATTTCTGGCATGGCACAGCACATGACAAATGGTTGGAAAAAATGGGGACATTACTAGCAACGTATTTAAAGTGCAGCTTGTCTTAGAGTTCTGTTTCCCATTAAAAGATGTAGCCTGCCTTTGTACAGAATATGTATAAAGCTTTGTCTGTTATACTGGGCTTGTCATTTCCATGCTAAGCATAGACAGAATATTTTGGAGTAGTTAAATTACTTGTTGGGTGGACAGACCCAACACGTCCTCAGCGCTGCTAATAAAACAGTGTGGGATGAGGTTAGGGTCTCAGCATATCTGATGAGATGTGAAAACGTTTTGTCCCCTGGTGCAATCAGCAGACACAGCACCCATTCTCACCCTGCAATAACCTAGCAACAGCTGCATGTGCTTACATGACCAAACTGTGCAATTAACTCCCACTTCACAAGGTGTACAAACTCAGAAACTCCGCTACCTATAGCTTGTTTCAAATGTCACAGCATGCTTTCCAAGTCACTTGAGCAACTGATTTGCTATGCAGACCTACGCACTTGTCTTTTTTTTTAATATAAAGCATTTCAGTAAGGTTAATCAGCTCTCACTGTATGAGTAGTTACCATAGATAAATCAGATTATTTTTAATGGATAGGCTGAGTAATTTTTTTTTTTTTAAGAGTCTTCATTATCTCAGTCATTACCTGTTTTGAGGTCCTACTTTTAGTGCACAATCACACCTATCCTTAAAGGCAGAACTACCCCAGGTTCTATAATCAGGTAGAACTGATTATCCCATACTGTTTGTAGGTTGGTACATTTTTCATGACATGACAGGGAAAAGGACAAACAAACCACTGAGTGGCAAAACTTGAACGGGACAAACTTACCTCACAGACAGTATAAAAACAGCCTTTTTACAACGTTAGCCATTCATAGCCAGGAAGATTCCCATATTCTGTCTGCCAAATGTAGTCCCATACATCACTGAAGCTAACCAGTCTTTGGCTGTGTCCGCAATTCTGTGCTATTCTTGGCCAGATTACTCATGTGCCCTAACAGAGGGCAAAGGCAACTGTTAAACTCCTCATGACTCATACCAAACCAGGAAGGACTTTTAGCATGATAATTTTTTTTGAGCACAAAGAAAAGCTGAAGATTCAGGATAGGTTCAACCCTGAGTTTTGATGAGGGGAGGAACGCAATATTAACAAAACTATTGAGAACAACTAACAGCAAAGATGGAAATAAAAAAACATTACTCCTTACTTATTCTAATGTAACAAGATAAATGGGTAAATGTTTTTCCGTACCTGAGAAGACACTTGCATTTTCCAACAGAGTTTGTGAAACAACAAAATTTGTGTGCATGGTAAAGAAACACAGTAACTAACTGTGAAAAATCAGTCACAAGCAAAAGTGAGATAAACATTTACATTCAAATTACATTTATAAATAGTAATTTTAACTGCCAAAGCATATTACAGTATGCAGATATTTTTGAGCTGTCTAAAAAGAGAGAGATGAATGATAAACCAGTGATTCCAATAGCAGGTGAAGTGAAAGCTATTTGTCTATACGTCTGGAGCCCAAAAGAAATATACAATGTGGAATTTAACTATACAGGAAGACATAGATTTGATTTGATCTGAAAATGGCCCAGACACACTTTCAATTTGTTTGTTCACTGATGAAAGGGCTGAAATTTTCTTTTCTTACTGTATTTGTGTACCAGACTACTTTTCAATTATTTCAGATTTATGTAAAAGCTATGTCTTGCATTGATTTTAATGAACCAAATCTGCAAAAACAATACAGACAGCTTTCTGCATTTTAGGAGCACACAGAGGCAACTGCTTTTGTTTGTGTCTTCAGAACAGCGACAGAAACTTCCTCTTGCTTTGTCCTGGGACTACTCAGAAATAAACAGCTGTAACTACTGGTCCACAATACCTGCTGTTAACAAATGCCCCTTAAACCATGGTGCATCCACCACTTCCAAGTCCACAAAGCTCTCTGCTTGCAGAAACGAGCAGGTGCTCAAATCTACTGACTCACACTGGTATGAATGGGCTGTTAGAGACTTAATGAGCACATTTGACTGTCTCAAACACTAAGACCACAGAAGGACTTTACCACGAGATAAACACAGAAGGGAGGGACAAAATGGTGCTAACTTCAGGCCTGGTTGAGGCAAGATGTAGTTAGCTCATCCTGGATAATGCATCCAGACAAAAATTACCACTGTGGCAAAGTGCGTAAAGATACAACTGCTCATACACCTGTCACCTGGCAAACAAATACCACCTCAAGTTATGGGACAGATGCCACCTGTGACCACCAACAAACACTGAAGCCTCTGCCTTGAATATGTCCGGAAACTTGGGCAGTAAGTTAAACCACCACAGCGGGAACTTGAGATAGAAGTGGTACTGTTGTCTGGATGTTATCTCAGACATTGGGTGAGGTTAGCAAAGTTGGGAGAGAAGAATGTATCACTGATAATGAACAGAAAGAACACAGAATTTATGGGCCAACTCAGCAACTGTGCTAAAATCAGCTCTGGCTGGGTAAAATGTAATTCTGGCAGGGGGAGATCACAACCACTGATTCACAGACCACTGACCCAAGAAAACCACCAACTCAAAATAAAAGAAAGACTGAACATGGATTAGAGAGCATGCATTAGCATTAGAGAACTGTGTGGCAAATAAACATTTATTCATTTGTTTGCTGAAATGTATAAATAGTGAAAAAATTTGAACGACCTTGGGACCCCCACCACCAAGAAGTCCAGGGTAAAGAAGGACCAACAGGATGACATTGGATCCATGGGTTGTGACTATATTCTACTTCATTTTTCACTCTTTCTCTTTCTCTTCCTTTCTATTTCTTTCTATCTCTCTACCTCAAGTTTGTTGTTTAATAAAATCTATACTATTGACTTTGGTATATGGTTTCATTTGCACCTCAATTAGGGTGGAATTAATATCAATAAAGACGTTAAACAAGATTGGCCCCAATACTGGATCCTGGGGAATATCACACATGACCGGGCTCCAGCTGGGTGTAACTCCATTCATCATCACTCTCTGGGCATGGCCATCCAGCCAATTTTTAACCCAGTGATGAGTGCACCTGTCCAAGCTGTGGGCTGACAGCTTATCCAGGAGACTGCTGTGGGAAACCGTGTCCAAGACTTTACTGAGGTTCATCTAAACAACACCACAGCCTTTGTCCCATCCACTAAGTGGGTCACCTTGTCACAGATGGAGACCAGATGATTTGCGCCATACTCATGACCAAGGGTCAGAGTGACAGGGCTGTAATTCCCTAAATTCTCCTTCTATCCCTTCCTGTAAATGGGTGTCACATTCACTAACTTTATAGAACCATAGAATATGCTGAGTTGGAAGGGACCCACAAGGTTCATCAAGTCCAGCTACTGGTCCTGCACAGGACACCCTAAGAATCACATCATGTGCCTGAGAGTGCTGCCCGAACACTTCTTGAACTCAGACAGATTGGTGCTGTGACCACTTCCCTGGGAAGCCTGTTCCAGTGCTCAAGCACCCTCTGGGTGAAAAACATTTTCCTAATATCTAACCTAAACCTCCCCTGACACAGCTTCATGCCTTTTCCTTGAGTCCTGTCACTGGTCACGAGAATGAAGAGATCACTTCTTGCCCCTCCTCTTCCCCTCATGAGTATATTGAAGACCATCTTCCCTCAGTCTCCTCCAGGTTAAAAAATAAAATAAATAAACTCAGCTGCTCCTCATACGGCTTCCCCTCTAGACCCTTCACCAGCCCCATGGTCCTCCTTTGGACACACTCTAAGAGCTTAATGTCTTTCTTATATTGTGGCTCCCAGAACTGCACACAGGATTCAAGGTAAGGCCACATCAGTGCATCACCTCCCTTGACTGGTTGGCAACATTTTGCCTCATGCCCCCCAGGACGCAGTTGGCCTCCTGGCTGCCAGGGCACTGCTGACTCATGTTCAACTTGCCATCCATCAGAACCCGAGGTCCCTTTCTGCAGTGCTGCTCTCCAGCCCTTTGTTCCCCAGTCTATACACACAACCTGGGTTGCCCCATCCCAGGTGCAGAATGCAGCACTTCCCCTTGTTAAACTTCATGCAGTTGGTGAATGTCCATTTCTAATTTGCTGGGGTCTCTCTTCAGGTCTGCTCTGCCTTCAAGGGAGTCAACAGCTCCTCCTAGTATTGTTGGCAAACTTACTTACTATTTCTTCCAGTCCTGTGTCCAAGTCATTAATGAAGGTGTTGAAGAGAACTGGGATGAGGATGGAGCCCTGTGGAATCCCAGTAGTGACTGGTCATCATCCCAGTGTAAGCTCATTCCCTACGAATCTTTGCACCTGATCTGTGAGCCAGTTGCTCACCCATAACAGAACATGGTTATTCAGCTGTGTACTGGACATTTTGTCCAGAAGGATCTTGTGAGAGATAGTATCAAAAGGTTTTATGAAGTCCAAAAATAATTTTTTGACATGCAAAACCATTTTGCTGCTTTCATATAGATAGGAGCTATTTTCCCATTGCTTTCTGTTTTGGCAGAAAATTATGATTCTGATCATAGGGGAATGGATACGGCCACAAAGACAGCACCAAGTATTTTGATAATCTATTTTACTCTTGTAAAATAGATATTTATGTCAATGTGTCATTTATGTCTTCTCCATAGGACAACTCTGTCTATTCCTTTTTTGTCACCCAACCAGTTACTCTGCAGCAACAAATGCAAATTCAGAGTGAGTGAGGAAAATTGGCCAGAGATGCAACTACAATAGTGATTTCAGAGCAGATGTATCCAGAGGACCTCCTTTTAGCTCATCCTGAGCTCAAAAAAGAGTCCCACATAGGTGAGTGCATGTAGCTAACAACATCTGCCAATTCCAATTTTTAATATGCCTACTCAATGAAAACATTATCTCTTTAAAAAGTCATTTTTAGAGTTTGGTAGCTGTCATGGTTTTAGTATTGAGCAAATCTGTTAAACGCACTCAGTGATACTAGCATTAGATACTACTAGCTACAGTAATTATAGCTAGCAATAACTATAGACACTTTCCTGCAACAGCTGCAGAAAGGAACTGTTTTAGGTATTTGAACAGCATCAAGTTATTCATATTGGTCAGTAACATTAGTACTAAGATGCATGCTTCTCCAAGATTACAGTCCATACCTCTGAGCATGAGAGGTACAGAACTTTTTACAATTTACATGTAACATCATAGAAATTTAATTATTGCCTAAAGTAGTTTTTACTTTTCTACCATAATAAATATTCCTTATTTGAGTCCCAGTTGCACAATTTTAAATAGTGTTCCATATAAACTACCTAAACAATTACACTTCTGAAATTGCAATAAATATTTATTTTATTGACAAATATCTGAGGAAAGAAAACATAAATTTTATCTACTACTTAATTTTCCATGAAACTCTAACCTGTAAAATGTGTGCTGGGGCTGGCTGGCAAAGGAAAAGAGAATTGTTCAAGCGTCACGAAGTGAACTTGCGTCCATAATGGATTATAATTTGTGAATATATTAATTTAAAGAAAAAAAATCTGTTGTCCCACCGGGAAGGTGCTTTCACACAAAAACATAAGAAATGAAAATAAATTCTAACAGGTACTTATTTGTATTGCTACTTTGAATCTACTTGCGAGCTTCAGTAAATTTTCTTTCTGAAGAACAATTTCTTCATGCCATGAAACAAATCAACAACGCTAATTTTACTTTATACTATTCCTGTTATCCACTGAAATCACCTGAAGTGAACTAAAGTCCTCAAAAAGCATAATGACCATTATGTTTACTATTAGCATCAGAGAAAGTAGTGGTTCAAACCAGGTCATGCACAGTTCATTATTTAAAATCAGTTAATTATAAATCTCTCTTATAAATACCTCCTTCTCAAAGAAAGGAAGACTCATTAAGCCCTCTGTAACCCTTGCAGTCTATTAGCATGTTACAAATAAATTGCAAAAGATAAAAACTGCCAAGTAAACTACAGAATTTTTTTAAGCCTGAGAACTTATAAATTATTTTTTTCCTATAAGAATTTATTCTGGTTGCAGAATCACATTAACTCAGATGATGGAAAAAAAATCAACCCAAAACCAGAAGAGCAGTTTCCCTGATACTACAAGAAATTACTGTTATTATGTTTCCCGTATTCTATTCTTCATTGTATGATTTCTATTCTGGACACTGGTTTTGTGTTAATTTAGAGAACACTGTTGGTTGGTTTGGGTTTTTTTCTCCTGGACTTTTTTCATGGTTCCTCCTGCTCTGTTAGGTGGTCTAATACTTGAATTTTTTGTGGTCATAACTAAGGTGAAGACAGTTTTTTTACAAGAGTAATTTTTGCAAAGAATATAACCCTTTAATGATTGTTTTAAATTACCTTTCATTTTTATCACTGTTATTAGTAAAAACATGAATTCTGTCTCTACATAAAGCAGACAAGGGGTTTCTGTTTTTAGATCATAGCCAGAGCCATTTGATTTGGGCATGTATTTATAACATGCACCATGGATCATAATTCCACACCAAATATGTAGGGGAATGTTTGTTAAACCAAGTTACCGACCATGACCAATCTTGCAGGAATATTTTCTACACCACTGCAGTCTAGAAATATACATGCACACATATATACATGCGCAGGCACATAATTAAATAAAAATGGTTTATAAAGATAATCAGCGTGTATACTTTCTTATCTGACAGTACCTGTAACTTCAAAAATTAGAGGAATCAAGTTTAAAACACGAAGCCTCAAGTCTATATGCTGCAACTAGCCTAGAATGATACAGAGTAAGTATCAATAACTCACACTATGGTATCTTACATAATTTTAAATAATTATCAATTCTCATACAATTAATACAGTGGTATTTTCATTTAAGAACTTGAAATACTGCTTTTTAACTCTGAAATGAAAACAGTTGTTTTTTTTACAAATAACCCTAAAATTCAATAACCTTAAAATCTTTTGACATCTCCTCAATCACAGAACAAAAGCAACATAATTTAACTGAAAAATGTTATTCCTCTAACAAACATCCTCCCAATCCAGTGAAAGATTCAATTTATGTAAAGACAGTGAGAAGAAATGTTTGTGTATTTTCGCACAATGGACTTCAAAAGAATAATAAGAATTTTATACTTCAGTTTTACTTTTTAATATAAAAATTGATCTTGAAATTTCTATTACAAATATTTTCATGGAATGGAAACCTATGACAAGTCTCTGTTTTTCTTGCAAAACAAACCTGATGATTTATTTTGAAGGGTTTATTTTTTTATGATTTCAAAGAATTACTTAAATCATAATTTTGTCCCCTTAATGAAATAACAGGTGAAGCAGATGTCCCAGATTAACTTTCAATTGTCAAGCAAGATGGAGAAATACAGATGATTTATTCTGTAAAAATAATTTTCCACAAGAGACAGCCTGTATGTGGCATATGCAGAGAACTGACTTCTTTCCAGCATGTGCTTTTGTATACACATGCTTGCAGTTCCTCACTGCAACTCTTCTGTTACACAGTAAGCAAAGTATCAAATTCTGGAAAATCCCTCAAGTCATTTTATCTACAGCTGAACCATAGGGTGTTTAACCAATTCGGTTCAGTTGTCACTGTTGACTTGTCAAATAAAGGGAGGCTTATTTGGTGAAATAAATTGACTTTACTGAAAGCAAGATGACAGAATGGACATCAGGTAGGGATTCATTGTTTCTTTCTAAATAGCACTGATAAAAGCAGTGTTATACTGAGGAGCCCAGAACTGGGCACAGCACTCCAGATGCAGCCTCACTTAGGCTGAGTAGAGGGACAGGATCACCTCCCTCAAATGTTCTTTCTGTGCACCTCAGGATACCCCTGGCCTCCCTGGCCACAGGGGCACACTGCTGGCTCATGGACAGGTTTGTTGTCCACCGGGACCACCAAGTCCTTCTCTGCAGAGATGCTTTGCAGCAGGTCAGCCCTCAACCTGTACTGGTGTCTTGGGTTATTTCTCCCCAGGTGAAAGACCCTGCCTTTACCTCTGTTGAACTTTAGTAGGTTCTACTCTGCCCATCTCTCCTATGTGTCGAGGTCCCTCTGAAGGGCTGCACAACCCTCTGGGGTATCAATCTCTCCTCCCAGCTTTGTATCATCACCAGTTTTGCTGAGGAGGCATCTACCCCTTCATCCAAGTCATTGATGAATAAGTTAAACAATACTGGGCTCAATATTGAACCCTGGGGGATACCACTAGTGACAGGTCTCCAGCTAGACCCTGTGCCACTGATTACAACCCTCTGGGATCTGCCATGTAGCCAGTTCTCAATTTATCTCATCATCTGCTCATCCAGTCCACACTTCCTGAGTTTGCCTAAGAGGATTCTGTGAGAGACAATGTTGAAAGCCTTGCTGAAGTCAGCGTAGACAACATGCAGTGCTCTCCTCTCATGCGCCAGGCAGTGGTTTCATTGTAGAAGGCAATCAGGTTGTTCAAGCATGATTTACATTTAATGAATCCATGATGACTATTCCTGATGACTTTCTTGTCATCCATGTGGATAGAGATGGCCTCCAGAATGATGTGCTCCATCACATTACCAGGAATTGAGGTGAGGCTAATTGGCCAGTAGTTCCCTGGCTCTTTCTTCCTTCCCTTTTTGAAGACTGGGTGACATTTTCTTCCAGTCCTCAGGCATCTCTCCTGATTGCCATGACCTTTCAGAGATGATCATGAGTGGCCTCACTATGATATGCACCAGCTCTCTCAGCACTCACAAAGGGATCCCATCAGGGCCCATAGACTTGTAGATGTCAAGTTTGTCCAGGTGTTCTCTATCCCAATCCCCCTCAAAATTCTTCACTCCAGCATTCCTTAACCTAAATCATAGAGCCCCATTTGTCTGTGTTGGAATAACTAGGTTGGGAAGGAACTATCAGACTGTGTTTCACAGACTTTGTTTTAGAGACTTCGGCATTAGGAGTGATGACAGCACAAGAGAGAACTAACTGAAATGAAGAGAAAGCACTTGGGAGTCAGGAGAAACATTCCTTTGAACTAAAATTTGGCTTGGAGGGCCAATGATGTCTACAGTTTCACAGTGGAACTTTTGGAAAAGAAAACTGGTATATAAAAGTCATGTTAATGTTTCAGTGAAAATTTGACTTTGTTATGTTTGCAATGCATTACCAAGTTTACATTCATGCTATTTAACTGATAAACTTCAGATTTATTCCTGGAATTTAAAAAAAAAAAAGTCCCATAAATTCCAATACTTTTAGATTACTAAATACAGAGAAATCAAGGTCTTTGAGAGTAAATGGTGAGATATTTTAATCTGATAGCAATACAGAAAGCATTCAATTGTCTTCAAGCAGAACTAAGTACTATTATGAATATTGTTAACTTGTAGAGCTATATTTTCATCATTTTAATGCCTTTTATCTCTTGGGGCCACTATAACTTGGGGCTACAATCTACATAATTAGCTGCTACAAATATCTTCACAGCTAAATTTGTTTTCTGTGCTTTAAGCAATATACAATTTAATGGAATTTGTTGCAGCTGGAAAAACAGATTCCAGATGTGTTTAAGCAGTCCTATAAATATCAATGAGTTTTCTTTTGCTGATTACATTAACCTACGGTCTGCAGGCAAGGGAAATATATTTTACAAATAAAACATCAACCCCATCTAAGAAGGACACAAAGCAGTCTGTGTTCCTTCACTGAAGCCATTAATGTCCAGAAAACTTCAGAGGTTCAAATTCATCAGCAGAAGCTGCTACAGCAATGCAGCCTGATGTCAAAATCCACTTGTTCAATAGTGGGCTGAAAGACATCTCCCATGGTTCAGGTAGTTCATTGGGTGTATCCATAAAACATGAAAAAGCCACTTAAGCTGCATTGCTGAGTGTGATTCTGGTAATTCTACTCTGTACTGACAAAAATTTAAAATAATTTTTTCTTGTGAAATAGAAATAAAAGAAAAAAAATCAAGCAATTCTGACTCAAGTGAGATGAATAATTTCTGAAAACAACATTAAAATAGACCTTATTAATATATACTGATTACATTGTTGAAGATACTCAAATATATGACAGCTTATAGATAAATCACCCAGATAATTTCCACAATGAAATGTTAGTTTTCTATACAAGTTCCATTTACACAGCTACACCACAAATTTGAACACGGTATTCAGTCTGTAATTGGAATGAACTGACTACAGTTTCATGAGGGATCACAATTATTTACAGGTTCCTTCAAAATAAAGTGACAAAATGATCATAGAATGGTTTGTTTTAGAAGAGACTTTAAATATCACCTTGCTGCCCTCATTTTCTCTCTGTTTTGTTGTTGTTTTATTATTAGGAAGAACATGTATTGCCTCGGTGGTTTGCTTAGTTAAAAAGTTAGGGGAGAATGGTGATTTTGCTATTTTATGAAAGTTTCTACACTATAACCTTATCTTCATTAGGGTTTTTTTCACGCCATAGCAATACAAAAATACATTTCTTATTTTGTGAGATTTTTCCCTCTTGATCCAATATCTGAGTTATATTAAATGGCATTGCAGTGTCTATTGCTAAGAAATAATCATATAATTATGTAGAATCAATGTTTAAGAACAAAACAAAGATTGTAAATTAAACAGTAGGAAATATTAAATAAATTGAGGTATTATATGGCACATTTGTTTTTATGACAGTAAGAAGTCTCCCAGCATGTTACGAGTGAAAAAGCAGCTTAATAAAGGTTAAAAAATGCCACTGCAGCAAAAAACACATTGGACGTCTCAAAAAAGAAAAAAAATTCCAAACAACCCAACCAAAATAAATCCATTGGGCCAAATCAAAGGATGGAGCAAAGGAAGCCTTGATCAGCACAATATTGTACAAGAAGCTGAGTGTTTTGTGAGACAGTAACTTATAATTGAAATAAAAGCTCTAGGATCAGACTATTAAGATTCCCTATGCAATAAAGTAGTTTTCTACAATTTCTTTATTTAGATTATGAAACATCAATGGACTGATAAGGTCTTTTACCACAGATTTTGTCTATGACTTTGATTCTTCCCAATTTTTGTTTTTTTACAAAATATTTCCACTAGCACAGCACACTGGGCAGACATCAGAATTTCCACACTGTGTGTTACTCCTGCTGAGGTCAGAAACATTCTGTTGTGTTTAAAAGGTAGGGAACTGCTAACAGGCTTTTTTGAATATAGGCAGTAAGTGGAGACTCAAGAGAGCAAGAACAAGCTATTGCTGGCAAACAGCAACAAATTCTTTTTAAACTGGAAGTTTCCCTTGATTTAAATAGAAATATGAAAAGAACTTCTGATTTCTTCTTTCCAGGAAGAAGTTTTATTGCAATCAGGGTCTAAACGTAGACCTTGCATGAAATAAAAACTGTCTTCACTGTCTCCTTAGTAACAATAGAAATACTCTAATTCAAAGTTTCATATCACCCTCTGAGTAGATACTTTAACCACTTTTTTAATTAAAAAAAAAAAAAAATCCTAGACAGTTAGGTGAAGTAATTCTTTGCATGAAAAAAACCCCAAACCTAAAAATCAATATTTGGTCACAGATATTGGTCTCAGTCAGCCAGTGTATATTTTGAAAAAATCACTGAGCTGTGAAATAACAATTGAACCAATAAATTGGACTTTTTATCTTTTAGGTTTCAAGAATAATTCTTATAATACTTTATCAAAAAAAAAAAAAAAATCCAAAGTAGCTAAGTGTAAAAGGAAACCAAAGTTTCTGTGACAATATTCAAATCAACTGTTACCAAGGAAAACAAATAATGTTAGATTTGATTTAATCTAGCAGCAGTTCGCTTCTGTAGAATTGCTGTATGCAACTCCATAAAAAAAAAAAAAANNNNCCAAAAAAAAAAAAAAAAAAAAAAAAAAAAGCCTTTCTAGCAATGGTAGAGCTTCTACAAATAAAGTACATAATATACCTTTTTGAATTAGGGAATTAATCTTTAGCACGGTGGCAAGTATTTTCACAGTAGGCAAACTTTCATTAAAAAAACCAACCCAAAAAAACCTACAAAAGAAACACCCCCAAAACTAAATCCCACAGCTCTTATGGGTTGTATCTATTCTCCTTCCCTACTGGCAACATCTGCAATAATGAACCTCTGTACTACTACAACCCTGCTTTAGTGTAGACTCCAATATGACTGAAGCTATACCTGTAGTCTCAGTCTAAAAATAGGGACTGCTTTTGAACCTGGTTAAGAAAAGGTCAGAATCAGATCTACCCACACAGGAGTTGGCAGTTAGCTGAAAACTGACCAGCAAAGCACCAGCACCACTGGATAAAAATCTCAGCTTCTTTATAAACTGCAGCCTTACCAATTTTGCAGCTTACAAAAGCATACTGCATAACCTCAAGTCATATACCTTGCTGTGAATGGTGCTTTATGTATCAGGAACTGCAAGAGGAAAAAGTGTTTTTCTCCTTCAAACTCTGCAATACTGATTGGACTTTTGCCCTTTTAAGGTGTTGTTCATCTGGCTACACTAGAAATTAAAAATATGTGGTTCAAAACACACCAGAGCTTGCCTTGACTATTGGTTAGACTCTGGTTGCCCTGGTTATATCTTCAATCAAACATTAGCTGTGTCACTGAACTCCTGGCCAGTGGTCCTAACCATGATGCAAGAAAGCTCTTCTCTTTCATTTAATTTCCAGATTAGAAAAACAGAAGCCAAATTGATTTCCCTCTAACTGTTACTGTAATAGAGCTCCCTTTGTCAACAGCTAAAAATCTTAAACTTTTTATTGTGGTGGGCAGTAAAAATTGGAGTTCTTACTTTGTAAATGGTAACCTAGATAAGACCAAGCTTTTAGTATGACCTCTTCTGAGATATCTCATTATCAGACATCAGATTAGGACTATCAATGTCATGGTCTCCTCACCTTGACCAAGGTCCCTGTGGGATTTGTCAGAGCAATATCCCGTTGGTGCTTGGCTGATCTATTTCATGAAAAGGCTCAGTGGCATATGTATTAGGTAACAGTATGTTCTTTTAATAGTTGCTGTCATAAGATAGGAAACTCCTCTTTTATCACATCCACCTATTTTAAGGCATTATTTCCACTTGAAATGCTATTGAGAAAGACTATACTTGCCTAAGGTAATACAAATGTATTATCTCTCAGTAGAATGAAGTTAAATCTATGGCACTCTTCAGAGCAATACTTCTTTGCAACCAGACCATATAAACAAGAGCTGTGAGTTAATTTCTTTCAAAAGCCCAGGAGCTGCTGCAATGCAGGAGAAATAGTGTGTGGAAAGTCAAAATAAAGAGTTAAATAGGAGGGCAGAGGGAAGAAATGTGTACAAATAGTAAGTTCTTTAGAGAGGATAAAACTCAGTAAATTCTGAGTAAAAAAAAAAGTCTTCATGAATTAAAGCTTTATAGAAAATCTATCATGTAAGACTGTTACCAAATAGAAGACCATAAACAGAGATTATTTCTCTCAGTTGCCATAATACAGAAGACCCTCTCCATTTCTCACAGCTATGCTGACTTTAGGAAGAAGCTGCTACTTGCTTTGGAAAGGCAAAAGTAACAGTTTGCAATCAGCCCTGAGTGCTGTAAACACCAGAGGAATGAACACATAGGAAGTGTGTGTACACACACAATGCCACTGATGATGAATGACTTGAGATCTGTAATGGACCAGAGAGCCCAGATTTCTCTCTCAAATCTTTGGAACATTCATGACTTTCCCTGTCAGGAGAGCAAGAGTTCTTTCACCACTCCCACTGAGGCTCTGAGCATTCATGCAAATAACTAGAGGTCTGTGGCTTCTCTCCAGGTCACATTAGCCCATCAACTTGTAAGGATCATACTGCTCTGTATTTGGGCCAGTTCCAAATGGCTGCAGACCTAAATAATTTTTTCACGTATGTTCTTCTGAAGCTCCCCTTACCTCTACCCTGCTGCATTCATGCAGCAACATTTTCTTTCCTTTTGTCCTGTATAAAAGCAACATCTTTCTTTTACAGAGCCCTCTGTGATGTTAAATGTCAATTTGTTCCATCCTTGACAGAAAAAACATTTATTCTGGATCACAAATGAATGAACTCTTCTTTACACTTCAAGTATAGCTGGAAAAATATTCTATTTAAATGTTCTTTTCTTCAAAGAGAACATACTTGTAAATTTATTTTTCATTCTTGAACAAATATAAGAAAGGGAACACTGTCTTCTGAGCTACTGAACAAAGGGTAGAGGTCACAATTCAAAAGTGGAAAGGTCCACAGCCTAAGAGTAAGCACTCTTTCCTGCAAGTGGCTCAACATGTAAGTCTAGAATTTCATTCTCTCTTCACAATTTTCCAATTTTAAAGAATTTACTGAAAGCAAGAATTTACTCAAAGCTAGGATAGAATCTCAGGAGGAAAAAAAAAAAGGATTGGAAGAGGTGAAAGAATACCTGACAGTCTGATAATTAGGACAATTCCTTGTACAAACAGATTAAGCAGATTTATTCAATGCAAAGATTTAAACCTCTAGGCCATTTAAACTGACACTCAAGAGATAAATATTTCAATGCAATCTGAAAACATAACAGCTACAAATTAGTTTAATAAAGAAAACTGACCAGCATTTAAGTCTCTTATTTTTGATCTTCATAAGAAACAGTTCTACAGGAAACAAATAATTGTTTTGTTTCCTAAAAAAAAATGTTGTAAATGGCTAGAGTTTTACTTTGGTTTAGATTCAATATCTAAAGAATCAATTATAGAATCACAGAATGGGTTTTTTTGTTGGAAAGGACCTTAAAGATAACCTAGTTCCAACCCTCCTATCATGGGCAGGGGCACCTTCCAGGCTCAAAGGCCCATCCAAACTGTTCTTCAACACTTTCACAAATGGGTCAAACTTTACATCAGTCTAAGCTTCCCGAATTAGTTGACTGTGATTTTAGTCAAAAAAAGATGTAATCTAATCTACAACTCTTATTGATTTACAAAACTTAAAACACTCAGTGAAAGACTCTAAAACAAAAGTGTGTATCTTAAAAAAATAAAAAAAATCAAGTCCTCAGAAATAGAAGAATAATTACATTGGTGTCTCACACTCAAGCCCCTAAGAAATACATTCTCAGTCAAAACAATACAAATAGTCATCTTGACTGTAACATGTACTTGAGTAATTTTGTACTGCTGTAAGGTATCTTCCATTCTAGACTTTTTAATTCATATTCAGCTCTGAAATGTGACTTTCAACATACATTAAGTAAATTAAAATACCTCAGAAATTACAGAATGGTATAATTCCCAGTACAAATATGAGTAATTTTCACTGCAAGACAACGATGTTAGTAATATGACCAAATAATTGATGGACATAGGGAACTTTTTTTAAGATTATACATAAAGTGTTCTGCTTTTAATCTGGTTTGTAGATTAGATCAATTTCTGGAGTTCCTGTGCTGCAGGAGAACCAACCTCAGTCATGTGTATTGGGGTGCAGCCTCCTTTTTTGTGGTTGTAAATCACAAGTCCTTAATAGAAGAAAAATAATCTTACGTCATGTCCAGTGGCATTTTGTCTTGTTATTTCATTTTGGCAATGTCCATTAATTTAAACATTAGATCAAAAGTCAGTTGGAAAGTTCTCACCAAAAAATGTCAGTTTACTGAAAAAAGAAAATTCAATTTTAACAACCTTTTGATTAAACAGACAGATTTCCATTGCAAGCAGCTTAATGGCTTCCTTTCCAAGAAACCAGGAAAGCCCCAGAAAATCAAAGCAACAGAAGTTCACCACTGCCCACTGACGGAAAGAAGAAATCTCTTCCAGACAGTAGTAGAAATGGGGACATGCAAGCATAGGACTTCCACAGAGAATATATGCTGTTTCTTGCAGAAACTTTCTATTAGCCAAAGCAGGACTAAAAAAATACATTAGATATGTTGTTCATACCTAAAATTCAAATAAGTTATTTTAGCACTTCAGATGGTCACCTAACCTCTCTTGAAAGGAAGGCAATTCTTCCTTGGACACAGATATCAAGAGGTTGGAAATGGAGTCTGAGGTAACAGTTACCATCTTGCTCAAGTCATACTTGTTTCCATATACCATGAATCCAGTCTAAGATTGTAGTTGAATACAGATCAGACAAAAACCTTCAGAGGTACAAATAAGTAGATTATCAGAGGCCACAATAAACCATTTAAATTGACCTAGCAATATAAATTCACTTCTAAAGTACTTATAAAAAAGGACTAAAACCAGTTGAAGTGTAATAAAGTAGCTGTTCCAACTTGAACGCTAATTTCTTAAAAGGAGTAGAAATACCAACACAAAAGTCACAAAAATATGCATTGACAGATGCAGATTTTTCTTTTACAATAGGTGGCATTCACAATCTCTATTTCATATGATCTTGGAAAGATCTCTTTTCTTCCATTTAAATGTCACAAACAAACTATAAGAATGAAAAAGAACATTTCTAAATCATAAAAGAAAATCCCCAAAAAACTTAAAATAAGAGAGGTTTTTGACATCTTGTGGTGGGTTGACTGTGGCTGGGCACCAGGTGCCCACCAAAACCACTCTGTCACTCCCCTCCTCACCTGGACAGGGGAAAAAAAGTATAATGAAAGGCTCATGGATTGAGATAAGAGAAGGAAAACATCACTCACCAATTACTGTCACAGACAAAACAGACTCAACTTGAAGAAAATTAATTTATTACCAATAAAATGGAAGTGGGATGATGGAAATTAAAAACAAATCTTAAAAACCCCTTCCCCCTATTCCTCCCTTCTTTCCAGGTTCAACTTTACTTCCAGTTTTCTCTACTGTCATCCCCAGCAGTGCAGGGAGACAAGGGGATGGGGGCTGCTGTCAGTTCATTACGTGTTGTCTCCGCTGCTTCTTTCTCCTAAGGGAAAGGACTCCTCTCACACTTCCTCTGCTCCAGTGTGGGATCCCACCTACAGCACACAGTCCTCCACCAGCTTCTTCCAGAGTCCTTGCCTCTGGCTGCAGTTCTTCACAGACTGCTCCAGCGTAGGTTCCCTCTGGGGTCACAAGTCCTGCCAGCAAACCTGCTCCAACACAGGTTCCTCTCTCTTCTTGTGTCCACAGGTCCAACACCAGCTTCCCACAGGGTCACAGCCATCTTCAGATATCCATCTGCTACAGTGTGGGGTCCTCCACAGGCTGCAGGTGGATACTTTCTTCACCATGGACCTCCATGAGCTGCAGGATGACAGCCCACCTCATCGTGGTCTTCACGTAAAGGGGAATTTCTGAGCCAGTACCCATGGCACCTCTTCCACCCCCTCCTTTTTCATTGACCTTTGTTTCTGCGGAGTTGTGGCTCTCACATTCTTACTCCCCTCTCTGGCTTCACTTGCACAGGCTTTTGGTTTTTTCCCCTCTTCGTAAATCTGCTATCCCAGGATGTCACCACCAACACTGATAGACCTTAGCCAGCGGCAGATCTTCAGTATTGATTTCCCATCTGTACCTCCTGATCTACCTTTGCAACCACAAGAAAGGCTTGAAAGCAAAACTACATTCCATTGTTAAATTGGAAGATCTTATACAATGTTCTATAATTCTAAAGTACAGCAAGAGAAAAAGATCCCTCCACACATGTGCTATGCCCTTCTTTCCTCAATTGAGAACTCATGCTTTCTGTCTTCCAGCACATAACACCAGACTTGTCAATATAATATTTTTTAGGCTCAGGAAATGGGACTGAACAACAGGAAAACTCTGAAGAAAAGAAGTATAGGACCTTTCTAAAGATAACATACTCCCTGTTAAAGTCTTAAGTTAATGTGAATAATTTATCTCCTCAGTAAAATATCAGATGTTACCTACTTCATGTTATGGTGATTGCTGTACAATTAGAGTAATGTAATATTTATGACTTGACATTTTTCAGCTGGGCTTTGTGGGTTTTTTCCATTAGGAAGGGTTCCAGATATAAAGATAATTGATTTTCATTGAAATTTTATGCATATTTTTTCAACAGAAACACTGGTTTGATTTCTGAAGTGTGTTCACCAATCCTTGATTTTCTTTTGTTAAAAAATTTTTAAAAAAAAGTTAAAGAATCAAGTGACAGCTATTTAGGTTTGAATTTTGAGATCTGGCTGACTGTGGCTAAACACACTGAGATGTAAAGTAGTTCTCTTTCCCTTGAGAACACAATTATTCAACACTAATGACTAAGGCAGAACCAGTGAACTAGCAATGGAGTGTGGCACTTCTGCTAAAGCAATATGCAAAAACAGGACAAAATGAGTCTCATATTTCACTATAACAATATTTGCACTTCAAATTCCAGTTTGGTGGCATTAAAATTCATGTTTGAATACCCCAGGAACTAAGAATAATTACACATTTACTTTGCTGAACATAAGATTACACTAGGCAATGAAGTTTATGAAGTATTTATCCTGTTACTGACAATCAAAGAAGCCTTTTAGGCAAAGCCTCATTTTATGTAAGTGTGGTATCAAAAGGAATTTTTATATTTCACTTCCTCTTCCAGATTTTTGTTTAATTAGAAGGTGACACCGGAAAAATAGTTATGAAATAAGACAAACCAAAATAGCTTAGGAGAAAAAGAGGAAGACATCTGACTGTGCATGTCTTGGATGATGCAACTGAATGGAGATAGCATTTAGCTTCGGTAAAAGATGCATACTTGAGTAAGCTTGGATCACTTTTTTATTGAATCGAAACCCCTTTTTGAAAGTAGAAGAGCCAGTGGCTTGGCTTTATGAGATGGATGTATGATGAGGGTACACACCCCCTTGTACTCAATATTTCTGAGTACACTTCACATTTATTTTGTGAAGTCAGGAGAATATTGGAGCTTACAAGCGTCACCAGAGAAGTTCTCCTTTACTATTCTGAGGGGTACAAGAGTCAGTTACTGGTTGGTCTTTCAGAAGTTGTTCAACCCCTCCTCAGTGTAGAATAATATCAATCCATCTCTCTTTACTCTTACTAACCCCTAGCAGTAGTAATACAATGAAATTCAAATCTACATATCAGGGCTAAATATCTGTCAAAGAGACCAAAGGCAGCAGCAGACAATTAGTAGACAAGAAATAGATCACACTTCCTACTGGAAAGCAAAGTTTAGGGCAGCAAAAACACTATTTGTTTAAAATATAGATACTACTATGAACATAAGGAAGATGAGAAATATTATTAGAATTTGGAAGGTGTATAAAAGAAATGGTCAGAAATAGATGTGTGAGGATGTAAGTAAGGAGTAAGATGAATCTCATATTACTCTAGCTATGAAACAGTTTAATTAAAGGAAGTTATGGTCTTATCACCTTATTCTTTTTTCCCTGATATGTGTCCTGCTAAAAAAAAAAAAAAGGTTATGCAGGTAAAATGCGTAACCTATTATATTGCCCTATTAAATACTTTTCTGTACATCAAAGTAGTTAATTCCTGTGTTCTGGTATTTTTTAAAGTGGAAGCTTCTTTTCTTTGCACAAAAAAGTCCATCAAAACTTTATATTTGTATTTTCCCTTCATCACCCTTTCACTTCATCCAATATGTCTATCGTTTTAAGAGTAACTTTATTTCATGCAATTAATAATAAGGCAGGAGGTTAGGCGGGAGATGAGTGTCACCTCCCACAGTAGTAATCCTACAGTTTCTGGCTGTCATCTGTGTCTGCAACCAGAATTTTAATAGGCGAAAATGATTAAGAAATCCTAGCTTCCTTAGGTACATTTCAGAACCTAATGTTTCTCTTACTCCTGTCATACTCTCTTCTGTTGGTCTTACACAAAATTAAGTAAACAAAGGCTGAAGCAAACAAACAGTCAGAAATAAGGCAGAACTGAAAATGCTTTCTTATGTCCCAGGTAACATTTGTAAACACTGGGACAAAGGCTTAGGTGGAGGAAACTTCTCCCATTAAAAGCCAAAGAAACCTACAAAAAAACAAAACCAAAAATTCCACAAAAATTCCCAAAAGCCCACAATATTCTGCACATAAAGAATCAGGGCTGTTCATCTCAGCAGAGATTAAGCATTTCTGTGTATTTTTAGAAGACCATAGGATAGTTTTATTGATAGATGCTAACACCACCAGGTGAATTTTTGAAGTCAAAGCTTGATCTGAAGAGGAACTTCAGACTCTAAATCCTTTCTGGATTTGACCTCTTATACTCCCAACATGCTGAAAGTAGACACCCTTCCCTGGCCTCAACAGAGTACTAAAGTGTTTAATAATAAACTTTCTAACTGAGCTTACTGTATTTGGTGAAAAACAGTAGAAGGCTTATAAAAAGAGTTGCTTGCAACATTGTCATTTACAAACACAATGATGGCTTCACAAACAATATAGACTATTACATTCATTTCAATTACATCTAAGATATCACTGGAATGAGTAAATTCATAACAGTGAATAAACCTGAATCATTCAGAACTATTGTAGCACAAGTGGCAATAAAAGATGACGGAGTCTGCAATTGTATTGTAAAAGGCAGTGATATTTTATATATAACTGCAAGTCAAAGCTCTGAGGTGATTGTGTTAAAGACTTTCAAGCACAGATAAGTTCAAGACTTTTATATCTCAAGATAAACTATACACAGTTTGGATATGTCTGTAGGTGTAAAGTTCAGTTTGTGAATTTTAGTAACAAAAGAGAGTTTACAGTGCTAGGTGAGATTACCTGAAAAACAGTCATTTGTTATGTGAAAACACTACGAATGTTTAAATGTTCCATAACCTTTTCTATCTGCAGGATCATTTTATGATTAATTTCTCTCTGCTTCCACAACACCTTATGCTTAGGCTGTCTCTTGGACATCTCAGCTGTAATTCCACTCTCGTCCAGATCTCCATCCCATGGGGTCAGCACACAAATCATCACCTCACAAACCCATGAAATCATGAGTAAAACTCCTATTTAAAATAATTGTGATTCAAAAGAAGCAAAAGTATTTATATGATCTTTTAAAAAGAAATTTTTGAAAATAAAAGGAATTTTATTCTGAGTGGAAGTTAATTACTAGTATCTTGGCAACAAGCATTTAATTGTAGGGCTGACAGAATTCCACATCAAGTCAGTGGTATAAACAAACATCTCATCTAAACTAAGGTATTGATTTCATATATTCAGTTTTGTAGAGGAGTTTGTTTTACAAAAAATAAATGTGTGAGTGCATGCTTCCTTCTGCATAAATATCAATCCCACCAGCATCCAAACTACTTGATCACAATAACTAGTCCTCCTTTGATTGATAAAAAATAACTGTTTCCCAAAGCATGTATCCAAATTACACTGAAAGTTCAAATATTTCTGCTTCATTCAGCAATACTGATATTGGGTTCATTTTTGGAAGCTTGTCTTGGCAAAGAACTATCTGTCAGAACTATCACTAACCAGGATTATCTTGGGAAGAAAAGATAATATACAGAAACCTTCAGTTTATTAAGTTTACATACCCATCACAATGTTCATATAAAAATGTAAATAGAGTAGGATCTATATAAAAGTCTGACAGAAGGAATAGTTTAAGAAAATCAGTACACACAACTCTCTCCTATTTCAAAGCTTCCTTTAAAGCAAATATTTATATTATGGTAAGATAACACAATGCCATAAAAAGAGAGTGAAAATAAAGATGCCGTTCCTCTAGCTACGTAAAGGGAAAAAAACGAGAAAGATTCTCCCATTGTCATTGTACACATTACAATTATTTCTAGGATTTCAAGGATTATCATCAGTGTAACAACAAACTGGAAATGTATTCGTTATGGCACAGCCATTTATCTCTTCATAAATCCAAAGGCACTTAAACATCCAAGCAGTTATAAATGATATATTTGTAGAAACAATAGTTTGGAAGATTTTAAAAATCAGTGTTTTAAATAAAATCCAAGAGTGTCCCATGTTGCATCACTTGCAGGTGCACTTGCTGCTCTAAATATATCAAACACACACGTAAAATATTAGTATGCCAGAACAGCAGTAGCCTTCTAGGATCATCTACACCTTAACTCTGTCTATACCTGTTTCCAGAGTATCTAAAATAGGTTTTGATTCCCAAATTATAACTGTTTACTTTTTATGTGTGTGTGTGAACTACTGTAGTCAAGTTAGATATTAAAATCCGTAGTTGAAATATTTTTTAATTATTAAATTGTTGATTTTGTAGCCTTAGTTACCAAAAGCAAATGTTCATACCTGTTAGCAGTAGAAACGCCCACAGCATTGACAAATAAGGTTATCAAAGACCACCTATGCATTCGCAAATTAACATGCAATTTAATAATTCTCCAATATAAAACACTCAGAATAAAGTGAAGATTGCTGAGGAACATTAACTGAGGACCACAGTTAGTAAATATAAAAGGACTTTCCAGAGACCCTTATGCAGTAGTGAAAACTACTCCTAATGGACAGCTGCATAAAAACTTAACAACTCAGTAAGTTCTTAATATACTTGAATTGGGGAAGTTATTTGTCACTGCGCACTCAAGAGCCTGGAATAGTTTAACAGCAGCAATACAAAAGATTTCAGCTAACAAAGCCGAACCACATGAGGTATTTCACTGGTCCCACCACAAGGGCAGTTCAGTTTTCAAACAAGGAGCAGAACTTGCACGGTATTTAAACTCCATGAGACAGCAGATTGTGTTGAACTTGCAGACCTCTGAAAAATGTGGGTGTTCTGGAATCACAGTACTTTTGTGACTAACAAAGCTATCTGCCACAACACAGGTATGATATTTTCTATCATTACAAATTTTTTTTTGAAGTGAATTCCTAGCTCTCCTACAGAATCATAGAATATGCCAAGTTGGAAGGGGACTCACAAGGATCATCGAGTCCAACCCTTAGCCCTGCACAGGACAATCACCAAGAGTCACACCATGTGCTTGAGAGTTACCTCTCCTCCTCTCCAATGATTCATTGTACAAAGGAGACTTTTGGCACTTAAGACATAATCTTGTAACTGGTGTTTCACTCACTGATATACTACTTCAGATCTTTTAAGTACATTATGTCTGAATTAAACCAGGAAAAATTAATAGTTCCTGACGTGATTTTACTGGACTATTACCTCCAGCTAAAACAACACAAACTCTGCTGACATTGGAAGTTTGGAACATTAGTTCACTTAATACCAGGTTCTTACATTTAATGTTTCTGCGAGAAAAAGTGGTTTTTGCATCTTTCCCTTCATGTGCACAGATAACCATAGTCACAATAATGTTATTTGTGTTTTTTGACAAATGAGTAAATTCAGATGCCCACGAGAGCAGAGAAGAGTGGGAGAATCACCTCCTTTGACCATGACCCTTGGTCACGCTTCTTCTGATGCAGCTCAGAACACAGTTGGCCTTCCAGGCTGCAAGTGCACACTGTCTAGTCATATTGAATTTTTCATCAAAAAGCACCCCCAAGTCTCTCTCCCCAGGGCTAGTCTTGTTCCATTCTCATCCCAGCCTGTCCTTGTGCTTGTGATTGCCCCAACCTAGGTGGAGGACCTTGCACTTGGCCTTGTTGAACTTCATGAGGTTCCCATCAGCCCATCTCTCAAGCCTGTCAAGGTCCCTCTGGATGGCATCCCTTTCTCCAGTGTGTCAACCACACCACACAGCTTCGTGTTGTCAGCAAATTTGCTGAGGGTGTGCTCAATCCCACTGTCCATGTCACCAACAAAGATGTTAAAAACTACCCATCTGTTGGGAGAAAGGGTTAAAAGTGGAAGAATGGCAAAGAAGGAAACACAGAATATTCTGAGTTGCAAGCGATCCACAATGATCATCCAATCCAGCTTTAAAGTGAATGACCCGTATGGGGATCAAACCCACACCTTGGTGATATTAGCACCATGCTCTAACCAAGTGAGCTAATCTCAGGGTAGCAGCTGGGAATGCCAAGGTCTGGAGAATGAGAGTAGGAAACCCCATATATTATGCCTACTGCTGTTTATCCTCTGTCTGTTTTGAGAAGTGGAATTTCTGTGGATAACATAGGTGTTTTAAGAGACTTAGAAGCATTCTCATGGACATGTTTGAGCTCCGTCTTTTAGGAGAGAGAAGATCAAAGCTCGGAGATCATAACAATCACAGAAGAGATCACAGCATGATGGTAAACTACACCATCACAAACCCTTGATAAAAGGGTGTGAACAGGAGGCCTGCCACCTGCTGGAATGGATTGAGCCTAACCGTGCCTGTGTTCCTGCTTGTGTGTCTCCAGTTGGGTGTTGCTTTGGGATCCTCAGCTTAGCGAGGTGATGAAATAAATTCAATTTTTGTGTTTCAGCCATGGTTTTGAGGTTGTTCCTGCTGCCTGCTTGACTCATACACCATCCCAATACTGACTCCTGAGGAATGCCACTTGTCACTGCTTTTCACTTGGACATTGAGCCATTTACTGGAGCTCTGAATAGAACCATCCAGGCAATTCCTTATTCACCAAGTGGTCCATCCATCAAATCCATGTCTCCCCAGTTCAGAGAGAAGGATGTCTTGTGGAACAGCATCAAATGCTTTGTACAAGTCCAGATAGATGACATCTGTTACCTCTTCATCATCTACCACTGCTGTAGCTCTATCACAGAAGGCCAACAAATTTATGAGGCATAATTTCCCCCTAGGGAAGCCATTTTGGTTTTCACCAATCACCTCCTTATTTTTCTTGTGCCGTAGTATAGAGGAGGATCTGCTTTATGATCTTGCCAGACACTGAGCTGAGACTGACCAGCCTGTAGTTCCCTAGGTCTTCCTTATCTTCCTTTCCAAAAATGTGGGTCATGTTTTCCCCTTTCCAGTTAGTAAGAACTTCAACGGACTGCCATGACTGAAATAATTGGTTTAGCCACTTCCTCAGCCAGTTCCCTCAGGACCTATAAATATATCTCATCAGGACTCATGGACCTGTGTACCTTCAGGTTCCTTAGATGGTCTCAGACCTGATCTTCTCCTACAGTGGGTGGTACTTCATTTTTCCAGTTCCTGTTTTCCCCTTCTGCACATTGGATGCTGTGGCTCTAACACTGTCTTGCGAAGACCAAGGCAAAAAAAGTTATCGATTACCTCAGCTTTCTCCATGCCATGGGTAACCAGGATTTCTGTATCCTTCCTGAGAGACCCCACATTTTTCCTAGTCTTTCTATATCTAAAGAAGCTTTTTTTGGCACCCTTGATGTCCTTTGCTGGATTTACTTCTGTCAGTGTTTTAGCTTTGCTAACCAGGTCCCTGGCTGTTTGAACAATTTCTCTGTATTCCTCCTGTGCTTCTTGTTACTGGTTCCATCCTCTAATCTACCTCTTTAAGTTTGTCTGTGAGCTCCTTGTTCATTCATGCAGGCTTCCTGGCATTCTTCCCTGATTTTGTCTTTCTAGGGATGCATTTTTCTTGAGCCTGGAGGAGATAATCCTTGAGGATCATTCAGATTTCTTGGGCCCCTCTTCCCTCTAGGGCTCTATCCCATGCTACTCTACCAAGGAGATTCTCAAAGAGACCAAAGTCTTCTCTCCTCAAATCCAGGTAGTGAGCTTCCTTCTCACCCTCCTCATTGTTCCAAGAATCTTAAACTCCACTGCTTCATGGCCACTGAAATCCAGGCTGCCCTTGAACTTCACACCAGCCTCTCCTTGTTGGTGCAAGTAAGCTCCAGCATAGCACATTTCCTTGTTGGCATCTCTATCACTCAGAGAAGGAAATGGTCATCAATGTATTCCAGGAACCAGGGTTCAACAGACACCAGGGTGGTTGAAATCCCTCACAAGGACCAGAGCCTGTGAAAGCGAAGCTGCTCCTATTTGTCTATAGATGGCTCATCAGCTTAGTCTACCTGGTCCGGTGGCCTGTAGCAGACCCCCCCACTATAATGTCACCTGTACCTGCCCCTCCCTTTAATCCTTAAGCTCTTGGTCAGCTACTCAACCCTCCATAGGTGGAGATCAATGAACTCCAGATGGTCACTGATATAGAAGGCAGCACCCCCTCCCTGTCTCCCCTGCCTGTCCTTCCCAGAGAGCCTGTATTCTTCCATTTCAACACTCCAGTCATAGAAGTCATCCCACTGCGTTTCTTGATGCTGATAAGGTCACAGCCCTGCAGACATGTGCACATTTTGTTTCTCCTGTTTATTCCCCATACTGCATGTGATAGCACAGAAGCATTTAAGCTGGGACCCCAGTAAAGTGGGGTGACTGGAGTAGCTGGCATTCCTTGGTAAAGTCCTTCAGGTGTTCTCCTGATGACCTATGGCATCTCTTGCTAGCTCTGGCACCTAAAACATAAAAGTATTTGGATTAAATTGCATGCCCTACAACTTGATTACTCTTATCTGAAGTACATGCCCCCTGACCACATATAACCTCAACATTAGTGCTCAGATTGCATCCCTCATCTTGCTGCAGGAACAGAGCTACCATTGCTCCGGTCTGGTGTACCTTGGTATTCACCTCCTCTTCTTGATACAGTATCAAAAGTGCTAACAGGAGGGCCACGAGGCCAGACCAGCTCCTCTAGCCATATAGATTGCTGTTCTTTCTTCCTGAAATTTGTTGTTGGTTTGGGATTTTTTTTGCTTAAGTTTTCGAATAGCTGGGTCAGTATTCAAGACAGAAGGTGTCTCCATAAAGACGAACAAACCTCCCCAGATTTTGATCTATTTACCATTCTCTCCCTGCTCCCCTTTCCAGACCAAAGGGACATGTCACCACCACTTAGCCTTAGACCAGACTATGCTGAGAAGAAGGACCTCTCATGTTCCTCTTCCAATACTGCAGCTACAACAGAGAAATGCATCACTAAAATTATGACAGCATGTCAAAGATATTCCCCCTTCATGGGAAAGAGGCACAGAAAGCAACATCTGCTGCACTGACTCTCATAGGGAAAAAGGATCCATTCTATAGTCAGAAATAGCCACATATTTAGACTATATTGCCTAACACAGATCAGACCATGGTGAGGTATGTTTGTCACAATCCTGATCCACCTCTCCTATATCAACTGTTTTTCAGCCTTTTTGAAAAATGTGGTTTCAGCTCCTTAGTGCCCTGCCTTTTCCTCACAAGGTGCAACTAGCAGGGAAAAAGTGAGAAAAGAAGTCTCAAATGAAGACAGAGTTCAGTTCAGTAAGTTTGCCATTATAAACCTCTCAATTTACATGATTTGTAAAACAGAGCAATTTAAACACCTCACAAAATATTTCTGAGAAATTACTAATAATGCATGTTTTCTAACAATTAATATTTACAAAAGCCAAGTCCAGCAAGCAAAATATCATAGTTCTGATCCAGTACCATTTAAAATGTTCACATATTAAGCAATTGTCTGAGGGGAAAAAATTAAACAGACACAAACACTAATCTAAATAAAGAATAAAAAATCTGTTTGCCATTGCGCTGTTCACATAATTCTGTGTAGAGGCAAGAGGGAGTGCTCGTCATTACTGTTTAAGTCTAAAATCAGCGATAGATTTCATCCTAGTATGCAATATCATCTATGAAACAGCCTATGGCTGAGTGGCCTCACTTCAGCAATAGGCAACCTCAGTTTAAGGTCATTTTGCAAACCTTGGTAAAGAGCTTCATGTACAAAGACTCCCTGTGGCTTAAAAAAACCAAACCCCAAATCATAATCCTTAAACTAGACAAAGTAGCTTTATAAGTTCTACATAGCAGATCTACTAAAAATAAGTATTTTATCAATCCCCACAGGCTAAGGCCTGACCTTAGGTTAGGACTGGTTGCATTTATTACTTCCAAAAACGGCATTAGTTGCAAGCTAGTGCATATTAGGCTGAACAGTTAGCAAGTTTTGTTGTCAAAGCAAATGCAGAAGAAAAAAACCCAGCATCAACCCCTGCTCCACACACACTTATTCCCGTGTTTACTATGGACTCTGAAACTCCCTCTTCTTTCTTCTGAGCCTTCTCCTTGCTAAATATCTGTGACTGTGAACCCATCTTCAGAAGATTGAAATGTGTTGGGGTTTTTTTCTATTTTACTTAAATAAACCTTGCAGTTACCAAAAAGGAACGTGAACTTCTGTGGAAAAAAAAAAAAAAAAAGGATGTGGCAGCAAAACCTTTTTGAGTCCTACTACCAAAAAGAAAAAAAAAAAAAAATCCATGCATCTTTCAGTAAGACTTTAAAATGCTCTTACATCAATCTCATTACTATCCTTGCAAGTAAAATACTCTGCTCATTTGTTAGACTACCATATCCCAGGGAAAAAAAGCTTTAAGGAAGCATGAAAACAAAAGGAAAACCAAAACATGGTCACAAGAAGCATTTCCACTGCCTGTGAAAGACACTCCAAAATGATCTGTCTGGTCATGAAATGAAATTTCCTCTTTGAAATTCATTAAGTAAGACATTATCAGCCCAATCCTGCAATTCAGACTCAGGCAAAACTGTCATTGACATCAGTGGAAGCTTTGCCTTTATGAAAAAGCGAGAATGGATTTCAGGACTGGAACCTAGTTGTGTTTCATTTCATTACCATCTTATTTCACAAACAAAAACCCCATTAAAATCAGAATGATATTCTAATCTAAAGGAAAAACTGCACATCCACAGAACACAAATCAAGCATGTTATGAATTGCACAGGAATTTTATTGTGGCCTTTATTTTAACTTTCCGTTAGATGTCAGGACTGTGCAGGAATCAACATATATTTTCTTTATGAGTGTTGGCTTCTCTCAAAGTGATTTATGAAAATAGATCTGCTGCTAGAAGTGCTGTAGGGTAGACAGAAGGTTGTAGGGAAAATGCCAGCACACTAAACAGACTAAAGAAAAATAGGCAAGAACAAAGCATAAAACAAAGCAGTATAGGAATACTCAAGTATTTAATAATTTTCTTAAGATCTTACAAAAACAGAAGAAGCCACCCTGTTTACAATCAAGGAAAGGAAAAAAAAAACCACAGCAGGGTATCTATTGCATCAAAAGGGGTTTCTTTCATAACTCTGTTAAATTTGAGAATAGGGACCTTCATTTTTCTCTCACTTTTCAAGAGTTCCTATCTTGCATATGGGTCACTTTTCCAGCATGATTCTTTAAAAGAAAAAACAAAGAAAAGATAATAAGTACAAAGGCATAGAATCACATTTAAAGGTTAGCAAGTAACTTTTTGCTAAATATATCTGTTTGGAAATATGCTCATCACAGCAGAAGAGTTCATAAATTTAAAGAACTTATTCACTTTTCACTTCAAAAAAAATGTAGATATATTTGAATTATCTCTTGGAGGCAGTTCTCCTGTTTGGGCAGGCTTCTAAGTAAATATTTCAGTCCTTAGTACTGTTTGATGTTCAATATTTTTTTTTATGTCTTACATGTATCTGTTTCCACCAAGTATTTTTCAGTATCTGCTGGAGGAGGGGAAGGAATAGGGCTTAAGAGCAGTCTGATATTTTCAGAAGTTATTTGATCATTTGTAAGTGCATTACATTAGGATTCAGTACATGAAGACACCAAATAGTGATGTTAATAAATTTTTAATTAATATCTTACTCATCAAACTCAATTTTTTTTTTTTTGTATTGGAAGGTAAATTGAGACAGTTTACATTTTTGAGGCATAGCTTCCCCTCTTATGTTTCATTACTCAGATGTGCTATAAAGGGTATGCTCTTCCAGGGAATTCTACAATACACTGTAAAGTAGAGCCATCTTAAGGCAACAGCATTGGAATAAACAAAAAATCCTCACTGTTATCAATTCTAAGAAGTTGTTACTGGGCAAGTAGAACCATTAATAAGATGTTTTTCCATGCAACTCAGAGAAATCATCTCCACAACTATGTGCCTATCAGCATCTGTTCGGCCAAAGAGGACCTTAGAGGCATTTGTGTGCTACATTGTTTGATCTGAGAAGTGGTGCAGCCTTTATCCTTGGAGATATTCAAAAGCCAACTGGATATGGTCCTAGGTAACCTACTCTACATGGTCCTAGGTAACCTACTCTACACTGCTTGAGCAGGTGGGCTGGACCTGACAGCAGAGGTCCTTTCTGGGATTCTAAGATTCAGTGGTAAATTTTAAATCTGGATTTCTGATTTTTTTTTTTCCCCTATTGAAACAAACCACTGGGAATCAACTTATTAGTTTTCTGGTTTGATGTGTACTGTTTTCTCATTTGGATATATATATATATGTATGTTTATCTCTACAAAATGACCCTAATCTTAACTGTCTGAAGGACAAACCTCAAAACATGAGCAAAGAAACCTTAGTCATGTGAAATCAATTTTTGGAAAAATATCTACTCAAAATTATTGTTTTTCCCTAGGAAAAAGGACATGAAAAAACAAAACAAAACAAACAAACACCCTTACAGTACCAAAAAATCCCCTCAACCACTTTCAGCCTAGTAAGTGTCCTTCATCCCCACTACAACCCCCAAGGTACACTTATTCAGCTTTTGTCTGGTAGAGAATCCATTCAAGCCACTCTAAGATTATAAGGAATTCTTCACTATGAGAGAGGTGAGGTACCAGAACAGGTTTCCCTAAGAAGTTGTAGATGCCCCATCCCTGGAAGTGTTCAGAGACAGGTTGGGTGGCAATTTGAGCAACCTGGGCTAGTGGAAAGTGTCCCTGCCTATGGCAAGTCAATTAGAACTAGATGATCTTTAAGGTCCCTTCCAACCCAAACCAGTATATGATTCTATGAACTATGTGACCAGCATGTTAGTATTAATTCTTGAAGCGGTGGTCAACCAATTTCTATTTGGCCCATTCAGCCAAATTAAAGCCTATCTTTGTGTATTATGTTAATGAGTGCAAAGAAATTTCTTCTTATGGGAAGCATAAACACAGGAAATCAAAGGATATTGTTACAGACCAGCCCAGTATTTCACTGCACAGTTATTAGAGTATTACAATTAGATCCACTTCCAGTAGTGCTGAATACAACTGAATACAGGACAGTTCTCCTATTCAGGAAGAAGGAAATCAGATTTCAGCTACCCAGATGAGATTTTGCTTTATTGTTGTTACAGTCTTAGAACTGGGAACAGCAGTACCACCTGCAGCACCACCTGCAGTAGGTGAAGATCTGTCCATCTTGGTCATTTTGTAAGTCTTACACCATTTGCTTGTAAGAGATAAGTTGTGACTTTATCTAGACGCACTGCTACAAAGCTTCTGTTTCTACTCAGACAGCAGAGATGCTGCTCAGCCAACACCCTTGACCAAGCATCCCTCTAAACACATCAGAGAAGTCATTTAACACCCTATCATTTGAAAGGGATTTTACAAATTCATACCACATTGACAGCTTACATACTACTTGGTAATTGGCAGTTAGGCAACGCAGTGTCAGTAATCTCAAGTGCAACACCATATGTCGTATCTTTGTTAAAATTAGCAGTAACAACAGATAAACACAATCTCCAACATGCACAAGTTCCTGAGCACACAGGGAATCAGAATACATGAATTTTTACAGGCTGTGAAAAAGTCTCTCCAAGGCCTTGGTGAAATAATACATTAAAACTCATTTACACTATCCATGAAGGAAAAAAAAAGTGAGGGCCTTTAGGGTTTTGCTTACATTTCTCTCCCTCTATCCCTTCGGTGAAAACCCAGTGAAACTGTACTAGGAACTCTCTTCATTGATCTCATAAGCCATGACAAATTAAAGGATGTTTTCTCTTTGGGTAAGAAAGTCTTGTGAATCTGGTAGATTTTTGGTTACACTGACAAGTTGTTTTTTTGTAAGAGTGTATCAAAGAAAAGAAGATCTCAGTCCATCGAACAGCAGTTCTTCTAGATTAAATAAAGCACACCCAGCAGCTTTCAGTTGCTGTTCAGCTTTTTCATTAGGCTTTTTCCTATTGCCTGCTGAATGCTAGGTAGAGCTAAGAAGAGAACTGCCCTACAGTTATGTAAAGCCCATTCATGCCTCTTCTTTCAGAACATTTAATTAGAAACATATACAAATATTTATGTTTCCTCAACAGACTATCTTCATATTTAACAGAAATACACACATACATACATACATATCCCCAGAACAGGAAGCTGAAAAGAACAGTCATTACTTATTCAACTTCTGTTTTCCACTGGAGAAAAAGTAACATCTTAGATGAGAAAAACTATTGAAAAAGCTAGTTATTTCTCTGGTCAGTTCACCTTGCACACTTCTTTCATGTCTATTTAGTATTCTTCACAGTTTGGTGCAAAAAAACCATCTGGCACTGAAGGTTAAATTGAGTCCCATAGGGTCTCTCATGATTAAGTATTTTTTTTCACTTCACAGGTTGCATTTGTACAACACTCTCAGGCTTTATCTAGATTCACTTCATCTCAAGAAAAGATTTTTAAGTCTCAGTTATTTTTATGCCTGGTAAGATCTAGTCAACATTGCCCTGGCAGAATGGTCCTGTCTTAGAGCTAATTAGCTAAGGGAAATAGTACAAGCTTTTCCATAAACAAATGGATCCAAATCACAATGGGCAGTTTGTCATTTATTTCACTGTCTGGAAAGCAGATAATCTCAGATAAGGTATATCAATCACTACTAGGCATAAGTTACAGTTGTTTTTGACAAGTCAGTAAAAAAATAAAAAGTCATATTTCAAAACTGTTCTCTTAAGACAAGTAAAAATTGTTCTAGCCTCAGCAGTAAGCACAAACCCTTCAGAAATCACAAACAAGAAGCATCTACATCTGAAAATGGTCACCATGAGACCCAGTTCAACACAAATTGTAAAAGCTACTTATTCCATAGGAATCATAGAAAAACCCAGGTTGGAGGGGACCTTGATAGATCATCAGGTCCAGCATTTCTTGGGAAAGAGAACATACATGAGATTATTTAGCACCTTTCCAATTATATCTTGAAAACCTTCAGTGGTGAGGACTGATGATGATCACATCCCTGAGGAGGCTGCTCCCAGTATCCTAATATTTTATAACAAGGTATTTACAGCATTCTGAAATTTCTCCTACTTGCTGCCTTTCAACAAACAGCAGATTTTAAAAAGAAAAGGACATTCCATTTTTGTAACATATTTGCATGCAATAATTGTATCTTAAAAACATTTCTGAATGCTATGCTGAAAAAGGAAAAGTGTGGTATGCGAATTCATCTTCCTTGCTGCATTCCAATGTCTGTAGAGATAAGCTCCTTGTGCATATCTTATTTTCAGAGTAAATATTTCAAAGAACTGAATTTTGCCTTTCATATGACTGGAAAGAAATTCTGGTTCACTGTAATGCCAGGCTTCAAATGTCTCATGATATCCCAGGGAAATTTATTTCCTGCTCACTGGCTTTCCAAGGTGCCCGCACTGTATTTAACTTCGAAAAGTCATTTATATGTGCAACCTTCCGATAAAGGGTATTATGGCTAACTACTGCCAATAGGCCTGAAGTAGCTTTGTTATTAACTCTGGTAACTCAACAGTTTTTCCATTTTACATTTGTTTCACCTAATGCCTTCACTTATTCAAAGCAAACTCTCACAGGTGTCTAGACATTCATGATAATGAGAAAACATTTTTCTGAAACAGTAGTCCAAAAATGTACTACCTTTAAGAAATATGACTGTGAAAGAAGGGTCATGCTGCTTATATTGAATTGAAGATTTTTTTTCAAAGCACACTGCTTGATCTCAATTTTAAATACAATCATTGAAATGAAACATAACGGTAAAAAATAACTGCCAGGGTAAGTCTAAATACACTTGTAAAGCCTTCCTCCTCACTCTGCATGGACTACATCATTATAACAAAAATGCTTTGTCTCATGTTCTAATATTGAAAGAAAAATAGTCAGCATAGTCTGAAATAATCAGAAATAATTAGAAATAATCATGAAGTCTGGATTCTTGAAAAACACTGCTCAGATATTTGGAACAGAAAACTTTTCATCTTACTTTTCACTGACATCAGAGCTTACTCCAGCCACTCACAATCTTTGTGAGATACTGAAACAGATTGTAAAGCAAGTAAACAACTTACTATTGCCTGAGGAAGTAGAGAATTGAGATACTTTCAAGAATAAAATATGAATTGGATTTGGCTTATACATATTTTGTATTACCACTTTTCAAGAATGCAGGGCACAGTTATTCTCCTTTTAGTGAAAACAAAGCTCCTGACATGTCAAAATTTTTCTTACTATTGCTACTGAGTGCTGTTTAAACTAAGTGGAGGCAGTAGTTGTCTTTTTCCTAAATGTGTTTTGTTTTGTTGCCTTATCTGCAGACAAGGATGTCTTAAAAGCTTCAACAGTTCCACCTTTTTTAAAGGCTTTTGATGAATGAGATATTTTTGTCAAGAAGTTTCTATACAGCAAAAAATATGTAGGACCATCCTCTAGCAGAAGTATCTTGACATTCATGAAAAATTTGTAATGTTTCCAGGAGGTCAAGTCTGCTTGATGATCTCACAGATGGGATTTCTTCTTTACATCTATCACTGGGGTTTTACTCAACAAGCTGGATATACTCTCACGTCTCCATTCAGTCATTCAACTCTGCCAAGCAGCAGATAAAGAATTTTTATTTTCATTTTAGACTTTGGAAAGAAAAAATGAAATAGCAACACCATATAATGGATTTTGAAAGTAACCATAAATGTTCTACAGATTCAACAATCTCCGAAGGATTCAGAGACACTTTGGTTTTTCAGAGAAATAAAAAAACAGTTCCTTTTCTGACTTTTATATCTAATTCCATTTCCCTAAAAGAGTTATGAAGTGGTGCCACAGAGACAAGAACAGAACTGTTGACAGCATCAGTTTCTATCTGTATTCCCAAAGACTGCATTCTAACCCTACTGAGGCTCAGAAAATGCACAGTAGCTAATTTACTTTTTACCTTTACTGCATTCCTGCTCCCTCTGTAATAAGCCTCATATTGTTAGATATCCTAATTGTTGAATTGACATGCTCCATTTGTAATGCAAGGCTATTTACATTTGTATTGCAGTTTTTCATCTAACATCTTTTGTTCCAAGGAACAGGTCACAAAAATCCACTATAGGATTACTCATCAGCAAGAGACTATTTGAGTTCTGCACATTTATGTCTCCAGACTGAAAGTATGAATCACTCTTCAACATAATTTCTGCGCATAGACCACAGCTCCCTATCACCAAATATGAATTAATTTGAACTTGATCCATCAGGGTCTCATCTGTTCCAAGATCTCACACTCAATAGAACTACAGGCATCTCTCTCATCTGTGTCTTTCATCTCCCAGGTTGACATTTCCTTTAAAAAAAACATTATTTTGATGATAATTTCAGTAAAAAGCACCTTTACTAAGAATTAAGAATGGAAATACCACCTATATACAATTGAAATAGTGATGAGAGATTGATTTTGTTAATTCTTCCAGTATCTCTGGAGTTGTGTAGGGTTCAAACTGAAACTTTAGTACTAAAAGACATACTAAAAATACACTCCAATTTCACAACCCTTTTTATGATTTCAGCTGAATCTGATTTTTGTCTGTATCTTGCTTCAAGTTCTGCCTCTCCTCAGAAAAAAACTAAAGTGCAAAAACATACAAGGAACATCATTCAGAATGAAGATACTTAATACTCCAGATGACATTGCAGCTGATATATAAGCAGAACCAAGACACTGCCCAATGAAACAAGTTGCTTAATTGAGCCAAACCCCATCAGTCCTCTCTGCCCTGAAAGAACCATGTATAGTAGTTGTTCTACCACTTGTTGTCACTCTATTTTTGCTGTAGTTTATATAAATTATAAATTCCTTCTATTTTCTGCCTCCCAGACAATACAGTCAGGGTGAGAGAGAAGTTCTCCATGCCTCATCTCTTCTGAAAAGGAGAGAGACAAATATGGAGTGATATAATGCAGAAATGTTGGAGAATGTCATCCTTGTTTTCCTCCTCCCATTGATTATCATTCCCTGTAGTGCACCTCAGTCACCTGAAGCTGTGAGTTATTCCAAAATCCCATGACAGAGGTGAATCAAAAACCAGCCACCACAGACTGTTGAACAGTGCTGAAGACCACACCAGTAAGCACTGCATGGACTCAGCTATCCTAGATAAATGCCAACAACACCAAGGTGGATATTTAAATATGCACACTTTAAATCTTTATCTGAGATCAAGCTGCACTCATAGGAATGTGATAATTAAATCTTCTCTCCTCTGTAAAAGGAAGAAATTACTCTGTCTTGACAAGTAAATGGTACACAATTTTTTTTTTTTTTTAAATCTGATTAAGAGAAGTGGTTGAGAATTAAAAAGATGCCCCTGAGAATATCCTCAGGATATACAGATAGACTTCTAACAGGAAGAAGCGGTTGAAGTAACACTGTCTACATAAAAGGTAAGCCAAATGGTAAAATATAATTTTTGTTTTTCCTTCAGAAGATTTTAACATCCCAGATGGGAAACAACTAAATACAGCTTTGTCAGAATCAGCAGTTGTATCTTAAGTACCACATGCCTCTGTTCCAAATGAAATTCTCTGAGGTGTGAGGGCACGCAAAATAAATCTTTGGGGAATGTGTGTGTGTATATATAGAATATACATCCTTGTCTTCTTCTGTAAGTCAACCAAGTAATGTTTTGCCAAAAAAAAAAAAAATTAGAAGCCATTACCAGGTAGAGATTGCACATATGAGCTGGTTTTTCTTATTGATGCAAATCCTCTATTTTTCAATCATTCCTACAGTAGCAAAAGATGGAAAATCTTTTTGTTTGGAGTGTATGTTATGGGGTTTTGGGGTGTTGTTTTGGAAGGTTATTTTTGGTTGTTGGTGTGGTGTGTATTGGTTATGGGGGTTTTGTCTTCTATTTTTTTGAAATGTGTTTTTTGTTAGTTTGTTTGGGGGTTTTTTTGGGTTACTTCACAGTAAACTACATTTGCAGTAAAATGTTTTCCCATCCCCAAATTAATTCCTCCCCCTTATCTTGCAAAACCATATTGTTCCCTCAAAAGGGTCCAATAACCACAAGAAAGATTTCCATGCATTCAGAATACATCTGTGAAGGCCACTTAACAGTGTATGTAAGAAATACAAGCAGATCATGATTTCCCATTCCTCAAGCATTTCAGTCAAAGCTTGATTTTATGGGTGATCCATCTAGTTGATCTAGGAAAGCCAGTTGATATAATCTTTTTGGACTTCAGCAAAGCTTTTGATACTGTCTCTCACAGTGTCCTTCTGGAAAAAATGTCCAGCATATGGCTGAATAAGCACATCAGTTGTCCTATGGAAAAGACACAAATGACACACTGACACAAATATCTATTTTACAAGAGTGCAATCTTACCAAAACACTCCACACTGTCTTTGGTGCCACATCCATTCCCTTATGATCAGAATCATAATATCCTGCCAAAACAGAAAGCAAGGGGAAAATAGCTCTTATCTATACAAAAAGATCAAAATGGTTTTCATGTCAACTTTTTTGTACTTCAGAAAAGTTTTTGATACTGTCTCTGACAGTATCCTACTGTACAAAACACCTAGATAACAATGTTGTGTGACGAGTGGGCAACTGGGTCAGGCACAAAGAATTATAGTGAATGGGGCAACATCTGGCTGGCATCCAGTCACTGGTGGAGTTCTGCAGTGCTCCACCCAGGGGCAACCCTGGTTCTGTGTATAGACTAGGGAAGAGAGGCTGAAGAGCAGCACCGCGGAAAGGGACCTGGACGTCTTCATCAATGACAAGTTGAATATGAGTCAACAGTGCCCTGGTAGCCAGGAGGGCCAACTATGTCCTGGAGGGCACCAGGCAAAGCATTACCAGGTGGTCAAGGGAGGGAATTTTCCTACTCTGCTCTGCACTGCTGTGGCCACACCTTGAATATTGTGGCAGTTTTGGGCATCACAATATAAAGACATTAAGCTACTAGAGAGTCTCCAAAGAAAGGTAATGAGGGTGGTGAAGAGTCTGGAGCAGAAGCTGTATGAGCAGCAGCTGAGGTCACTCAGTCTGTTCAGTCTGGAGAAGAGGAGACTGAGGGAAGACCTCATCAACGATCTTCAATATCCACATGGGCAGAAGCAGAGGGTCAAGTATTGATCTCTTCACTCTCGTGACCAGTGACAGGACTAAAGGAAAAGGCATGAAGCTGTGTCAGGGGAGGTTTAGGTCAGACATTAGGAAAAGGTTTTTTCACCCAGAGGGTGGTTGGGTGCTGGAACAGGCTCCCTAGGGAAGCAATCATAGCACTAAACCTGTCTGAGTACAAAGAAGCATTTGGATGATACTCTCAGGCACATCATGTCACTTGGGGTGTCCTGCACAGGCCCAGGAGTTGAACTCAATGATCCTTGTTGGTCCCTTCCAACTCAGTATATTCTATGATTCTATGATAATTTCCAAACTTCAATAAGGCCAAAACTATTAGATAGATGGGAATTTGCCATCTTGCCAAACCACGTGGATCTCTACTTCACTTGCTCTGTTTTGGAGATGTAGAGTTTTCCCTCTGAAGTAACTAGGTATTTTGATGCTACGAGTACTGCATGTAAAGATACAGATTCCCATTGACCCCCCTTTCTTCATGTCTCAAAGCATCCTCAAGGAGATTAAAAACTTTTAGAAACTGTTAGCTTCAAATTCATTACCTGAATTATTAAAATTACAGTAAAATGCAACCTATAGAGTCTGTGTTGTAACTATGTCATGTAAAAGCCTCCTCTAAAATACCACTCTGAATGAACATACACCTATTTGCTTACAGAGCAGGCCACACTTCCTTCTCCATGGGGCAGTACCACAGGGTCCTTCATGTGCCTGTGCTTTGCAAGCACTTTCTCAAAGGCAAAGCATATATTTTCTGAGTACAGAAACACATGCAAGACCTAAGTGAGTGGGAGTCTGGGAGTAAGGATCCTCCTCCATTCCCCAGCAGTTATCCTCTTGAAGTGGTTACATTAATAAGACCCCAACATGGTTTTATCTAATAATGTAAAACCTTCATGAGGGCACTGTCATTCTTCACATTAGGAAAACATTTGTTTAAGTAAAGCCTTGAAATAGAAATCTCAATTCTGCCATGATTTTATATTATTTAATGAGTTTATTACAAGTGAAGGAAAGAATGCACTTCTATAAATTTTACATGCAGTGTCTGCTGTTTTCTGAAATCCTTTATCTAAGTTAGTTCACATGCTTTCTTTATTAGTAAATGTAATAAAGTCTTAAGTTCTATATCAGCTTTATACCTATATCTGAAGCAAAATTCATGTTGTGTTTAACTAAAGATGCAACCAAGGATGTAATTTATTGTATACATACATTACATATATGCTCCACTAAAAAGACAACATATTTTTATGGTTCACTGTCATTTTATATTTCTGAAGAGTCTTTTGATTTATGTTGTAATTATGCCAAAAATGGTTTTTAAAAATTCTAAAATTGTCTCCACTTCATGATAACATAACAGAGATAATAGAAAATAAATACTTGAAATCAAGCTATAAACATTTTCAACCATTAATTCAAGGTGAGGCTTTAGTATTTCTTTTGAAACTTATTTCAGACAAAACTTGTTTTGCTGTGTTGTATTTCAGCATATGCAGTATGTGTTCTATGCATGTCACAAATACACATATCTGATTCAGGCTATGGAACATATAATAAAACAGAGGAAACAAAACACTGTCTATAGCTGAGTCTGTCACATCTCTCCTCCACCTACACATTTACAATATTCAGAGCAGGATAGTTATTCCAACCTCCTTTAAGCATCTAGCTCTCACTCTAACCTCTTGCTGTTGAAGCAACTAGAAGCACAGAGTTCACATTTTTCTGTAATTGGATCATCCAGGAACAAAATAATTGCTATACTGGACCAGAGAGGAATTAGCAAAGATAAGCCAAAAGAAAGGCAAGTTTGCTGTTTCTTATTTTTTCTTATTCACCTAAATGATGTTGAGTAAATCCAATGAGATTCAGTTGGTTTTAGATGCTTAAAAGGTGAGATACATCACCTGAATGACCAGCATATATGTATAGGAAATGCTGACTGCTAAACAGAGATTTTAAATCAAAATTTACCTCATATAGATAAATAATTATCTATTTCATAACAATGAAGAATACACTGAAAATGAGATGAATGACTTTTGAGGCAAAAGTCTTCGATTACAGTGCATTTGGAGAGGAAAACCACTTTCCCTAACACTTTATCTTCCAGCACATACAAGTTAGAGAAGTAGCACTTAACCTTTAAATCGGTGGGGTTTTGAGACACATAGAAAGAAAAAAAGAATCTTTAATATTGTTGTTTATTAGCAACCAAACCTTTAACCCATAAAACTCCTATCAGAAAGAATACTTATGAAGTCACATCTTAAGGAACAAAACAAGATATATTTAATCAGAGTTATTTTGTATTCACTATCCGATAGAGAGCAATTACTGAAAAAGCTTCTTCACTGTGACACTAACATATTCTGTCTTAAAAAAAAAAAAAATCCACCTTTAGAAATATGCAAGCTGTTCTCTTCAAGATGAAACAGTGATGTGCTAAATCCACAAGTATAATAGTTTTCCTCTGCCTTTCCTCTCAAAGGATTACAATGAAGTGTATATCTGATAAAGACAAAGATTACTTATTGGATATGGATACTTGCAGGCAGAACTCCACAGATAGCAGATTCACAGATGAGGTCAGGACAATCATCTTCACAGCTCTATGAAGACAGTTATTGACTTTGAATCATATCCAGCTTTACAGTTTCTCATCAGTAGATAAGAGGACTTTGAATTCAATAAGAGAATTTAAATAATCGCTTGGGCACCAAATTTAGCTTAAACCCCACATTTTTATAAACTGTTATAAAGTAGATGTTCAACCAATTTGAAACATCAAATATTTCATAGCATCATTTAGTCATAGCATCATCACCTTTAAGAATCCTACCACAAACCAGCACTGACAAGTCCATCCCTAAACAACATCCCCAAGTGTCACATCTACACAACTTCTAAATACCTTCAGGATGGTGTCTCTACCACTTCCCTGAGCATTCTGTTCCAACGCTTGACAACCGTTTCATACAAGCAATTTTTCCTGATGTACAAGCTAAAACTCCCCTGACACAAGTCGAGGCCATTTCCTCTTGTCCTATTGCTTGTTACGTGGGTGAAGAGACTGACCTCCACCTTGCTGTACAGGAGGGGTAGCTATAAGAGCGATAAGATTGCCTTGAGTCTCTCGTTTTCCCCAGACTAAAACACCCCAACTCCATCAGCTGCTCCTCATCAGACTTGCGCTCCAAAACCTTCACCAGCTTAAGTGCCTTTCTCTGGGCACTCTCCTGCATGTCAATACCTTTCTTGTAGTGAGGGGACCAAAGCAAAACACAGGATTTGAGGTATGGCCTCACCAGTGTTGTAGTCAAGCTGGTCACAATGTCCAATGCAATCTAGCATTTAATATTCTCAAAACTGTGTCCTATATGCATTTCTCTTTAAAGCTCATGTGCTGAAGAACAGCCCTGCAGGCTGTAATGTGCCAGTCCTAGTGAAGTGAGCCTCACAAGGTGGACAGACTTGTCTTAAAGCATAAGTCAAACAAGTCATCTTGAGAAACAAATGAATTTCATTTGTTACCATTTCCTAATATTAAAGAACTCTGTGCAAAAAGTGCTTGACACACTTTTATCATTACTGAAAGTTTATGCTCTCAAGAGTTGCATGATGTTTTCAAATTATATTTCTTTAAGTTATAATCACATGATAAACTTACCCTTTCCTCCTTTCCAGAAGAATGAGGCTAGGAAAAAAAAATCATTAAGTTAGTGACCAAGTAGCTAGTTGCATTAATTGAATCAACAAAGTGGGATTATCTGTATAGAACTACATCTCTCAAAGCTTTCCTAGACCCCCTCTCCATATAAAGCAATTCACTACACACAAATAGAAGCTGGACAGCGAGTGGAAAGAGAGTGGCACAGCTTTAAAAACAGCCAGTGGTCAACTATTGAAACAATCTTCTCCCACTGTCAAGCTACTGTTGGGCAAAAAATTACATGTATCTATCTATACACAGTCCACTGCTTTAGTTGCACAGTTGAATTTCAGAGTATATTATGTCTTGTTGTAGGAAAGTTTTTGCACTTTGGTTGAAAGTAGAGTAATCTAAAGAGCTTTCATTTCAATAAAACCAGAAAGAAAGACAATGCCAAAGAGCTCCTAGAAATAATTTCAAAATATAAGCACAAATCCAGTATTGACTTAGAAAATGCTGTACTAATACCAACTAACAGTCAAGTTACAAGACCTTTTCTCTATGTGCTTCCTCTCACCACATTTGTGTTTCAGTGATGAACAGCACTAGCTACAGATGCTTAAGTAGAAAGCATTAGATAAGAGCAAAACCAAAGACCAAAATCATCAATTTTTTTCAGGGATGGGAAAGAAAAAAATCAAATAATTAGACATGATCCTTTTCAAATATGTGACTTACAGATACTGCAAACACGAAATAAGGAATAAGACAGTAACAGCTCAAGTTAGGAGGCAGACTGATTTGAGAATTATTAGAATGAAATGAGACAAACAGGGAAATAATAGCAACACTGGAAGTCCAATCATCATCTGTGCCTTTTCCATACTTGTAGTCAGCTAAATGTTGTCAGCACAGCCTACTTTCCCCTTAGTATTACCTCTTTTCCTCTACACAATATGCTTCACACTGAAAACCCGAATAAAAAGAAAAGAATTACAAGAAAGCAGAGACTTTCTTCAAGAAGTACACAGCTGCAGATATAAAACAGCTGAGCCAGCCCACTAGTATCCAAAACCAGAATAGGATTTTTAAGATTTCAAGTCTTCCCTAGAATTTATCAGAGAAGCACATTACAAAGAAACAGGAAGCCATCAACCACATTAAATGCCCCTATCTCAAAAATCATTACTATATGTGGTAGGCCCCTGTACTCAAAAAATACTCATAAAACAAAAATAAAGCATACAAAGAACCATATTCCCAAGGAACAAACATCAGCCCAGCAACATGAAGTATTGCATTAAAAAAACCCCAAACAACAACAACAACAAAAAAAGTACCCCCATAAAACCATCTGTTAATTACCTCTCTGGATACCTCTACTGCTCCAGCTGCTTGGTACATCAGAAAAGCACATCTGATCTGTCCTTCCTTATGTAAAGAAAGAAGCAGCGTCTGAGCCCAGGTTTTTTTGGTTAACTTGTTAAGAGCTTAATTTAATTCATCCACTGAACATCTGATTCTGCCTGCAGTTGCATTAGCCACTGTCTGGAGTGTGAAATAGAACAGAGTGGTAGGGTCTATAATTGAGGAGAATTAATCTGGAAACACATTTACATGCACCCCAATTGTAAAGGCTTTTGCAATATTCTATTATCAAAAGTTTTTCTCAAAACTCCTCTCTAATAGGGGACAAATAAATTTTTGTTTTAGGATGCTTATGAATTTCAAACATGTTTTGTATAAACTTCTTAAATTTTTTTATACTTTGATGTGACATTTATTAAAGTTTAGAAAAGCAGTATACATCATCAATAGATTTTATTGCTGCACGGTGCCTGTATGATCAGCATATCAACACTAAAATCAAAAGAATAACATACATAAAGTCATATATTTTTGTACTATACATTTCTGCATTAATAAATATGTATTAACACAATAAAAAAAACCTAAATTCAGTCAGGCATATCAGGTTGTTTAATATTTCTAGTTTGAAAACTAGATGCATAGCTATACCATTGAAGCTCACATGGGAGGAATAATCCAATGGAGAATATACTCTCTGAGAGCTGCCATCACTAAGATATTTTTTAAAATCATCAGAGCATGGATATGGGTACAAAGAGCTGTATTTGAACTATATTGCTGAGTCTTCACAGCCTGGCCTTTCATAGGATCAAAGCAGGCGTAAAGCACTACCATGTGAGAACAGAAGCTTTTCATACCCACTTTTCAATGCACTTTCACAGAGACTTTACATTTACCCAGAAGTTTCCAGGTTTCCAGGAGCACATACAGAAAGCTGCCAGGGAGCCACAAGCGCGGGCTTGTCCCGGAGGGAAGGTGAGCCAAAGGCCCAGAGCATACCCAATGCAAGCCATGCCTTCTCTGATGGGGTGCAGTCCCACAGTACCCAAGAAGGGTGCATTACACGACAGTAACGCTCCATCAACAGTGCCAGACACTGCAAGGGGTGAACCAGATCCAGGAGTGAGATCCACCAAGGAGCAGCTGGAGATGGGCCAAAGAGGTGACTGAAGGAAGGGTTACATAAAACACAGCTCCAGCCAAGACCAACAAGAGACACAACTGGAGACTGACACACCGACAAGGTAGCTCAGGCTGTGAATGTAGGCTCAGTCTTGAGCTGTTTTGGTGAGATGTTGGTTCTTTTGGGATCTCAATAAGAAAGGTACTATCAGTTAAAGCTGGTTAACAAATATATTAAGTAAAAGATTGAAATAACAGAAAAAGTGATAGCAATCCTATGTCCCTCATGATTTTATATATGACTGGAGACCACAGATGAGGCTGTGTCAGGGTCATTAGTAGCCATTAGTGCACTTAGGACCCTGACATGAGCGTACAGGATCACTACAGTACATCCCAGAACCGGAAGAAACTCTTCATATATTCTTTTAATTTAAAAGTCACTGAATCCAGTAGACTTCATGAGCTCAGGAAGGATCAAGATAAATAAGACATCTAAAATAAAATCTCACAAGATGGTCCAAAACCTATGAACAGGGATATTTTTGTTTGTTTTCTTTGATTAGGTTCCAAATGAATACTGCATATGTCCAGAATATTGAAAGAGTTATTTTTTTTAGGAAAGTACTAGGTCCACTCTATACAGCCCTAAACTGACCTTAAGCAGAATATCGCTTTTTAATTTCATCATTTAGTTTTGAGAAAAAGAAATTCAAACTGGAAAAAAAAAAAAAGTGAGAAAAGCTACTCAGGAGACAGCAAAGGCTTGGTTTATTTGGTAAATGCATTGTCTGAGTTAAACACAAAAAAAGGAAAAGAATAATACTGTCCAAAAAAACACAAAGACGACAAAACCACCAATCAAACAGAAAACTGTATATGAACTTAAAATCCCCAGGAATAAATCAGGGTTTGAAATTAGATAAAAGTTTCTAATCACCAGAGCAGTGAGGCACTATCTCTCTAAGAGCAGCAAGAGAAAACAATTAAAAAAAAAAAAGTTAGATATTTTTACAATGTAACATACATTTGTCATAAAGTGGATGACTTTACATGGTACAGTTACCCAAGATAGCTGTAAGCTAAACCTACTGTCTTGGAAGTGAACTTCCAGACCTGTGATAAGCTTAACAACACACAGAGGCACACCACTGCCCTGAAGAAACAAAGGATCTCATTAGGAGAAGAATCAGTGCTATGCAAGCAGGCGTGTGTATCTTGTTCCCTTCCCACCATCTTCCCAACCTGACCAATTAGGCCAAGGCAGATCATGGCCATAGCATGGCTATTGGTGCTGTCAAATTGTTTCAGGCTGGCTTGAGTATCTTTATAGATTACCATACTGAGTTGGGTAGATTCATAAGTAATACCAAATGCTTCCATCAGTATATTGCTGCTCAGACCACTTTGACAGCAGATTTCATAGGACACTCCTCCTCTCTGTCCCAGAGAGTGGTTTCTCATACATCGTCAAGCCTATGGAAAGAACTCTGTGTTGAAAGTAGTAAAGTGAAAGCTAGAATAAATACAAAGCAAGAGAGAGCAAAGTAGAATAGCCATGATCAATCATTGACATGTGTTACTTTCCCAGTTTTTAATGCATTGATCACATTCAATAATTACTAGTAAAATTAATAAGTAATAATATAATTATAATAAATTCCACAAGTAAACTATGCCACTATAAGACTATACTAAAAGAATTGCTAAAAGTTGTTAATCGTAGAACATTAGCTTTGTAATGGAAAATTTTCAATCTTTTGCCAATACAGTTGCAATCCTTTGTCTTTGAGACCTGATGTCAATGAAGAAAAATGGTTTATGTGAAATTGATTGCTATTACATATGTAATTTTGAAATATCATGCATAATTGACTTTGATACTTTAAAATCTTCAACCGTGGATTCAGATCAGCAACAACGTCTACATAAACTAGAGTTTTAAAATCCAGTTGAATTCAACAAAAATATAAGGAAGATATTAACAAGGATCAGTAAACTGAAAGTATTTGTATCTGACTTAGAACATAAAAATTTCAAAATCTTGTGAGCTATGAGGTATTTTATGGTTTATGCTGATCTGATGAATTATGACATTAAGGACTGGGCTTACAAGGGATGAGGAACAGCATTCAAGCTGAAACTGGGTCTTAAGCCTGGGTTTGACTTATTATTTTTTCAGGCTCTTTCCTCTAAACTCATTCAGCAGCAAGTCTGAGGGTGATCCGTTCACTTTCCTTGGAGGAAGTTCTCACTGGTACTCCGAAGTTTCTTTGTGAAAATATATTAATGTTTTTAATGAAGATACAATTTACAGTGTACCTAATCAAGATTGCTCATATGAACAGATTTTCCAAAATCCCAAGCTATTAAGTCACTTGCTGTAAAAGGAATATATGTTATGGTGTTATATCAATTCATTCTGCTGATTAATTATCTCTTTTACAAACTATTTCAATTTTTTCCACATTATTATAGCTCATATTCTACCCAAATGGAAATCTCTAATAGGTCCCTTGCTGTAGAGCACAACAGGAGGTGGTTATAGTTTGTTCTATGTAGTTTCAGAGACAACGTTCATTTGCTATATTTTTTGAATGAGCTTCCAAGTGCAGGATTTTCAAGTAAACTGCTGAAGAGGGAAGGTCAGGGAGATGGATATTACACCTCAGTGCAAATGATCAAGTTATCCAAGCCCTTATATACAAGTCAAAATATGTTATCAAGCTCTCATTCCATATAAAAAGTAATGCATATGAAAGAAAAAAAACACTCTTGATTATCATCAAAATAATACATTTTACAGCAAATTAATTAGCTGAAAAAGTCAATAGATGTCAAAATGTGTTTAACAAAAAACTACTGAGGAAAAGGTGGACAAAAATAGTTTGGTTTTCAGTCACAACTCTGAGAATCAGTTTCAAGTAGCAGTGTTTATAAACTAACAGCCAGCTACCAAACAAATCTAGCCCAGGTCTTACAATTTGGAATCACTTCCCAGATTGTCATAAAGGATCCCCTGCAACCTATTTAGGTCATACAGGAATTCAAAGGGTTATCCAAAGTTTACATAGCTCATAAAATACTTAATAGCTTTATGTCCTTTCTCTTATCTTATGCTACATGTATTGTGCACAGTCAGTAGAGACATTGGAGCTGAGCACAGACCAAAATGAGAGAGAGAGGACAATTAGTGGGAGATTTTCCACTTTGTTCTACATCTTTAGTATTCACTCTCTCCTTAAACTCATTCTTGTGTTTCTTAGCTTCCAAAACATGCTGCAAAATCTGTATAGGCTCAAGATGAATGAGAAAAATGCTGTAAAGTATGGCAGGATAAGAAAATCTGGGTGTCCAGCTTTAGTTACTTCTTTTTCACATATACCTGCTGTCACTATGACTTTGCTGCATCTGTTCATGGGCACTGAGAAGTTCGGGGTTTGGTGGGTTTTTTACAGTTTAATGCAAAATACTCCAACAGAAACAAAGGTAGTCCAACACCAAGAGGTTTCAAAAAACATCACATCTAAACCCTCTCTCTAAGCAAAAATGACATGGCTTAAAATTTAAAACTTTGAGGTGTCCTTGTGATAATTTGTCTCATCACAAGAGCCACAGATTTTCAACTGCATCGTTAAAATGGACTCAACTAATACTATGTTTTACACATGCAAGTAAACGTATTTCTAACATCAAAATCCATGGGATTTAATTTGTACGTGCACAATTTGCTCCTCCGTTAATTTTTTGTATACAAAACTATCCGATGGGTAAAGAAAAAAAAAAGAAAAAAAACACTCAAGAAAATAGAAGGAACTGAAAGCTTCACACTAGGAAAATGGCAGGCTACTCTGGGTATTTAGGAATTGTTCTGCTATGATTACAAGGAGTAATTAAATTAAAAAAAAAAAAAAGAGGAGGACTCACTAACTAGTAGGGATGGTCTCCCTTGACGCTTGAACCAGCAAAACACTCACAGAGCTGCTGACTCGAGCAGAATAGCTCACTTACTGTGAGCTAAAGAGAATTTAATGGATTGAAGCCTTGATTAATAAACAGAATTAATAACATAGTTTAAAATTAGTTTGCAAATCTTTCTGCAAATTTTGGTTAACCTCTGCACACAATAGTTTATTGGCATTTCTGCCCTCTTTATACATCACTGTTTGTTCTGTTCTTTTTTATTAAAACACAGAGAAAATACTAAGTTCCCATTGACTCTTGTTATCTAACAGAAATTCAGTTTATAAGCACACAAAGAAAAGATCATATTTTGCTCCAAGGCAATCAAGACACCACAGTGAACATAAGCATATCAAGTACACCCACACCTCGGCACTTCTTTTTCAGTGATGACTACTTTTAGACTACAAATTTACATTGTATTTATATCCTAGCTTAGTTGTCTTCCTATAAAGTGAATACATATGCACACTTTCTGTAACCACAATGACTAATATTTAACAACAATTTCATATTTAGATATCAGGCAATTTGGTGGTATTTTTATGTATGTATCTGTTATTTACAAGAAGGTAGGGGTTTCATTGATGTTTCTAATGTGCTCTCCCCGTATCAATATATTTTTCATATTCTCCTTTATACAAGCTTGATATGTGCATGTGATATGTTATTACTCCAAAATATACCACTCCTCTTAACATTGGATGAGCTCTGGCACAAAAAGTAAAATATAGACCATTTATCTGCACTGTCATTTCTCCTACTACTATAACCCACCCCCCTAGAGACTAGTGTCTTATATAGGTTAGCTCAGATCTAAAGATCATGATGGATAGAACAGTTGCCACTGGAACTGGGGAACTCCATATGAATTAAGAGAACTAAGGCTTGAGATAGAAGGCGCTTGAGAAAAAAAATTATCTGAAGAAAAACACATGCAATCTGGTGCTCATACCACAGTTTGCTAATAGACTGAAAATTAAATTAACCATGAATTTGAAACAATTTCTTTGTACACATCCCAAAATTAAATGCAATGGCCAACAGTTAAGCAAACCAAAGTAAAAAGTCTGTTTATTTTAGGTATCCCAAGACTTGCTGTTGAGGTAATACATTTTGAAGAATGTTATGTTACAATCTAGAAGTGAACACCTGTATTTCTTACAGACAAAATTGTTCAGGAAACGCTCTTATACAAACTCCTCACTTTGTTTCTGGCGACTGAAATACATTGCTAAGCCTTTTCTTGCTTATTGGGGTATATTGAACAACTAAATTTTTTCTTTTCAGTGGAGTCATTCTCATATGTTGAAATTGACCTTTCTATTTTAGGACTGTGTTTACCAGAAAACATCTATTCTATTTGTAGTTTTGTGTTTAGTAATAGGTCAAAGCCTCTAGGGTTTCACACTTGAATGAATTACATCCTGGGGAATCCTGTGCACTGAGAAAGGCAGATTAATTAACATAATCAAACATGTCTCAGTAAAACCAGTATCTAAAACTACAGTGATGTCATATCCCATCACAACACCCTCTTAAAATGCTATAATGTTCAATCTGGCAATAAAGTGTGGTAAAGACTACATACGTGAGATCTTTATTCCTTACCATTTTGATACATGTGGTTTTCAACCATCAGCTTGGAAGCCAATCTATTGTTTGTAAGGTCAATTTATTGCTTTTCTAAGACAATAAATAACCCTAACTTTGTAGCTGAATATACCATTACAAAACTTTTTGGGTTTATAGTTTCACAAGTTTCAACACTGTAACCACTGTTGACTTGCACTTAATCTCAAGGCTCATCAGATTTTACCCAGCAACCTCTGGACCAAACCCAGAACATACAGCTGACCTAAATCAAATGACTTTAAAGGGTGATCAGTTTTGCTCCCTCTTTAGTTGTTTCAATCTTTTAGTTGCTTCAAAGTAGGATTATTCTTTTTCTCTTCTGAATTCGACTTTTATTAGATTCCAGTCTTACTAATTTACTACCTCTCCTTATTTTAAAAATTACCTTCACCTTACAATTGCTTTTACTTCATGAAGATGTCTAAAGACTCCTCTAAATTCTTCAGGTTTTTACAAGCTGAACTTCTTTAATCTTATATTAGGAAAGTATTCTGAATTCCAAATGTTCTTTTCAGAAACCTTTCAAGTTTGCCAGTTGCCTTCTTACAGAATAACTATTTAAACATATTGAACCATAACATGTTTAGAACTGGTAACACTAAAATGATAATAACAACTTCTCATGACTACCACTATGATTAGTTTGTCTTAATATTCCAGAAGAACTCTGTCACACCAAAAAGCATATTAAGTAATCCTTCCATCCCCATGTGCGCTTTGGTTTCTTGGTATGAATACTTTTGAGTACCCGCTTTGTATAAATTGTGTGTTAATAAAGAGAGGTATTCTATAAAATTGACCTATCTTACCTTTAGCTGAGTGTAAATATACAAAGTTTCACAAGTATCCCAATTTTGGAGAACAAAAAAAAAAAAAAAACCCAAGTTTTCTACTGTTATGATCCACATTAGGATCATCTTCTTTCAGTAACCTTAAAGCATTTTTGACTTGCAGGCTAGTCCTGGTGAACATGTTTCAAGCTCCTAAATACAAGTGATTTACTTTCAAATATACCTAAATTTTGGTTGGACTGAAGAAATAGTAGCCGTACAGCCTGCTGATTATAGGGAGAATTAGAGATTTACATTAGAATATTTTGGTGAAAACTTTATTTCAACATATTGTGTTTTCCATTTGTAAAGAATGTACTTCGATTAATCTCCAATACTACTGAAAATAAATTATACAGCTCAGCTTTGTATGCATAGGGTGCCCACATACCAGCTATCATGTTTTGAAAGATGAGCTAAATGTTATGTTGTTGTTATCCACGTATATGAGGCATATATAAGTGAACATCATTAATATTTGAGAGCGATTTATGTCATGAAGAAGCTCTGTGGATTTTTTTTTTTTTTAACGGATGTTCAAACAAGCCTCACCTTTCAATTTACTGTAACTGACAGAAGTATCAAGAGATACCAAAAAAATCTTCTAAAGATTGGACAAAGCCGTTTTGTTTGGCTTTGTGTATTAAACAGGTAGGTCTACCAGTAGTGCTATGGTAAGACTAAAAAGATGGTAATTAAAAGAATACTGAATTAAAACACTTAGGGGACTCTTAGGGAGTATTTTATCAAAGCTTTTGACTAAAAACAAAATATTCTTCTATGTTTCCAACTCATTGAAGTCAACAGTGTATGCTTGAGTGCTTTGTTGAATTGGGACTTTTATAAATCAAGGTAGATTGTTTGAATTCACTCAGAAGAGAGTATTTTAATATTCAACACTATCCATAGAAAATTTTCAAAAGCTTGAAAACAACAGTCTTATTTAGCAGAAAAAAAATGGTGTAATGGCAAAGCTGCTACTTAAAACACAAGCAAGTATATATTTTTCCCAAAAGGATTTTGAGAAGCTTGAACACTGCATATTTAAAGTATAGCCTGCATTTATAATTAATAGAACTGTTCCTATTAGAAACCTGGACAGTTTGTGATGGTAGTTTTAACTAATAGCACCATAAAAAAAATGCATTTGCCTCAGTGCAAATACATGAAACGTTTGACCAATTAATTGTTGAAGCACATAACGCACAAAAGTAAATAGTGCCTGGAGAAGCAGCCTCACTCCAAACTTATTTTAAGGGGAAAGATAAGAATCAATTGATATGAATATACAAAGGAAGTACTCTATGCTGATTCTATAGAGCACCTGCATTGACAGACTTCTCTTGAATAAATAGAGGATTTTTTAGTTTGTTTGTTATTATGTTTTCTGTCAAGCATTTAAATAAGTTCCCTTCATGATTATTGTTGCCATGCAGGACTACAGGGAGAACAAGAAAAAAAGTAAATTTTTTGCAAAGTGGGCCTAGAAACTAGAAGCATCACTGCTTTAATGTAACTCCTTCTAATTTAAAAAGTTCAGGGTACAGAGGAAGTAAGTTAGTGATATTCTAGTTAATTCTTCCACTGTACACTTGAGAAGTATTAACAAAGAAATTCCAACTGGTTCTAAATTGTGTGGCAGGTATTATTATTCAGCAATGTCTGCTGGAATAATCTTAAAGAAGAGCTAAAAAAAAAGAGAAAGGAAATAGTGAAAATTGAAAATGTAAGTTAAGAACTGAGGTGAAGCTACTGTGGGATATTTTTGAAATAAAATTAAAAAAAAATAAAAAAGAGGCGATACACCTAGAGGTGGAACATGTGATTGCTTTCAAAATTTCTAATTAAATACCCTATTTCTAACTCACACCCTATCCTTGGATATAAGAAATGGACAAAATCCCCATTTCTTATTTCTTTCCTGCATCTTCTCTATTAAATGACCTTTTAATCTCTTTTTCTGGTTTTTTTTTTCCTATTCTGCATTAAAAGTTTTTCTATATGGCACTCTCTGTCTTTCCATCTTCCTTTTTTCTGTAATGAGGTTATTATATTTCCCTCAAATTTCAGTTTCTTTTACTGTGCTTCATGTACCTTATCTTGCTGAACCTTCATCTTTGTTCACATCTGCTTCCTTCTTCGCCACTTTAGTTTTATAGGGCTTTTTAATAGTTTTAATAAGACTCCAGCATGAGAAAATCGTGTGGGCTGAGCAACTAACGGAGCTTCACAAGTAGTGGGGCTGCTATCTAACACAAATTAGTGGCTACTGGAAAAAACAAGCCAGAAGATTACACTGAGGTAGTTAAGGAGAGGGGGATATGCCCAGCCAGAATTCTCCTTCCATTGACTCTTCTAGACAAGATGTGGGTATTTGAAGGCCACTTCTTTTAGATTCATAGAGAGCATCACTACTTTACAATCTCATACACATTTTCCTCTTCCTTCATTTTCCTTCATGCACATACCATACAGATTCCCACAAGAATTTCTCAAACAATATTTCTCAAATCAGATCCTAAAGTGTTATCCTTTTCTATGGAAAGCAGCTCCTGGTTTGCATGAAATGTTGTTTGGCTGATAACACCAAGGTCATGGTTTGATCCCCATATGGATCATTCGCTTTAGAGTTGGACTTGATGCTCCTTATGGGACACTCCTGTGTCAGTTAGCACTGTACTTTCAAAATACCGAAATACAGAGATGGGTTTCCCCCGCACATCCATTTCCTAAGAAAAAGCATACCATCAGCCCTGCAGGCAAAGCAGAAGCACCCCACTTTCACCAGTCCTTTCCGACACCTGAGGTCCAGTGACTTCACCCCGGCTCTTTGACAGTCGCTGCCCTATGTAGGCATCGACCCGGCCGTCCGTCTTCCCGCGGGAGGGAAGGCGCTCAGGTAGGGACCGTTCTGAGCACAGAGCAGCTGAGCTCTCCCCTCGCCCCCTCCGGGGCATCTCCCGCTGTCGGGGCACCCCTCCAGGGCGCCCCCTCGCCGCAGCGCCCTGCCCGGTCCCGCCCCGCTGCCTCCGCGGCGGCCGCGCTCTCCGGGGGGCGGCCGCAGCAG